>VZTY01023948.1:91082-109529 GCA_013400935.1 Turnix velox | reverse complement strand
AAAAGGAGGAGTGGGATGGGCGGAAAACGCTGCTGGAGGCGGCTTTGTGGTTGTTACAATTAATAATCCTCGTCGTTATTTAAGCTTCCACCCCATGGAGATAGCCCGAAGGGAAAGCCCCGAGGGCAATGGTTAGTAGGAGGTCACCCGGCACCAAGGAAAGAGTTACAGCCCAGCTTCGGGGATGAGCAGCCACTCTCCTCCGTGGCCCGGGGTGGGCAGCAACAGGTCCGGTCCATGTCCGCCATGCTCCTACTCGCCAAGAGTCCATCTTCAGCAGCTGGGCAGTTTTGAGGCACACACCTCTGCTACCACCCAGGCTTTAATGCTTAAGTGTTCCACAGCCGACAGCAGATTAAAAAAAAAAGTAAAACCTGAACTACAGGGCAAAATCCCAAAGGTAAAAGGAACACCAAAGGAACACTTTCTCATTGAAACATGGAGTTGGAAGGCCATCTAGTCCAACCCCCTGCAGTGAGCACGGACATTCTGCAGTATATCAGGCTGCCCAGAGACTCATCAACCCTGGCCTTGAATGTCTCAAGGGACGAGGTCTCCACCACCTCTATGGACAACCTGTGCCAGTGTCTTCACCACCTGCATGGTGAAGAACTTCCTAATGTCTTATCTAAATCTGTCCTGCTCTAATTTTCAACCATTGCCCCTCACCTATTGCTCCATGCCCTGGCAAATAGTCCCTTCCCAGCTTTCCTGTGGCCCCTTTATGTACCGGTAGGCTGCTATGAGGTCTCCCTGGAGCTTTCTCTTCTCCAGGCTGAACAGACCCACCTCTCTCAGCCTGTCCTCATAGAAGAGGTGCTCCAGCCCTCCATCATCTTCGTGGCCTTCCTTTGGACCCTTTCCAATGGGTCCACATCCTTTTAGTGCTGAAGGCACCACAGCTGGATGCTGTACTCTAGGTAGGATTTCATGAGAGCAGAGTAAAGGGGCAGAATCACCTCTCCTGATCTGCTGGCCTTGATCTGCTCTTCTGATGCAACCCAGGATACAGCTGGACTTCCCGACTGCAAGCACACTTGGCTCATGTCCAGCTTTTAAAAATATGGTTTATTTTGTAAGCAAATAATTTTTCACCCTCAGTGGAAAATAAAGTCCAAAGGCTCAGAAGGTGCACATATGTATGCAGGCACTCTTTTTAAAGGTCTGACTGTCTCCCAAGTTTTCACCTAACAAGAAAATCAAGGAAGAAGAAATAAAATATAGTCTTTACCATTTAAATAAGTAAAGATTATCAGAACACTCCTCAGTTGTATTTTCTGAGTATGATATATAGCAAACACCACCTTCATAACAAAACATTTTTGTTAGCATGCATCTGAGAATTTTCCAGACTTAATTCTATACTCTGCTATTGTATAGGTCTGATTTCCACAGATGGTTGCAGAAATGCTACATTATTTATCCTCCATTATTTTTCTCATGGAAGAGGTACCAAAAAACATGGGCAAATAACACGCTGCTCTGTGAAGCAATACACTCCCACCATGGATTTATCAGAGGGGTAGGGAATTTTTGTTTGTTTTGCATAGTTTGTTTTATTTTTAGCATCAGTCTGCTTGCCAAAAAGCTGCCTCCCAACATGAGTGAATCCAGAGCAGTTCAAGTGGGTGTGCAGCCTGGGCCTTGCAGAGGAATGAGTCTCAAAGCAGCAGAAACACCATGGAACAGTTTCCTCAGCAGATGCTACAGTGAGGATGTCTCTACAGCACCCTGATCAAAGAGTTGGATCATGAACAGTTAATCACGAGTGCCAAATAAGCTTACTCCTCTAGCCTCTGGCTGTGCACTTGACATTGGTTAGTAGTTTAGTTTAGATCATTCTAAGAAGGACATTCTTACTGACATTAGCTGTGCTAATGGAAAACATGACGAATACCAGTTTGCTTGTCACCACTGCGATGTGGTCATCAGGCTGTTGGCCAAGCTCTTCTCAGGAACATACCTTTGCCCCTTCCCGTCCACATGAGCCACTGTGCCATCAACTAACCTCTTTGAACTAAGCAACCTCAACTTAAGGGCACTCAAACACAGAGCAAGCCCCTGAGATACTCAGCTGAGGACTTTGATGCAGCACTAGAAGGAGGGGAAGGATGGTTGTCTTCCCACACTGGATGGTTGGTAGGGAAGGCACTGGTTTCATCTGCTTTCACCATGACTCCAGACCTGCTGTAGTAGAGCAGTGGGTAGCCACAGCAAGCCACTCTGCAATTCCCATTCCTTTTGGTGAAGATGGGTTGCTGCACCACCACCTTCTTACCTATGCCTGGACCCTCATGACCTTCATAACCTGAAGCTTGTGGCATCACGCTGGAAAGAAGAATGAACAGATAATCTGTGAGTAACAGTTCTTGTGTTTACAATATTGATAATATTCTGTACATAAAATGCAACATTACTACTTTGCTTTCTCAAAGTATCATCTACCTTACAGTGAGGGTTAAGAGAAATAAGGAAAACAGCCCTTACATCCTCATGTGGTGTTTATTTCAGTAAAGCTTGCCAAATCATTAGCAAATGTTAAGCAGCAAAGGGAAAAAACATGCCATTTGCTGATTAGGCAAAACCATTTGGACTACTAGAAATTACAGAGGAACGTGAAAGGTTCAAGCAAAATAAAGGGCAGCAAAAAGAGAAATTTACTGTAAATATTGCAAAAGTTAAGTAATATTGTAGCAATTTATATTTTTTATATATTCCACAGCTCTGGGAAGCAGGCCTGCAAAAAGCACTACCGTTTACATAAATTAAGCAAAAGCAGTTAAGGCAACAGGAATCTGTATTGCAGGAAAATAATTAAAATCAGGCAATTCATAGCATGTGAAGAGAAGCTGGCTTTTTAGTGGTAATCAACTGTTACCATTCTGAAAGGTAGTAATTTAAAATCAGCTAAACCTTTACAACACATGTTCAGCTATGCAACAAACTATGCCAGTGGACATTAGTTAGGAGGCATTTAATGTCTTCTCTTAAGTATTTAAAAATTAATTCTCTTAAAAGAATAGGCAATGAAAGTCTTAAGCTTTTAAGTACTATTTATGACATTTGCTATTTAAGAAAATGTTCAGATGAATGATTTCCTAGTAGAAGAGAGAGTGAGCTTTGACCACTTATGTTTAAGGTTATAAACTACACACAGAATCCCCACAGCACCTCCTCCTTTCATTTCCTCATGTCCTGCATTCAGCACACACATCTTGCAGGAACATTTGCATGCTCAGATGGCTGCTGAATGACATTAAAAAAAAAAAAAGAAGGTGGAAATCACTGGTAAGCGATCCATGGTATTGCTTTCTCAGTTCTCACTCTAATAGCATGTGATAGTATTTCTTTCGAGCTCTATTTGATGTGCAATTTAATAAATTGGTCAAGTTACTTGGATCAATAGTTGTCACCATTTGGGCACAAAATGAACACGAAAATACTCGTTTGCAGAGACCCAGAGCCAAGTAACTGGAGGATTCTGTTGATTCAACCCAGTGCAATACAGAAGCCTGTTCAAACACTGTTTCTCATTGCTTTTTATCCATTTCTAATATTAGCTTCATCCTTCAAATCCAAACCTATCACATTTTCCAGTTAGTCTAGGAGGAAAGCATTCTAAATCTGAGTGTACCTTATCCAAATATGCCAAGTATCTCCAATTTCCTACTCAAGTATTTTCTAAGAAAAATCTTCCATATTAATAGCTTACCAGAAAACACAAATGAGTAGTAACAGATACTCTGAAATATGCAGGGATTATCACAGTTCATACATCTTTTCTCGAATTCCAGCTCACTTTGAAAATCATGTAGTTTCATCCCAGCTTTAACAGCTATGATACTTCTACAAAAATGGGAGGATATTAATAGCCTCCTCAATTACTGAAAAAATTACTTCCTATCCCATGGGAAATTCTAGTTTCTCTGTGTTTTTAATAAGGATAGAATTTCAGCTTACTGTGCTTGTGAGGATGGCTAAATGCTCAACGAAATACTCAGTGGGCCCATGCAATCTGAATAAAAATATTTTAGAAGTTACATTATTAGACCTAATTTTCTTCTTTATGCAGGATTACCGAGCAGTTCTAGTCCAAAATGGCAAGTATTACATCTAAACCGGAAAAAAGTACTGAAATGGAAACAAGTATTTGGAAGTCACCAGTTTCCAGTTTGCAATTTCTGCAAGATGCTCATTAAGCAAATCCTTTAATACTTTGAGTCTCAGGCAACCACTTTTTGAGATTTCTGCTGTATATTTTGTATATTTTCCATCTGACATTCTTTATGGGACGTAGAGACTACCTTAAATACATGAAAATATATTTATTAATTTCTCCTGAATTACAGCAGCAGCTATGTTTCCTGTAATTATGTGGAATATCCATTTCAATTACTGAGTATTTGGCAATCAGGCAAGGAATGTCCCTTCATCTGGGTGAAATGCTAACCTCTTCCGAGTTGGAGTTTCTTTATTTATTACAGTAGGTCCAAGGTTTCTCTGCATCTGGTATAAAATCAAGCCCAGTCTCCATGACAAGCAAATACATAGTAATGGCACAATGGATTAATTTGTTTGTTGGGTTTTTTCTCTTTCTGATTTGTAGAAAGTGTATGAAAAAAATTCCAAGTGTTTAAATTAAATTCAGACCGGAGCTGGCATTAACTGTGACAAAACCATGTTGCACAATAACTTTCTGTTCACTGAGATTTCAGAAGTGTTGCTTGTTTCTTGTGGCTCTCAGCAGCGTCAAGGTTTGGTTTAATGCATTTGATATTTATGAGACAGTTATCTAAATTTTTTTAATTCATGTAATACACTAAAAATCTCAAGTCACTTGTCAGACTTTTAACCAGTAAATCATGTTATGATAAAAACCCTCCCTATCCTAATAGAGAGACTCACAGTTGCATTTCAACAATTTAACCCAAATAGGCAGTACCTGAAAAGGAAAAGCTTAGACTAACAGCGAGGAAAATACTTTAGGCATCCAAAGGGTATTCACAGCATAGGAGTTGAAAAGGGTTTTGTTTTCTGGGTTTTGTTTGCTTTAATGTGGATCTCCAGAAAGCTGCAGAACTACATCTCTTTCAAAGGTTTCTGATGAACACTGGGATACAGGTAGTCACATGAAAAACCTCTACATTGACGTATATTTTCTGTTTAACAATCTAGAAATAACACAGTTTGGATCAAATTCTTACCCTACATTTTGCTAGTATGTTGGTTTGGATTTCAGAAAGAATGAAGCTCCTTTTTATTCAGAGCAGTTTAATACAAAGGGCATTCTACCCTCAAATCTGTTCCTGACCTATTAATTTTTTCTTGCCATCTTGCTTAAATTGCTGGATTTTGCTCCTGTCCTGCCACCTAGCAGACTGCATCTGGAAAAAAAAACCAAAACAGTGTCTTCTTTAAACTCTCTAAATGTTGCAAATCTGCAGTGCTAAGAAAAACTTAACTATACAAAGTTACCAACAATGCACATTTGGGACATGTGATCCTCCCCAAAGATATCCACTTGAAGGTTAAAATCAACAAATATTTATACCACAGCATTCATTATTTCAAGTTATTAGAATAAACATGTGTATAACATCTGCTTTTCCTTGCTCGTTAAATTTAACCTTCACATTGGTTGGCCCCCGGTAATATTTAATGTATATTCATCTTTAATACAAAAAAAATCATCGGTCACTTCTAATCATTCAGGATAGGATGGGTAGTGGGTTGCTGAGCAATATTCTTGGTTTAAAAAACCACAAAATTATTTGTCATGACATCCTTTACTCTTTTAATGTTAAGATTTCTGGTCAAGTACCAGATCCTATCTTTGTGAGTGTTAAGGCTTCTGGTCAAACACAATACCAGATCTTTACTTCATAAACATTATGGTTCCTGGCTGTCTAGAGAAAAAAAAAAAATCAACTTAGATATGTAACATAAGAAAACTTATTCAGACAGAAGATGTGTTTACCTCTTGACTAAGGGCTCTCCCAAATTCCAAATGCTCCACATACCCTCCAAAATGAACTCCTAGAAAGTATGTAAAACATAAATGACAAATCCACGTATTTCTGCCAGGTTTCTGGGTTTTTTGTACATGGACGATAGATGTTCAAGGTGTTAAGATTTTATTTTTCTTCTCTGAGACTTTAGATTTTTTGCCCTTTGGAACTGAGATGTGAAAATGGACAACGGGTGAACTTGTACCCACATTAATTCTGTTTTGTATTTCTCTGTTTACCCGTGTCACAAGCAGCAAGGCGTGTAGCTCACTTAAAATCAATACTGGCATGAACTTATTTGGCCTCTCTGAGGACAACAGCATAGGCTGGCTGCTCAGAAGGACCTTCATGACGTCGGCTGGCAAAGCCTCCACCTGGTCTTTTACGATGATGTCTGACGTGGCATAATGTAATGGTAACCTAATCTTGTCAGAGAAAGAGTGTTTATCACAGTCATGGATATTGATTCTCATGACTTCTGCACTCCCGAAGTTTCTGAAACTTCTGCTGATGTACATATACTCTAGCAACTAGGTATTCTAGACATCTATAACACAATACAATACTGTTAAAAGCATAAAAGAAGACTTCAGAGTTGAATGCAATAGATTATCTTCTGGTCTGAGCAAAGAGAAATTTGCATTTCTAAAGAATGTTTATAATTTTTACAGTAGGAAAAAAACCCCCCAGAAATATGCACTGCTTTAGTATTACTGTATCATTTTAAGATGTGAGCCTGTTCTAGAAAGCTCTTAAGTGCATGAACCAGAAACAGAACTGCATGTTACCCTGCGAAAGCTAAGGACTGGCACAACAGCTATCACTAACATTATACAAATAAAAATAAACAAATACAATAAAAATAAAAATTAAGGTGGGCATGATCAATCCTTCACCACCAGGAATAGAAAAAGGTAGTTTTCTATTTCATTGAATATAAATACAGTGAAGTGCCTCCATCCTGGTGATTTCAGTCCCCTCATTTCAGCACCTTCAGTGGGAAAGGCAGAAAAGAAGCTCCATCTGGTGGTGTGGTTAATTGTAATTGCTTTTAAATTTCATTAAATTGTAAATGCATTCTTCTCCAGCAACCAAATGAAAAAACAAAGTAATATGTAAAAGGATCACCTGTCCTGCAAACTGAACCTGCACTGCTGAACACTTTATAACCAGAAAACACTTAAAAATCAGGACTTTATTCTACTTGAAGCAAGCTGGAGTTGAAGACTTTCAACACAAAACCACACGTGATATTGCCAAGGTATTACTCTAGGCTTGAAACAGATCATCAAATAAAAATGAAATTGTGTGATAGCACACTTCAAGAAACAATTTGCTGGAGCCTCGGGTCAGAGGATGAAGGAGGAGGAGGAGTGTGAATATGAAGTCAGTGTTGCAGCTGAACTCATCATATGAAAGTTTAGGAACTTTTACAGAGGTATTAAAAAATACTGCTGTGTCTCACAGTAAGGAAACAAGTAATCGTTTAGTTAGTTGTTTTATATGAAACTAACTTTTTTCAATGAACAAGTGGAAAGTTTTTGGGGAAAAGACTCTGTTTCCCATCTTCAAAAAAATCCTGAACCATGCCAGTGGTAAGAGATTTGCAATGTCTTACAATCAAAACTAAAGTAGATGCTTTAATCACTTTTTCATGTAAGAAAATTAATGCATTTTAGAAAGCCTTCTTTTACACTTTGATCATACCTTCTGACCTGTAAAAATGCAGTTCTCAAATTTATGACAAATGCAGCAGAGGAACCTGGATGCACAGAATGACTTATAAAAGTAAAGATCAGGCTCACTAATACTTGTATTTTGCAAAGAATTGCTGAACAAAACTGATGAGTGATGCTGATGGTATAGTAAAATTTTTGACCTAGGCCTCCAGATTATTTTAGGAAGCATCCAATTGCACACACGTGGAGATGCAGCATCTGAGTAATTTCAGCAAAGGCACTGCTTTGCATGAACAGCAGAAATGTTCCCTCAAGCTGGTGCTATAATATGTTATAAGCATGTTACATATAAAATATAAAAGTAATTAGCTAAATAATAATGGATTTAGCCTCTGAAGATTTATATCTAGTTTCATGTACAAACATGTCTGCTCACCAAAGAAGCCATGGCAATTTCTTTCAAGGCTAGTCCCAGTAGCTGAGCCAAAGTTCGTGCTAAATAAAAGCAGTCTTAAACAGAGATAAACCATGTCCTGAAAATTCAGGGGAATAAAGAATGCTCTGTCTACTCTTCTGCAGTGCTCACATTTCAATGGGGATATAGTCTACATTTCATCAAAACAATACTTTGTTAATTTTTTCCAAAGAGCAGAGCAGAGTTTAGTATTAATAACCCACAAAAAAAATCTATGTGCTAGAAATTGCCCACAGTCATATTGCACTTGTAATATTAATGCAACCTTTTTGAATGTGTTATGGAGGTTAAAGCCTTTAATTATACATTTTTAGGCCATTTGTCTCTCAGGATAGACAGGTACTCAATGGTGGTGTCCACGCTGCTTTTCTTCACATTGCTCAATATGTATCTGTAGGTGTCTATTGAACAGTACTTCAGTTCTCCTCTAGAGATGTGATTCGATTTCCTCACAGGATCCTCCATAGTGCTCAGCACAATATCTTCCAAGAGCTTCAAAGGTAGTAGACTACTGTGATTTGAAGTATTCCTGATTTTACCATTGGAGAACAGGGCTATGGAAAGGCAAAAGTAAAAAGGGTACATCTATTCTAAGTACTCATTTTGGAAGTGTGCAACTTGACTTTTGGGGATGCTTATCACTATAGAAGACTTTACAAGTTGCTTCACATCAGAAGCAGCAATAAAATTTATTCCCTTTGGGATAGAAATCACTTGCCTCCGTGGCAGGATCATGCTTTCCCTTCCTGCATGCCTTGCAATTTGAAGCAAATGAAGTCCAGGTCCTCCAGCCATGTAAGTAGTATGTGATCATGGTATTACAGTCTTCACAAAGAATAATATAATGATCATCATGAAGGGAAACTGCAACCTTAATAAAATTCTTTTAGGCTCTTTGTTCCCAGTATTGGCTTGGCACAATTCAGGCCAGTTCCACTTGCAAGCCACCTACACTATCATACAGTAAATATTTAAGAATAAGTTTAGCTAAATGTGTTTCCTTTGCTGGTGTCTGCACTACTAATCTGCTGTAACTCTGCTTCTGTCTCCATTTTCAAACCCAACTAAAACAAAAAGACAAATCCCACGTCTCCAATGTCTTTTTCCTCCCAAGCTGATGAGACATATAAAGGCTGCTACTTTCATGAGTCAGTACATCATTCTTAATGTCTCTATAATATGCTAGACTGTAAATATAACCTAATGATGCCAAGACTGAGTTGTTTTTCTTTTTACTTGGTGAAGCAGAAGGACTCAACTCAATTCAGTTTGAACATATTTCAAGAAGAAGCCACATTGTGAGGAGTTCAAAAACAATTAACTTGAGAGAAGACACTTTGTTTTCAAAATAAAGATGTTCCCAAGGAAGAAATGCTGCCATTCACACCCTGCTCTGTCTTCCATCCAACCACCAGCAGTGCATGAGAACAATGAAAGTGAACAGTAATGTTTTTTACTGCTCTACATTATTCTCTCCAGAACAGCAGCAAGTAGGTCACTGGTCACTCATCACATTGGACTTGTTGCTTTATACCTTCAGTGACTTTATGGGATTGATTCCAAACTTAAGCTGCTGTAAATGAGTACAGGACACTAACTCTGAATCTCATAAGTAAATCCCAGACAGTAGAGTCTCAATTACAAATTGATTTCTGCTTCCTAATGCATCTCTTCCTGTGTACCATTGTTTCCTAAGCATACAAGAAGTCTTACCTGGATTCTTTCCTTCTGAGGAGAAAGTTTAGAGAGCTAAGGATAACTCAGCAATATGAAAAGTAGCCAGGCCAGTCCTCAGGGAACCAGAATCTGGAGTCCTTAGTTAGCTCATGGAGTGATTTATTAATCAGGCTGGAGTCACAAGGAGGAGCAGCTTAACAACCAAGGGGGAAGAATGAACTGAGCAAGAGTTTAAAAGCAATGGATTCATTTTCATTCTGACCACTGAATGGATTCAGTGATTACATTAAGCTAAGTTACCGTAGAGACCAATTTCAGCAGTAATTTTTTCTGCTTCCTTGTTTTCCTTTTTTCACCCCTGAAGATTGCACTTAATTTTATATGCTGCTTTCTACTTGTCCCTAAGCAACTCCACCCACAAGAAGGATCCATCCATTCCCCAACAGACATCGCTTTCTTCTCACTCCAAGAACAAAAAGGTTTATCTTGGCCAAATGCAGAGTGCTTTTACTTAACTATGAAGCCTTACTTTCAAATTTAAAGATTACTGACTCTCTGAAAAATTCTATGTCTCTTTCCTGCCATATACTCAGTGGATGTCTTATCATTATGGTTTAAGACTGTATCCATGCAGTCATCATTTCTTGATTCATACTACACAACAGGAAGACCCATAAAGCATCAGCACTGAACTGCAATGAGATGCAAGTTGCTTTCTCCATTTTTCTTTATTGAGATGCTGTGTCTTAACACTGATCCAATTTTTGCTGCTTGCTTGACTGAATGGATGGTGCAGTTTCTTCTCTGGATTTTTCATCTCAAGCAAAATTCCAGGCACGTACAAAGGCTTGCCTCCTCCCTAACAAATTTAGCCAGAAATTGCAGCAGCCATTTTGGCAAGAAGTTCATCTGAACATAAACTGCTGCCAGTCAGAATACAAGGACACAAGTCTAAAGAAAAAAAATGCATTTTCTTTCCCATCATGGCAATCAGAAACTAGTTTGCTGTAAATGGGTTGTTCATCAAATGCTGCAGAAGCTCCTTGGACCTTAGGTAATGAGCTGGTCTGCAGTGCCAAAGCTTTTATGCAGTTTTTTCTCCAATACATAAAAAACCCACAGAAGAAAATTAAAAGTATCCTTGGACGTTTGTATAAAATTGCATTTGTGTGAAATACAATTGTTTAAAGTTTACCAAAATGTAAATATAATGCAAATTTCACAGATTGTTTGTCTTCCAAAGTGGCAATTTTTATTTTTCATCCAAACCCAAACTTAAAAAAAACCCAGAAGGAGTCTGCAAAGAAAGAGAAGGAAGAAAGAAACTAGAAAATGAGCCTGTCTTTATGAATAGGAAGCACAAGAGACAATGGAAAGTGGGCTAGAACAGTCTGCTCACATAATACCTTACTTTGTGCTCCATATTGGAAATTTGCATGCAAGACTTCCAGTCTTAAAAATCTGAAGGACCAGGGGAAAAAGAAAACGTCTTAGAATCATAGAATATTTTGAGTTGGAAGGGACCTTCAAAGGCCATCTAGTCCAACGTCCCTACAGTAAGCAAAGGACATCCTGCACTAGATCAGGTTGCTCAGAGCCTCAGCAAGCCTGGCCTTGAATGTCTCCAGGGATCGGGTCTCACAACCCTCAAGTTACTTCATGGTCATGTCTTCAATTCATACACACACATGTATGTATTTATAATCTTATATACACTTCTGTATTCTCACATACTCTCATGTGTTTAAACTCATATGTGTGTATTGATACTTATTTGACAGTTGTCCCACACATAGTCTTCTGCTGCACTTCCTGAAAAACACTTAGTTCCATTGATCCCATGATTCAGTTTAATATCCACTGCTGTCAAGCACAGTGGAGAGTTGGGGCAGGGATGATATTTTTAGAGATGTATGTGCCTTATGCCAGATTTTTACATTAATGTAGCCAGGCTTCTCTCCCTTACCCTGTCTTCAAGGGCTTTGCGAAATCCATTCCTTGCGATGGGAGTTTCCAGGTGTCAGGAGAGAAATGGTTCAAAGCCTAGGCACAACTAGTGGGCGTTTATGGGATTCTTTGAAAATTGATTTCCATATATTCACACAGAGTTTACACATAAAACTAAAAAATGGGAACTTAGAATCACAGAATCATAGAAGAGTTTAGGTTGGAAGGGACCTTAAAGATCATCTAGTTCCAACCCCCCTGCCATAGGCAGGAACACCTCCTACTAGACCAGGTTGCTCAGCGCCTCGTCCAGCCTGGCCTTAAACTCCTCCAGAGACGGGGCATCCACAACCTCTCTGGGCAACCTGTTCCAGTGCCAACTTAAACCTAAAAGTCTGAATTCACATTTAAGTCTCAGTGGGAAAAGGTTTTCTGAGGGATTCACAGACTGATTTTGGTACAGTCTGTGAAAGTACTGTGCTTTGGCACCAAAATGACAGTGTATGAATAATGTTTGGGCATTACAAGAGTAGTCTACAAAACAGTCCAAGCACTAAAAACACCTCTGAAGTGGAATGTTAAGCAGCCTGCGAATAGAGAACCTTTTTAAAAGGTTTTAAGTGAAAGTGATTTGAAACTCTAAGTCACATCTTTGAAAGTGATTTATGATATGGCAGGCTGATAAAGTCCATGTTTGTAACTGCAGATGCAATAAAATACACATTTATGAACAGATCAGTATGTAAACATTCGTAATCCTAATAATACGATTAAGTGAAATGGGTGTGTATTGAAACAGGGGATTATGTGTGAAATATCATTCTTAGCCAGGTTTTCCAGAATAATTATTTTCAAAACTCTGAATCTTGCTCAAAGGAATGAAATGTAGGATTCTAAATTTAGACTAGGGTTCCTCACTTCTGACAATGCCACACTGCTCCCTAAATCCTGAGATCTGAAATACCTGAAAATACTGCTGCTAACCTGGGAACATGTATTTTTTTGAAATTTGGTTATTTGGGTTTTTTTTTTTTTAATTTTGTGTTATTTAAAATCACTACACAGTTTCTGTTGCTTGATTTCATAGGTAATACTAAAGAGGGAAATCAGGATCCAAGCACTGCAGTGACTGCTTTACGACTGCTTGTGTGCAGGCTGGGGTGCTGAGACAAGCTCACCATCCTGCTGTAGAGAAACAGGCTTCCATGGCCAGCCAAGAGGACAGTCTCATCTCTACATGGCTTCTTTCCCCTGTTGGCACCATCTTCAGCTTTAGCAGCCACATGACTTTGATGCTGCATGGCAAAAGCATGACTAAAATGCCTCTGCTCTAAACTTGCAGGGCCGAACTTTGCTGTCCCTCCTCCATCAAAACGCTTCCAGCCCAGACCCATGCAAGCCTGTGGAAGTATCAAGTGCAGTGTGGGACCTTTTATGATTCGGGAAGGGAAGGGAAGCAGCAGAGTAAGGAGAAATACCAGTGGTCTTGCAATCCAAATACTTATTAATGATATGCATCAGCATACAAAGGAATACACAGTAATGGCAGCCTGCTAGTACCTGAAGAGGGCCTTGCAAGAAAGCTGAGGAGAGACTGTTTGCCAGAGCATGTAGTGATAGGACAAGGGTTTTAAACTAGAGCAGGGCAGGTTTAGGTTAGACACTATGAGGTTAGGTTAGACCATGAAGTCTGTGAGGCTCTGGAACACGTTGCCCAGAGCAAGGGTGAAAACCCCTGGCTCTGAGCAACCTGATCTAGTGCAAGGTGTGCTTACTGCTCACTTCATGGGGCCAGGACTAAATGGCCTTTCAAGGTCCCTTCTAACTCAACGCATTCAATGATTCTATGATTCTGTGACTCTAGGTAATGTTACTGAATACTGTGGGAACAGCAAACCCTCTCTCCTTGAAGCAGACTGGAAGCTTGTGCCACATCAGGACGGAATGACTCTGCATGGACCTATAAAGAAAATGCACCCAACTTTGAATATTACTTTTATACACTTATTTTTTTAAAAGCTGTCTACAGGAGGGAATGCTAAGTTTTATTTTTCTCTTTGTTTTGCATTCTGTACTTTCACAACAGTGCAATCAAGTTACAGTGTGATCTGCTGCAATCCCAGGAGCAGCACTGCTCTAAGGATATTATCAAGGCAATTTCTGCAGGGACAGCTACTATCCTTCAGCAAACCAGTTCCTACAACTAGGCAAATTAGGTACAGGTTGAGAGCAAGACTACTTCAAGGAGTTTAACATGACTCTGTTAATTGGTTACTCTGTTTGAGGAAAATGTAGGGCTATGCAATGTATTGCCTTTGCAATAGAAAAGGCAGAAGTGTTTCCTCATCTTGTTATGGGATGAGGAGAGGGTCATATATTAACTACCTGTGGAAGGAAAATGTGTGTTCTCTCGGATGTGCCCCAGAAGATGAAGGAGCAACCAGGGAACACATTTGTTACCTTCTGCAAGGAAATGTGAAAAAGGAACAGAATTCCAACTCTTTCTCAAACACTGTGGATTAACTTGCCCCAATGTGCATCTTTCAAGATTGAATGTGACTTATACTGGTCGTAATAATAAGTGTTCTTTTTAGAGGGAGAAAGTGCATGAAAATTCCCCATCACTGTGTAGGTGCAGCCAAAATCTGATCCTTGGGAAACAAGTGGAACTGAAGACTCTGCTTCAATTCAGCTGAAAAACACTCCTGCCCCCAAGAACCTTGTCAGATGAATCATCCTTCTAATTTCTTCTCCCATCAAAGTATCACGAAATTGAGAGTCTGAGGTTTCCTAGATTGCAGGGGGGTAAACTCTAGAAAAAACAGATCCGGTGGTCGAGCTTTATTAAAATCGCATTTAAACCAAATCCAGCAACTCAGTCTATAGTTGAAATTTACTGTTCTTCTTGGCTTGAACAGCTGCTTTGGGGAGTAGCTTGGCAGAAATTTTGTTTGTAATCCTCTAGAAAAACAAGTCTGAGCAAGATCTTTTTTACAGTCCATCACTGTTCTGAATATTTGGACCAAAGTGTGCAAAAACAGGATATAAAGCTACCAGTGTACATCTTCACCAACTTTCCCCTTTCCTCAATGGCAAAAAACAAGTTGACACTGATCAAGTAAGTTGCTGGGTTTCAGTTCTACAAGCTTTATTGATGAACAAGGCACCAGAGTTATCTAATTGTTTGTGTTAAACAAAATACTAACTACAGCAACCAGGTTAAAAGATTTAGACAACTTACTTCTCTCTCTTCTGCAGCTAACAATATTTAAGAAAGAAAAAAAAATGGACGAAAAATATTTTGATTAATTTAAAAAGCACAAAACAATTTCAAAATATCTATGACATACTTGTTAAGATTTGATTTTACGAAACTCTAGGAAATTTGTTGTTATTTTTTCAGTCAGCAAATACAGCAGAAAGAATTAGTTAAGACTGCTCTTTAATTTTGAAAAAAATACATGAAAGCAGCATGAAGCAGCTGTGCTTTGCAACTACAGATATTGTACAAAATGTGAAGATCAGACCTTTCTTTATAAACCAAGTTTGGAAAAAACCTTTTTGTATACAGAAACAGAATGAAATTTCACCAGCCTCGTGAAATGTTTTAGAGATCCTTTCCTGCTCCAACCTATTACCACAGGTTGCCTCAAGGCATTTCTTTCCTCTTGACTACAGCCTGTAACTCTCTTCAGGCATGGAGCAACTGAGCTGCTGTAAATCTGCATTACCCTGTCACTGGTTTCAAATCCTTGGGAAAACTGTCATGGCTTTTGGGGGGCTATGTCTCATAAATTGTTTAAAATTGAGAAATTTTTTTTTTTTTAAACAATCCATAGAAATCAAACTACTCACAAAACTGTAATGCCTGCTAAAAAATGTCAGCATTTACTAACAATTAGAGTGCACATATATAGCCCATTTGAAGACAGGAAACTCTGAATGTTAAAGCACAGGCTCCTGGACTGCTATTTTTTTTTTAATGTTAGTTCAGTATCTTCAAGGAGTTCTCTAAAATAAACATACTCTGTAATAGGATAGTCAACACATATAAGTAAGGATGGATTAAAATTAATTGCCTCACATATGAACCAAACTAAATGAAGAGTGAACAGTGGATGTGAATCCTTCCATGCTCCACTAAACTGCAGTGATCTACGCTCCTGCCAAAATCCTTAAAATGCTGACTTAACTCTGAATACACAACCATAAATTGTGACTCTCTTGACCCTTCTCCAACATCTTTTTTGCTCTTTTCTTTTCCTATCCATTTGTATACCTACTAGAAAGCATAAATTGTATTAGCATAGAGAAGTTCACCAAAAAAAATCCCAAACCTCAAAAAAATTAAAAACAACTCCACAGGCTGCTTTGTGTACAGCTGCACTTTCTCTCTGTATTTCTGAGCTTATTGATCAGAGGCTTGAACTTTTCACCCCTTTAGTAAAATAGGCTTTCTGATCATCACAGTGTGATGCTTGTCTGCGTGCAGACACATTTTTTTCTGCTTGTGGGTATAATAACTGACATTAATCATGTAGTGCTTTTCCCATTAATGCTGGCATGCTTTAAATTAGAAGGCTACTGTGATTACATAGCCTTTTTTTGATTCCTCATAATCCAATTCATTGAATTTATATGAGTAATGTAAGCACAGAATTCAGCCCTCCTCCACAAAGGTTAATGTGCCAGTGACCTAGTGATGTTTAGCTTCATCTCGGTCTCATAGGTTGGAGGATATGAACTACAAGTTCAGAGCAGCAGCACCATGATGTCAATTCAGTAAACAAGCACTCAAAAAGCATCTGCCCTGACAGAAGTGGATCTGAATCTGTCTAACAAGTGAGAAGCACTGAATGAGTAATCCCTCAGTAACATTTCTCCTTCCATCAGCCAAGCACAGTTTGTAACACAGGCTTTACAAGAACCAGCCTTTTCACATAACTACCTATTTCTAACTATTAAGTCAGCAACATCAGACAGACCCAAACACAGACAGAGCACCAGAAAAGTCCATCCTGTGCTAGAAGTGGAGCCTGGGCATATTGACTTGCTGAAGGTGGAGCTGTAATGTAATTCACCAGGCTGGAAATACAGATCTAGAAAACCTAAGTGCTACCTGCTTATCTCAGACAAACAGTCAATTACTGACCACGTAGTGAATAAAAGTGCTTGAGTTACATTATCAAATCACCAATCTACGTAGCTAGTGAACAAGAAAAATCACAGAATCGGACAGTTGATTATTATTATGAGTTGATTATTTAAAAGCACTGCAGCTTTTGAACAAATAACCTATACTCTCTATAGTAAATAAAGCTCCTGGACTAATTTATACTTAACAAACTTTTGTCTTTGCACCTGATTACCTAAGGAAGAGGAATAACCAAACTCATGTGCGCCTGAGCATTAATACAGAATGTCACATGAAGAAAAAGCAGGTCAATATCTCCCTAGGGCAAGGTTGAGATGTCTGGATCTACGACTGTCAAACTGGCATCAAAATTGAGCACCGCATTTGCCAGTTTCTTGGATGTTTGGTAAGGAGACCTGAGACTGTTTTAAGTAAGACTATATTCAGGCTTGTACTGTGTAGAGAAAAAGCAAATACCAAGAAAGTTGCATAATCAGGAGCCACAGAACTAAGAGACAGAGGAAAATAAATATTACCAGAAGGTGGAAAGAGTACTTTTTTTAATATGCTTTATATAAAACACACAGTGTACAAAATGAGGACACACCAGAGGCAGGGCCAAGTCCCTGAGCCCCTCCACACCATGCTTGCTAACCTGAGCAGTCCTGTTTTAAGTGACAGGACAAGGACGTAAGACCTTTTCATTGTCTTTTAAAATCGCAACTGTTACTACAAACGTGCTGAGATCTAAATGACCAAAAACTTTCAGCAGGAATATACATTTGGAATCTATCCCTCCGGGGTCCTGATGAAATTGGATTGTATTTTGGTAGTGGCCTGTCACAAAGTCGAGGGGTTTAGTCGTTTGTCAATGCTGAAGGGTAGAAGAAAGCTGCTTGCTCGACATCTTGAAGGCTGCCAAGTGCCTTCAGCCACTCGAGGCCACACTTCCCTGGTCTGCCATGTCCCCTAAAACCAACCCTGTGAGGAAATGCGCCCTAGAGGCCAACGACGCTCCCTCTCAACACCTGCGGGACCTGGCTCCCAGAGGTACTCGTGAAGCACGTACATGCGTTAACTTCCATGAACTGCAGCTCCTGCATCACAAAACCCACGGACACTTTGCTAACGGACACCAAACTGTAACGACCAGAAACACTGACCACCCACACGGTACACATGTGGAGTGAGTGGGCGAGGCCTGTAATAGCCCCCGCCCCCTTGCCAGGCCGTACATGCGTACACCCCACCTACCCTGCCCCGTTCTGCGGAAGTGACCTCATGGCGCACCTCCTCTCCTTCCTTCTTGCTCCTCCCCTCTCCCTCCGTTCCCGCTTGCACCGCTACGGGTGGGGAGATCCCCCCCCCTCCTCCCGCTGGCGGCGGGGGCGGCAAGGGAGGAGGATGTCGATGCCGGTGCCGCCTCTGCGGCGGCTGCACCAGGTTCCGCGGCACCTGTTGATCTGCGAGAAGGGCCACGCGCGGGACCCGCGCTCGCGGCATGCGGCGCACGTGCGGGACCACGCC
>VZTY01023948.1:73453-91032 GCA_013400935.1 Turnix velox | reverse complement strand
CCCGCCGAGCCGGCTGAGGGAAAGGAAAGGGTGTGGGGAGGTGGTACCGGCATCCGGCCGTTAACGGCCGTTTCAGTCGGTGGGTGCGATGAGGGACTCCCCCAACCACGCTGAGGCGAACAGTCGTCGGCCCCCACCGCAGACGGATCGTCCGAGCAGTGAGGGGATGGGGAAGACCCTCGGTGCTGGGGGCGAGGGCGGGCTGCGGGTGTCCCCTGGAAGTCCCCCCTCTGGTGTTGTTCCTGCTTCTGCCCAAGCATTTGGGTTGGAAGGGACCGTCAAAATCGCCTTGTTTCGAACCTCATGCCGTGGGCAGGGGTGCCATCCGCTAAACCTGAACGATGCTCAGAGCCCCATTCAGCCTTCCCTGGGCAATCTGTTTCAGTGCCTCACTATACTCGCAGTGAAGAATTTCTTCATAGTATCAAATCTAAATCCCTGCTCGTTCTTTTTAAAACTGTTGCACTTCGTCCTACTGCTGCACTTCCTCCCCGTCTTTCCTCCAGCCCCTTTAGGTGCTGGTAGACTGGGTTTTCCCTGGAGCCTTCTGCAGGTTGTACAACCCCAACGCTCTCAGGCTGTTCATATAGAAGAGGTGCTCCATCCTTCTGATCATCTCCTTGGCTTCCTCTGGATGTGCTCCAACAATTTCGATGTCATACTGTCATCCGACTGCTTTGTTGTTTTGGACAACTTAATGTTGCAAAGTCCATTTTTTTGACAGCTTGCTGTCCTTTTCTTTGGCAAATTACAAATTTCAGTCAGATCTTCTTGCTCTTTTCCTAGTGATTTTTTTTAGCGACTCACAGAAGAGCTTTCTGCTTGTGTGTCAGGCAGCTCATCTGTCTGCTCTTACTTCTCTTGCACATGTGTGCAAAGGAAAATAGATACATACCTGTTCTCTGAGAGGCTTTGGAAAAACATTTTTTGAGGGGTGGAGGCAGAAGGACAGAACTTAATACTGCTTGAGCATATTTGTTGGAAATCTTGGTGCTTGTCCATGTAACAGCCTTATTTTCCACAGTCTCCTAAGCTTGATCAATGAAATGTACAGAGAAAGGTTTTAAACAGAAGGGGAATTAAAGGTGGGCAATAGGATGGAAAAGACTGGTGAGTTGAGCAAGAAAAGCTAGGTGCTTGTCCCTTTTGAAAATCAATTTCTCACTTTAAAATAGAAACCTGCTACAGAAGCTGTAGCTATAACCTTTCAATTAAGCCCATCTTTATGTTCTGATCTCAAAAATCTTCTATGGAGAAGAATGCATTGATTAAAAAGTCAATTTAAATTCTGATTTGGTCTTTGCTTTTCCTCTGAGATTACATAAATTATTATCCTAGGTGCTTGGCTGTAAGTACTTTCTCCATCAGGAGCTGAAGGAAATGTTAGTATGACATCAAGCTCAATTTCTTATGATGTGAAACAAGATCACAGAATCACAATGTCAGGGATTGGAAGGGACCTCAAAAGATCATCTAGTCCAATCCCCCTAACAGAGTAGGTATACCTAGATCAGGTCACACAGGAAGGTGTCCATATGAGTTTTGACTGTCTCCCGAGAAGGTAACTCCACAATCGCTCTGGGCAGCCTGTTCCAATGTTCTGTCACTCTGTGAAAAAGTTTTTTCTCATATTTATGTGGAACCTCTTATGTTACAGCTTGCACCAAAATGTTCATCTAATTGGTGCTGTGTAAACACTTCAAGTGCTATTGTAAAAGCATTTGTGAATGCATGTAAAATGCAGGAAAACCCCCTTGATAATGTATTTAGTGCCTGTGCAAATCAGTGCATTTTGAAGACAATAGCATGATGCTGCTTTTTCTTAATCTCATTTTGACATGATACAGTGATGTATTTGAAAAGTACCGTTTTTCTTTCGTATTACTTGAGTTTCATCCAGAACAGATTTTAGGATATAATTAACATTACAAATATTTCCAAATAGGTGTCTATTTTGATCCCTGAATGTGGCATACTACCTGAAGTGCTGAAAAGTACCATTGCAGATGTTGGAGAGTACTACCTGGTGAGGAGTTTATCAGTTCATGAATTGGTCGCTCATGAATTCATCGATACTTTTGTAAAGAAAGGTAAGAAGGAAATCAGAACATGAATGAGTAATAGTGTGTATTTTTCACAACACAGTAAACCCCATTTATTATTACTTATTCAGAAAAGTATTTGAAATGAAGGGAGGAAAATCCTGCATCAATTTCTTCATCTGCTTTTTTCTGCTTTGTGGTGTGTCAACAGTTGTTTACACCTACTGGATCCAGAATTTCTATGATTGTTACCACTTCGGTTATCCCCTTTCTGTCCTAATTTTGCCGGCTATCAAGAGGATTTCCATGTGTCCTCACAACCGTTTCTTCTACACCTCATCTTTATGCAGATTTTTGCAGAAATTGGCTAGTTCTCCCTTTCTCATTCCTTCATATTTGAATACAGAGCTATATTAGCTGTGTATCATGCAGGCAAAATTGAAGAGCAAGGCAAAAAATGCTTGCTGCTTGGAGTTGCAGTGGATCATCCTTATACAGTAAGAGCAAAAAGGATGTTAATAAGATGCAACCTCTGCCCAGACAACTTGCAGTTGCACACTGAGCACATGCTGTTTTTATCAAGCAGTTGCTCTGTTTCACTCATGAGGTGAGTATGTGTTGTACTCTTCAGGTGGTTGTCTAGGATAAAAAAGCTTTAAAGGGAATGCAGTAGAAAAGGGAGCATTTGTGGAGGCTGACTCCTGTTTTTAAGAACAAAGTAATGGCAGATAATGCTAGAAAATAGTATTGTGAGCGTCTTGCACCTTGTCTTCCTGTGAACTAATAGATGAAGTTAATTGAAAAAAATGGGTATTGCCATTTGCTGAGTGGGAAAGGTTGCAGCTGGAGAGGTAGTGTCTTTATATTGGGACATATTATTAATGTTATCTTTCTTATAGGCCCTTTAAAGTAGCACCAGTCTAAGGTTTATAAAAGCAACAGGATGCTGTTTTGCTTGAGAAGGAAGAAAATTGATGAAAACACAAGAGTTTAGAGTGATTCAAATGTTATTTTGCATGTTTGGTTATCTTGAAGTGAATGTTTCATATTCTCCTATTTGTTTCTAGGGACCACATAATCTCATGATTTTCTGCTTTACTGTCTTTAAGGTTCATGCTACGCACTTACTTATAACACAAAAATTGATCAAGATAATACTGCAGCCTTGCTACCAAATGGTATGTTTTGGTTTGGTTTCAGTAATACATACATACTTATTCTGTCTTTGGTTTTCTTTGTGAGTTATTCTTTTCACGTAGAATGATGAAAACTGGAAAATGTAACACTATGTATTTGCCAACTTTATCAGAAATATGTTTGAATCAGAAAAAATATTAACTCTGATTTTCTTTTCATTCATGCTGTTATTTATTTCATCTGAAATAAACAAAACCATCTTCGCTTATGTGTAATATCATATTGTCAACACTTCAAGTGCAATTGCAGTTGCTATAGAGGGTTATTTTTGTGAAAACATTGCATTTCAACTTCTTGTCTCCTACTGGTGTTAGAGACAGAATTTCTACCACAAAAGTATTACCAGCACTACTTAGGAACACTTGTAAAATACTCAGTGTTTATTCTTCAAGAATTTTATGCAGTGTGCTAAAATGCACTGCAGTTCCATCACAGTTTTATGAAAAAATGTTATATTCTTCAGGGGAAAGATTCTTGTATGTGCTCTGTTAGGACAGTCTTAGCAAAATGGATACTTGATAGTGTTTGAGTTTGTGTGATACAGTTGTTGCAAATTATGCACAATTAATGCAGAGACAGCATTACAGTTCCTGGTGATGCCATCATCTGAAATCTTCAGCAGGCACTTTACTTGCCTGTATTCTATATTACACTGTTACTTGCGCAGCAGAACCAAAAGGCTGGAGGAGAGGTTTGGTTTTTGAAATTCTGTATCAAGTGGCAGCTGCTATATTTGGTTTATGAACTTTAGAGTTGTTCCAGCATATACCTGCTCATCACTAGTATGAGTAGTTTACTCATTGTGAGCAGTCCCACTGGAGCTGGAGCAACTGCCTTTGTGTATTTAGTTGAGTGGGGCATGGATGAATGTTTACTAAGTCAGGCCCTAGTTTATTGTAGTGTTCAGCCAATGACACAGGAAGTGCCAGAAGACAAGCAGAGGAAAAATGGAGGCAATGAAGTGAGGTAGTACAGTTAAAGAAGCTATGACTATATTAAAAATAATATTACTCTTTTCTCATTCTATTTCATAAGACCTCTTTGATTTAAAAAAAAAAAAGTAATTGAGTTACAGGTTTTAAAAGGTTCATCTGGTAATCCATCTAACTGGAACTAAGGGATCTGGATTATGTTATTAATGCCACTGATCTAGAGCTAACATTGCATGAAGTGCATAGTTCTCAGAAGACTTCAAAGGGAACTGAGCTGAAAATTATTTGTATTGAAGTTTATTTTGTTTATAGGAAAACTAATTCTATCAGTGGATAAGGATACTTATGAGGAACTTGGACTGCAAGGCTGCCCTTCCCGATATTCAGGCAAAAAAGTAATGAGATACAGTAAGTATTATCTATATTAACAGTGCCTCTTCCAGATCTGTCTGTGAATCACCTTGTTAGGATGTTAAAGCAGCAGTCCTGAAACTTCTCTTCCTTAAAACTGGTTATTGTTTAGGTCGTATCTTTCCAGATGCAGATGGGAGGAATGCATGAAGAAGAAAAAATGCTTTCTTCCAATTTATAAAGGAGCTAGAAGGCAGTAAGCTTTTGTGTATTCTGTGTTTTTTTCACTTCTGTATTTTACTTTGTGTTGTTTGTATAGTCTTGAGCTTCCCTCAAGACTGCTTGCTTGAATAGGAGAACTATGTTACATTTAACACATTTAAAATGGTAGTCTCCATATACCAATTACTTGAAAATGGTAAATTTTTCAACAGCTGCAGAGGAGACATACTGAGTCTAATTTTTTGTTGGTTTTTGGTAATGTTTTTATTTACCAAACTAAAAAAAGTGAATGCCATGCCATCTCAAATGTATTAGAATCTGCAGTAGTTGGTAAATAGTTGATAAGTTAACATAAAAACTTCTGAAGTTAACATTAAAAATTTGTTATGTCTAATAAGAATTTGGCAAAATAGGATATTACTTTACTATTCAGTTTGTCAGGTAAAATGTATAATGAGATTTCCATCTGAAGAATAAATGTGACTTTCAATGTAGGACCATAACAGTTAAAAAAGTGTTGTTGCCATATATGTGACTTTTGATGTTAGAAATTCTAGATTTTTTTGTGCTAGTAGCTTGCCTAAAGATATTTTTAAGGCACTGTTTCGGGCCTTTTGTCACTGCCACTATAAATGGAATTTGTCCCTCTAGTCACTAGGAGACAGCTCCAGATTATATCAAAATAAGAATAGCAGGGGGTGAATACTTATTTACATAATGGGAAGTCATATTTGCATAACCAGATATTTTATGAATATGCTGTATATGTTAAAAGGAAGTTCAGTGATCTTTTGTATCTTTTTTCTTAATGAATTTAATATAAAAAATATTTCATTTGAGTAACTATTTATTCTTTTATGTTTTTGCAGTTATAACTGTTGACTTGACTGATTCCAACTTTCACCCCGATAGCAAGAAACATAACAGAGTGCTTTGGGCCCTGAAAGAAAAGAAACCTTTAGAATTTGACTTCCTACTGGCTTGGTATAATACAGGTAATAACTAGTAAATGTAAAACTAAAATATAATTGACATGAAGTCCAAATTTTTTCAGTTTATTGTTCTTTTCTAATTATTGTCCAAATACATGTTTAGTGGAGGAAAAAATCAGATTGAACTATGTGTGGGATTCTTTATTTGTCTGTTTAGTTGTTTGGGGTGTGTATTACTTCCAACACAGCAGAACATTTGGATTAAGGAACACAATAGTGATTCATAGGAAACAGACTAGTGGCATCATTTTCTTGTCTCTGTTGCCCAGGCTTTCTGCCACAACTTTGCTTATTTGATAAGTGTTGCCACTTTATAAATTTGTGCCACATGTAACCATTATTAATACTACTATTTTGTGGGTTTTATTATTACACATAAGTTATGTAATTGGTGTAGGGATTGGGATGGGGAATCTTTTATTTCTTCAGAAGATAAAGGGTATGTGTAGAGTCCCTTTTTTCATCATATGCTTTGTACACATGCAGTCTGGTATTTTGTCATTTTATTCTCAAGCACCTATGTGAGACTGGAGCAGATTAGATGGTTATTATTAAAAGAAATTTTTCAGTCTCAAGTCACCTTCTGGCATTCGTTTTATCTACTATTTTCTAATTATTTTTTCATCCTGGATTTAAGTATTTTCCAAAGTCCTCAGCTGCTTGTTTTGCTTCAGAACAAACTGAATCTAGGGGTATATAACATTTGGATAAAATTGACAAAAGCTGCAGAAGTTTGTACTGCAAAAAAATTATGTTTTTCTACATCTTAGCTGTGTGGCTCTTAGTGTGTTTCTTCATGGCTCTTCAAGACCAAGTGTGAGAGGGAGTTAGTGATCTGAGAAGTCAAAGATGCTTACAAGCTCCTTTAGCAGTGTCCCATGTTTCACTTTAGTCCTTCATGTTTCCGCTCACCCTTTCTAAGTACGGATCATATGATAAGGAGCCTTCCTTGTTTGTCATTCAGAAAGGCTTGCAGTTTGCATCCTTGTAGTCTCCAGGAAAGAATTGCAGTGAATACTGTTGCTACTATAAATGGTGACATAACTCCAACTAAGGTGGTGGGTCTTCAGGTTCAACCTACTTGGATTTATTTATCCTGGGCAGAGAGCTAACTGCCTCCTGGGCCAATATGTTTCTTATGTTTGTTGCTGCCAGTGTGGAAGCATTCAGGAAGAACAGCATTCCTTTTATTACATTCAAAAAGCAGGTCAGGTCAATTATTTCCTGAATACAGAGTAAAATCTAAATGCCTTTCTATGCAGGAATCTCATGCTCATAACACGCGAAAGACTCTCAGTTCCTTTGTACTGGCAAAAATAAAACCTTTATAGATTTTTATTAATAGACACAATGCATTGTGCAGATTCTGCTGGAAAAGTAAGAGTATGTATTTTGTTAAGAGAATTCATGTCCTCAGTGCAAATTCTGCTTTCAGGCTTCCTGCTGATAACTAGTATTTCTTGCTAAGGCCAGCACTGCTGCAGACCTATAAACATTCACATCACTTTCCAAAAGCAGGACTTTTTGCTTTCATGCCCATTTTTCTCTCAGTGGTTCTGGCTCCAGAAGGAACAGAAAAAGGGAACATGGAGTGTCTCACGTATTTAATGAGAGAGGCAAACCAACCTTTTCTTCTCTTTTTCATTGCTGTAATCTCTGTGACAATTACAAATGTTCCTTGGCTGAAATTCACTGGCCTCTGGACTTTGACAATGTGCCTGGTTATTGTTGACATGGAAAGCTATGCTGTAGCTGGAGGAATTGATCCATTGGAGTCTTATCTGTAGTATTTGAGGCTTCTTAAAATTAAGAGTATAGCTGAGGATCCTAAATGGCACAGACATTAAAATATTTGACTAAGAATTCTAGGGCAATATTATGCTTTCTTTGAACCTGCTAGTCTAACTAAAAATGCCAACAGGAAGTACAGACTGAAGGAAGATGATCTCGCATAGCTCAGACTTCAATAAATCTGTATAAAAATAATGACAAGAATTCAACTTCTGCATGTCTCTGTTGTTGTGCCCTTCAGTACTTGGACAGCTTTTTTTAAAAGATGGCTTAAAAAGAATGAAGTTTGCTTGCCTTTTGCTACTGATTCATGTGATTTTCCTTGATAATATGGGATAAATATGGTAGTCTGTAATTTTGGATAGCAGGTCCTGGATATTGTATTCCATATTGAATTCCATCCTGTTCTTGAATGTCTTCTGTTCATACATACTTTTCTTGTGATCTTTAAGAGCTGTTCTGGACTTCAGACTCTTCATTTTATTATTTCTTGGTCTCCCAATGACCCAATGTTACTATATGAAAATAGAAAACATTATCTGAATTTTCAAATTTAGAAAAATTGATTCCAAGACAGTTATCTTATTGCTTCAAAAGGGAAGTTAATTAATACCTCTTAATTTGCAGCATGCTTGCTTAGATTAGGTTTTTAGTCTAGGTTTAGTCTAAGTTTGGCTGCTGTTATGGACTACTTGCCAGAGTTGAAGAAATACATTTCACAGAAGTCCATCAAGATAAATCTAACAGCAATACTGCATTTGAAGATTTACCGTTATTTTTTTTTTTTTATCTTGTTTTTCTTCACCCTGGTGAAGTGAGATTTGTGATGTAGTTTGACTTCTTTATATTCTCTCTGTTTAATCCTTGTTTCCCATGCTATCCCAGGACTCATCTTGACATCATTAATAAATCTGTCCTCAAACCTGTAGTCATCTATGTGCTTTTCCACTATTCAGGGGAAACTGTTCTGGAATGGCAGACACCTTAGACAGGTGTTGATGGATGACTTATTTTTTTAAGGATGGTATGACCTTCCAAATGTATTTTTTCTGAAGATGATTTCTTAGTTTACTGTAAATCAAGAGTATTTCTCAAAAATCTTATGACTCCTAAATTAAGATTACATCTAGGAAGTCTCAGAGGGATTCTTTTATGTTCTTGTTCTCAGCTGACAGAGAGAAGAAAGCCACTAACCTGGTGTAGTGGATAGAGGGCTGAGTGCCTTTTGAAAAGGGAAGCTGTCTACACCTGCAAAGGCATGTTCCAGGAGAATTTAAACAGTACTATAGTTTTTTGCAAACTGTTCTTGAGAGATGTAGGAATTAATTCAGCTGGTGTTGTTTATGGTCTAGCAGCCATGTTGTTTCTATGCAACAGCTCTTGATGAATTACTGATGCTGGGATACCTCTAGACACTTGGTGGATTAGGAGGAAATACTGCCTGAATTTGTTTGAGCTTAGTTCCCTTTACCTGGCCTGAGAGAATGCATTATCTTTGTGTACATCTGTGTCACAGGGAGAATGGTTAACTTCACTCGTAAGAAAGAAGTGAATTATTTATTAATATAAAACAGATTTAGCAAAGTTCACAGTGAATGCAACAGTGTTTTTTGAGTTTCATTGGTGGGGTACACTTGATTATTTAATGCACAGAGGACACTGTCAGACAAGCTGTAAGAGAGATCTTCCTGTTGAGTGACAAGGTTCAGAAAGGACCCTTTTACTTTTTAAGTTTCTGAGAGGAGTCTAGGTGCTGCTGGATCCAATCCTAGTCCTAGAATTGATCAATGGTCCAAAGGTGTATATATGTGCACTCAGTCTTTATATTGCTTAGCCAAGATTTCTAAGTTTAGCATGTCTTTAGTCACTGAGAATTTGTTGCAGCAAGGAACAAGTAGAACCTTAAACAAGCATTCTCTGCTCAATGGGAGTTCCTGGTTTGCAACCTACTGCTGTGCAGAAGAGCACAAAGGTCTCTTTGACCACCAATGATAGGTCAATTATCTTACTCTATCATCATATTCGCATGGGAACAAAATATTTAGGTCCCAGCTCTCAATGGTGTTTTGACTTTCTTGACAACCATCCCCTGAAGTGCTGGAGAAACTCATCAGAGCTCCCACTGATGGTTATGACTTGAGCAGAATATTGGGGGAAGCAGGAGAGCATAGCACCACAGTCTACCACATGTATTGTCTCTCTCATGTTTCAATGCCCGAAGAATTTCTAGTGATGCTGAACTAGAGGTGACCTAATGATATAAGGCATGCATCACTCTTCTACAGCAGTGAGTACCTGTGTGTGAAGCAGAGGGAATGTACGTATGAGTGCTAGGAAGGCAAAACGTTCTCTGGCCTCTTGAATAGAGACATGGGGATGTATATATATATATCTCCAGATGTTGTCAGTGTTTTATTTCAAGGAAGATATAAGGAGGTTGAAGATTCTATGGCGTTTGCCACTGATAGTGGCATGCAAGCAGATTACACACTGCAGTTTCTTGTGTGTATGTGTCCAGAGGTTTCATGTATTCTGTGCTCCTTTTGTTTGGTAGTTTTATAACAGCTCTTTGTGATGTTGTGTTGTTAAGATGCAGAGGGATCAACACTGATGTCATACTTCTCAAAGAACCAAATACAGGCTCTGAAGCCAAAAGTAACATTCAGCACAGTAAGGGACTTGCAGTGTCCAGTGTTACAAAGTAATGAATTACAAGGAAAGCCGGAGGAGTCCTGCAGTACAGAAGAACTGTTTGAATGGCTAGGTGCTGTCTGGAATCAAGTTAGCATGTGAGTATTTGAATTTGTTTGATCTTTAAGTAAGGAAAGACACAATTTGTTTTAATGAAGAGCTAAATAAGTATCAAGAAATACATTTCTCTAAGAGGAAAGTTGGATGCTTAAGTGCTTGTTCTAAGTCTTGAATAACTTCTCTGTATTTTTGGGGGTTTCCATGTGCTTGTGTGATGCTGTTTTGGATTTATGACCAAAACAGTGTTCATAACAAGGGTGTGTTTTTCTCTGGCTGAGCAGTCCTTACATGGCTTTTCCTGTTTCTCATGCTACCGTGCCAGTGAGTAGCCTGTGAGGGAGCACAGCTGCAAGAGCAGACCCAAAATGACCAGAGGGATATCCCATACAATAAGGTGTGAATGCTTAGCAAGAAAATCTGGGGGAAATCAGAAATGAAGGGAATGTTTGGAGTTACAGTATTTGTTTTCCCAACCAAGTCACAGTTGCACAAGATGACGCCCTGTTTTCTTGATACCTGAATGGTCTCCCTGCTAATGAATTTGCTTTGTTTTCACATGAAACTTTTGCTCTACCTTTTAAGTAGTCTTTATCTCAACCCACATGTTTTCTCGCTTTTATTCTTCTGATTCTCTCCTCCGATCCACTGTAGGGGAGTGAGTGAGTGGCTGCATGGTGTTCCGTGTTCACTAGGGTTAACTCACAGCACTGTGACATCTTGTGTATTGATTGCTTGGCCATTGGTTGATTTGGTGTTAATTTACATGATGTACATAAACACTATTTATTTGGTACAATTTTTGGTTATTCAGAATTACTGTAGAAGATTTAAAGTATGTTTATTTTAGTTGTTTTATTTGGCTTTTTTTTTTTTCCAGGGACAACAAATCATCTAGCTTTTTATCAACCTATTGCTGTCCTCAGCCCAACACAGTGGTGGAAAAAGCTTTTTTGTGTACAGTCACAGGCTTTATAATTCCTGAGACAATCATTCATTTACTGGAGCAGCTATGGTAAGGACTGACAGAAGTACTTTGTACTCTTAACATTTTTAATTTTTAGAATCACTTTTAAATACCTTTCAGTAGTGCTATTAGAGGTAAACAGCAGATTGTACAAAACGAAGACTTTTTAAATAGGGCAATGAGCTGTAAGCTTAACATTGACAAAAAAAAGCAATTAACAGTGTGGAGAATGCATGCCCTGTATTCCATTAATAATTTTGCTTTTTGTCTTAATTTGTGAGAACCAGTTTCTCTGTCGAGCTCCACGTTTTTCAAATTCCCCAGCTATGAAGATCAGATACCATTTAATATATCTGGAGTAGTATCTTTATCTACATAGAGAAGTTATTATCTAAATCCCTTTATGATACCAGAAAGAGTATCATGGGGTACTTCAAGATTATTATGCCATTATAATAAATTAAGTTACAAGTGTTGTAACACAGGACACTGGATAGTGGTGACCAGGGTAACTGTAGTTCTAATTCAGAATCAAATTATGTCATACCAGTGTAGTCTTGATTGGTGTGGTGCCCGTATTGTATATTAGTATTGCTGATAGCAAATTTGGGAAGCTCCTTGCTCTGTATGTGAGACAATTCATAAAGTGCCTGATGGCTAACCATTGTAGCACTGATTAAAGACAGTATTGCTGTTGCTTTGTCTGGAATATGATCCACGTTGAGCAATTTTGATCTCTCTTGCAGAAAGGATCTGTAAGCTAGCATTGGGACAAAAATTTCCTTGGCTTTTCCTTTCTATTTTATAGAGCAGTGGATAATGTCTGGCTTTGATTATTTGTAATCCATTTCCTTTCTGGTGGTAAAAGTATTTGTGTCAAGCATGGCCTGACTGTTTTTTCCTCCAGTATTTTTTTTTTTTGTCCAGATAGCAACTGTTCTCAGTAAGTGTTCTATTTTCTGGAAGACAATAGACACTGTAGGAAATTTGGAACAGCTACTTTAGAACTTTTTCTAATTGCTATAACTCACAGATTTACCATGTCTAAAAGTATCATAGAAATAATCATGAGCCAATCTTACTTAATTTCTTAATGGCTTCAGATAGATTATTTTCTTTTGAGTTTGTTATGTACTAAGGCATTGAGTTTTAAACTGTTAATTACAAATTTTTGCCAAAGTGTCCATGTCTTTGATAATTTTATAATTTTTTTTTTTACTTTATATTGTACACTTGAACTTGCTGTATATTCCATTGTAATTATGGACTGCTTTGTCTTCTTCCTTGCAGTTTCTATTTTCGTGAACCAAAACTGGCATATTGGCTGACCTTAACTGTGCATGGCTTTGCTGACAGCCCTGTTTCTTGGAGAGAAAGTGAACATGGTTTCCACAAGGGAGGAGAGAACTTATACAACTTCGTAATTTTTAGAAATCTGGACTACTGGCTTCAGATGGCTGTAGGAACTAATGATGATTGTCCTCCATAAAGCTACGTCTGCTGAAGAAATTTTCTAATAATCTTGTGTTACTGCATAGAAATGTAAGAAGATATTTTTAAATAAATCTAACTAGGTAACTATTTAATTACTAAGAGGCTGTATATGTTTTTTTTTCCATTTTTATAGTCCTTAAAGGATGACCTACAATGGAAGGAATGGATTTTTGTTTCTTCACTGTCATGCAGTGTGTTCTGAGGGGCTTCATCATTCTAGCTTTAAGAAAAATACATATTTTTGGCAGTTTCAATTCTCAGGAAGAGACTGTAAGTGGTTTCTTTTTATCCAGGAGTGGTTTTGGAATTTAAAAATGAGCTTCATAGATAAGCTAGCAAAAGTATTTGGGGGGAAAGCTTATTTTGGGCTTCAGTGTTTTCTTTCTTTACCTTCAAATTCATGCTTAAGACTTTTCAGGTTACATGCTGGCAAATAAATAAAAATAAAGTTCTCCATAATTTGGTGGGGAGGGAGGAGAAAGGAGGTATGTAACAATGGGAGGAAGAGGAGCCGTTGAACATGCTTTTTTGGTTTTGCAGATCACGGTTGTCAGAGAAGAGTTGATTTTTAACAGTGGTGCAAAAGGCTGCTGCTTGCATTCTTAATTAACTTCCACAAGCTCACACTCCCAGCAAATAGCTCTTCTTATAGCTTCTAATTTTTGCTTACAGGACAGCTTGTGCAGCTAAGAACTCTATGGACATGCCCTCAAACAATGCAGCTGAAGTGGGACAGGTTCTGTTGAGAAAAAGCAGTAATGATGGGAGCATAGGCTGCTATAAAGAATCCCAGTTAAGTCCTGTTGAAATCCATGAAAGGTTCGATGGTGGTTTGCGGGGGGAAGGTGGGGATGTGTATTATTTGGGATTTTTTTGTTTTGTTTTATGGAGTAAGTATAGAATTAGAGTACCAATGCAATGTTAGAATGGACGTTGCTCACTTGATGAAGCAAGAGATTGATAGTGGAAGTTGGGACATAGATGTAGTGGAAATGTTGTTATCTCCTATTAGGGTGAATAGCAGAGAGAAGCAGAAAGCCCATGGGAAGTAGTTAAGCTTTCTTTTCTTTCATCTGTCTTCTTGCTTTCCTCTGTGAAAAGAATCATCCTGGATGATTTAGTTGGATATTATTTGTTTGTCATACATCTCTGCTAAACATAACCCCATTTTGCTGAAGTTCTATTATGCTTTGAATGAACGCAACTCTTTACAAATGAGGAAGCAGTTTTCAAAATTATTACATCATTTTTCAAAATAATTACAACATTTTTCAAAATTAATCTGCCAGGAGATGTTTCTGGTAGGTTACCTGGAGCAGAAGTAACCCCAAGTCATGTGTTAAGATGTAGGTTCACTTGATCACAAACTAAATAGTCCTAAATTAGAAAAGTTCTTGTCTTGACACTTGATAAGTAAATATTGAACAAGGCTGACTCAAACATGGTGTTTTGTTACTATGCATGTGTGCAAACTACTTCAGTTGTCTAAATTCTGCATCTGAAAGGGTCTGTTGAGGGATTATGCCATGTCAGCTTTCACAAAAGAGATTTTAGTAATCAGAAGTGTCTTCATTTTCCCCCTTTATCATAAGGTCTCTTGGGCTTTTCCTGCAGCAAAAGTTACAATACAAAGTTTAAAGTCTTAAATATTTATGGAAAGTTAATGAAGTTTGTAGCTGCTTCAGTGAACGTGCTCATCTTTGACATTAACATCTGTTAAAACAACAAATTCCCCCACAACATGTATACAGTTGCACAAATGTAACATACACTGCTTGGAAAGAAACTGAGTGCCATCTATTAGTTAGAATCTTCTATTGGTGAGTTTATTTCCCTTTTTAATTAACAGAGAGAAAACAGTCAAGTCTAATGCTTGTGCTCCATACTGCTCTTAGCAGGAGTGCAGCAGCTCTGAAATGGCAGCAGTAGGACCAGTTGAGGTGATTTTTTACTAATTGGCCCCTGGTTGTAGAGCACCAGGGTTTGCTGATGAAGTAGCTGCAGTAGAAGTGTTGATGAGTGCATGATGATACCCTTACTGAAATGATTCTGGGAGGCAAGCTTAGAAGCAGACTTTTCAGCTCTTCTCAGTTCTGCCCTGCAAGTTAGCATTAAGACTCATCTTTGGATATCCATGGAAAATCTCATCAGCTTGGTCAATAGTTTCCTTTGCTTCCTATCTACATAAGCAAAGGACTGTAAATATATGTGAAAGCTCAGTGTTACAGGCCGTCATTTGGTTGCAATCCTTAGTGTTTAAATCCTTCTAGTATTTAAAATGCCTTTGCTGTCTAAGGAAGGGATTAAAATCCTGTCTGGATCCAATGATGTAGCTGGCTTTCCTGGCCTTGCTGGGCTTTGTAGTTGCACAGAAGAGAAACTAGGGGATGGAAGTGACTTCTTTCATACCACCTGCAAAAAACTGAGTGACCTGAGGGAAGATTTTCCTGGGATGAGGGACAACAATACCCTACAGTGTATAAGGACAGATAAAATACCTCCGGAAGAGACCTCCCAAGCATGGGGTAGACTGGATAGAAATGGGGAATTATTGCTTCAGTACGTGGGAAACAGGTTAGGAAAGAAGAGCTCGGACTGGGCCAGGTGGGCAGTAATTCAGGTAAGAATTGGGCAGGGCACTCGAGGTGGAGATAAAATTTGCATAAGAATGAAAGACTGCTGATGGTCTTCTTGCCCTTAGTGCCGGTCTGTGAGGGAGGACAGGAAAAATGCAAAAGGTTCTGCGAAAGTAATGGGGAGCAGCTGTACACCAGCTGCTTCTGAGATCAAAGGGCTGAATGCTCGCTAAGAAGTTTTGCCTGTGGGGAGTATTTTATCAACCATGTGGAAGGAGAGCCAAATATCTGAATGCAGAGACAACCTAGGGCAAGCTGGTTACATGAAGAGTGGAGGGTTTTGTTGTTCTGGTATGCGGGTAGAAAGTGATAACACATTCCTTGAGAGCTGTAAATTGGAAGAGGGTAGATTCAGGCTAGATATAAGAAAGAAGTTTTTTAAGGTGAGGGTAGTTAAACACTGGAACAGGTTGTCCAGAGAGGTTGTAGGTGCCCCCTCTCTGGGGGCACTGAGCAACCTGATCTAGTGGGAGGTGTCAGGGACATTAGAACTAGATGATCTTTAGGGTCCCTTTCAACCCAAACTATTCTATGATTCTGTTCTAGTCAGCTGTGCATTCTTGCCTCTCAGCTGGTGAAAGGAAAGGGAATTGTGTTGCGAAATTACTGGGGCCAGCAAAACCAGCACCAGCAGGTAATGGGCTGCAAGGATCATGTGCCTTTCCAGCCACATGTTTCAGAAATGGGTTAAGTGTATTCAGAAGCTATTGGGTGTAGAACAGGGAAAAACGTTCCTGTTAACAAAGGGGAGAAAAAGCTGAGTAAATTGGATAGCGTATGTTATGCACAATAACTCTAAATAGAATATATTTGCCCTTTTGGTTTGCAAGTGCTGAGTCAGGAGCCTCTCTGAAGAAATAACGGTATGTGTTCTTTAATTGCAAGCATAAGAGTCTGATAGTGGTGGTAGTATTTTGTGTCTACTGGTGTCTATTAGCATGGGAGGTACTGAAAAAGTGATGGATAAGGGTGAGGAAAAGAATTTTTGCTATCAGAATATATTCTAGAGATACTGTGGTTACAGAGGGGAAACAGCAAGATCTGACACAGTTTAGACTTGGGGAATGCAGGAGAAGAATGAGTGCTAGTCTAAGGCAGAGGTGACAAGGTTTAATGAAAGGCAGAGCATGAGCTGCATCATATTGTTGTGTACTGGTGCCTATCCATTTTGGAGAGGCTAGCCAAGATGTAGAGTTGAATGTCTGGAGAAATGCCAGCAAGAAAACAGGTTCATACATCATCAGGCTGGGGATTGCATAGCAGTCGTGGTTGTGAGGGAGATTGCTCAGAGATGCGCTATGTTTTTGTTGGAAATAATTTGTGTGCTTTTATTATTCCTTCCCACAGGCTGCTGCCCCTTTTTTTTTTTTTTTTTTAAATTTTGGTTTATCTCTGTGGTTTCTGAGAGCATTACAGAAACACCAAGATGTTGATACTGCTGCTAATTGCAATTTGCACATGTAGACAGTGCCTCTGCTACAACTACTGCAAAAATAAATAGGTAAGGCAGATAAAAGGTAAGAAGGGAAATAGGGGCTTGGGGGTTATTTCTTTTCCCTCTCTGGGAAGTGCATAGCAAATCAGTGGCTGATACAGGACTAGGGTGAAGGCTTTTTGTAGCTAGTCCAGTTCTCTAGCTACGGGATTATAGTTTCTCTGATGCTGTTAATTAAAGATTAATGTATGCAATTGACTCTGTCTTTAGTATTTCTTTATGTGGTCGCTATACTGGATTACACTTGAACTGTTTCCCTTAATCATTTTTATTTACAGAAAAGAGCTTAAAGGGCAAAACCAGAGACTAATTCCATTAGTGTGCTATTAAGTAATCACCTTCTGGATGTTAACAAGAATTTCAGGAGTACCTACTATAAACTAAAGCACCTTTACATAAATGAGTGGCCTCTGTTTCATCCTTGAAAGTAACTGCAAGCACAGCTTAAAAATACTTGTTTTAATGCAGCCTTAATTAGAATCATAGAATCATGGCATGGTTGGAAGGGACCTTAAAGGTTATCTAGTTCCAACCCCCCTGCTGTGAGGAGGGATATTTCCCACTAGACCAGGTTGCTCCATGCCTCATCCAGCCTGGCCTTAAACACCTCTAGGGTTGAGGGGGCATCCACAGCCTCTCTGGGCAACCTGTTCCAGTATCTCACCACTCTCACAGTAAAGAACTTCTTTCTTTTAACCAGCCTAAATCTCTT
>VZTY01023948.1:0-69018 GCA_013400935.1 Turnix velox | reverse complement strand
GTGTCTCACCACCCTCACAGTAAAGAACTTCTTTCTTATAACCAGCCTAAATATACTCTTTTCCAAGGTCTACAAATACCAGAAGCTGTGGAAAAATCAAGAAACTAATCACTTTGGTAATAAACCCTCCTGGTTTCTTGTCCTTTTGCAACTATGGCGATGAAAATGTTGATAAGTGCCCATGAAAAGCATTTAAACTTCTCATTAAACTACCTGCAAGTGTGCTGTGGCTTATATGTGAGTCCTGTTGTGGATGGCATCAACCAGTGATGGTGGCCACTAGAGCTGTCCTCTCTCATCAGCTCTGAGCTGTTCTATGTGATCTTGAGTGGGGGCATATTTAACCAAGCTTTTCAGAAGTTCCTTTTTAAATTTAGAAGTAGAAATTATTTGCAGCCGTCTGATGGACCTAAGTTTCTCTTGGCTTCACTGTTGTTTGTATGCTTTGTTAAACTCACTGTATGCATAGTAGGAAAATTACTACAATCCTTTTTATTAAAGAGGAGATAAATTTTATTCCTGCTATGTAAAACCTTCCTGCATTAACTTTCTTGGTATTTTGGCTGAAGGATTGAATACCAGTAGTAGCGAATTTAGAGAGAAACAGTGTGACTTCTGAGCACTTCACTGAATTTAGAGCCAGTTCTAACCAGTTCTCATACTGAACACAAATGCTGTAGATACCTAGTAGTATGATGTCAAGTGCTGTACTAATGTGGGAAAGGACAGCTGTCTGTATTCTTGAAGAAAAAGGGGAGAAAAGAGGTGAAGTAGCACAGATTTTGCTGTTACTAGAAAAGATGAATGCACTTCATAGTGTTTTACACAAGCCAGTGTCTTAAAAATTGATTAGTAGCACTTCAGCGAGATTCAGAAAGTTTGTCCTTGGCCCATGGAACTGTGGTCGGACATGTAGCCTTCTGTCTTCTGTCCCTGTAGCTATTCTAAGGGTGTTATTGCCAGCAGAATACTGTCCTGTTTACTAGGTATTGGAGACTTTCCAAAGGGATCTGTCACTCCTTGTTTTTTCTTTTTCTCTCACAATAGGATCTGACTTGCCTTGGTGATGGAAAAGGTTGGTGGGTGGAAAATCCTGAGCCTGGCTGTCAAGAACTGTAACAGTTTGAGAGTTTGAGATAAGTGGAAACCAGTTTTGAGATATTGTAAAGAGTTAGGGGAAGCTTTCTGGGACGCGAAATGACACCAACAAAACAGAAGTCTGGACTATTAAATTAATTAGCCTGTCATGAGGTTTTTGAAAGCAAAGATGGAGTTCTATTAGCATGTTGGCTTTATGGCAAGTGAGAACTGGCTGGAGCCCACTCATCTGCATGTAGTTTTGGGATGAATTAAAGTCTTAAAGCCTGTGGGTTTTGTTAAAAAATGACATTTTGAAAGAGGCAAGTTGGCTGCTAGGAGTCGGAATGAAAACAGAGCCAAAATAAGCTTCATATTTCTTAACCCCCATGTTGTTGTGAAGTTTGGACTTTCCCAATGCCTTGCAAATGCACAGGGATCGAGCATTGTGAGCTGCCAGGTTTCAGTGAGAGAATGGAATGGAAAATAAACTACAGTTGTCCATTATGTAAATGCACAGCAGGTAAGAAGACAACCGAGTTAATTCAGCTCTGATGATGTTCATAAGGGGAGAGAGGAGGCAGCTGTAGAATAAAAAAATGAGGTAGGGATGTGAGTAAACTGAAAACTATGACTATGACTTCAGTGTCTGGCACAAGTCAGAAGAATGAATAGAGCTCTGAGGTGGTAGGGGGCAAGGAGAAGCCAAGTGGCAAGAGTAGCATAAACAGCAAGTCCCGAGCCAGTGTGCTGTGCATTGTAGATATCCAGCTGGATTTCTGGGAAAGACGGATAGTGGCAAAAGAAACAAAAGGATTTGAATGAAGGGGACCAAAAGATTGCTGTGCTCCAGTCGTTTTTGTGTTCTGGTATGAATCAGATGCAGCTCTGTGGGACTTCAAAGAGGAATATTGATGGAAATCTAGAAGAGAAATAGGCTTTCTTTTTATTAGAAAAGATGCAGTTTAGATAAATTGTTATTTTTGTGATTCTGAGCATGTGGGAAGCTGGCATCAAGGACTGAGAAACCAAGCCCTGAGAGAAACAGAACAGGATCCCAAGGGACTGCTTAGATCAGATAAACTGTAAGATAAACTTACTAAAACTAAGTAGTAAATAGAATTTGGGGCAGATCGTTGCTGACGTTGGTCATGACCTACTTCACATATGTGTGAATGGGAGATTAGGAGCCTAAATGCCTTAGGATCTTTAATGCTGTATAGCTGCAGCTCTGTGTAGGTCAAGGTAGAAGGGTGCCAGGTATCTTCCAGCACTCCTGTGTTCATGTTCCAGGTATTTCTGACCTCTTCACATGGGGAATGGCTTTGCTTCTCTTGACAAAGATCTATTCTGTGCATCTCTAAACATCTGCTTCAAGTTTACTGTTGGTTGAAGGCTGCACATCAGAAAGGAATGAAGGGTGACTGGATAAAGGATGGTTGTGAAAGGTGGAGAAGGGTGTGCCTAGCCTTCTAGGGCCTCCTGTTTCATGAGGCTCCTGCCCCTTCCTTCTGTAAACCTGAGGGACTTCTGTAATTTTGTATTTCCATACAATTTGATGAAAGACTGTGTAGTTCCTGCTGAATAAGGAGAACTACTGTTCAGATTAACTTCTTCCAGGCAGGAAAAGCCTATGCAGATCAAATAGCAATACTCCACTGTGGAGTTTTTTTAAAAAAAGGTGTTGTTGGTGGGTTTTTGGGTTGTTTTTTTTTTACAGTGCAGGATATCAAATAAAGAATACCTGGTTTCTATCCACAGAGTTCTTACAATTGCTTGTGAAATTTTCCCCATCAGGTATAATCCTGAATCAAGAATCTTTAAAGTGAAGGTCCGGAACAGGCCCTGTTTTGTAGTTTAATGAATTCTTCTAATTCACAGGTGTTGAATTCAGAAATTTTGATGGACCAATGTTGGGTCAGTGTGACAGGACGATAAAAATGAGTTAGAGTTGGTTTGATGCAAAGGTGATAGGGTGACACATTGGGAAAACCCCCATAACTTACTGAAAAAAATCAGTTTAAAAATCTGAAGATGAGCAAAACCTTGTAAACTAATTTGGTATATTGTCCATGCATAATATATATATATATATGTAAAGATGCATAATATGTAATGCATATATGTATGTGCATGTTACACATTTTATGCATACAATTACCTATTACAATTACATTACCTATTACATATGTGTCATGAATATACTTAAAATAGGAGACTTCAAAAATTTTAATCTAAGCAAAGTTTATTTCCCACTTGCTTTTACTGACAGCAGTGTGTCTAAACCTTATGGCTACTGTCAGAAATACCAAACTTCTCTGCTGCCTTGGAGCATAGGTTTGTTAATTTACATAAAAAGGTAGGGATGGGGAAAATCTGTAGCTAAGATTTTTGAAAAGTTGGAGGTTGTTTTGCTTTGCTCCAGGGCCATGCAAATTGTACAGTGCTTGTCAGTTAAACTGGTTTGGAGTTGTTTACCCATTCTGGGCATCTAGCCCAGAAAACTTAGAAAACTGTAATTATCATGATTGTTAGGAATAGTTCCACTTCTGCCCTTGGATATCTTCTGCCTTGCTTCTTTTCTTCTTTGAGGAAGTCTTAAATTTTCCTGTTGATTCTGAGGAGACTCTAATTTTCCCCTTAAGGGTTCCCACAGAGACGTGGAGTCGCAGAGGCTTTCCAACAACTCATCTTTCCACAAAGGCAGCAACAAGGAAGAGCACTGCTCCTCAGGATCAAATCCTTGTTGACCCCAACCAACAAAGCCAGGTCTTGCTGCTAGGAGACGCAATGTTCAGGGCTTTTTAATTTTATGGTTTAATGCAGAACCTCTAAATATAGGTCTAGGATGAAGGCTGCAAGGCTTTGGCATTCTCATCATTCTTTTATGGCCACACTGGTTCTGTGGCAGTTGACAGCAGTTGGTCAGTGAATGCTTCGGAGGTCTTTCAGTGCTCCTTCATGGAACATGAATTGAAAGAATTGACACCAGATACTGGCCACCAGTAGCTTAAGTACTGTGAGGTACCCATGGTTTTGAAGGCCTGTGGGTAGCAGGAAACTTCACTGTTTCCTCTGGAGGAAGAATAGGCTTTCTGGCTGCAGGAAAACTCCTTTTCAGCTCTTCTCTGTTAGCTGCTATGGCTAGATGTAAATTTGGTTGTCTTTAATTACTACAGAGAGATGCAGTTTCATGTTGCTGATGGGAGCTGGGATCACGGCTTCCTTGGTGAGAAAACCTGCAAGGTGGTGATAGTGTGTTGATGTGGTAGGGAAGCCAGGCAAGTCTGTAATCTTAGCAATGCTGTGCTCTGCTGTTTTATCATCAGTGATTTGCAGGGTCAAGTATGGCAGAGGTCCAGGCACAGCACACAAAGGCCTCTGCACAGCTCTTCAGAGCTCCTGTTGTTCACAACAGGAAGAACAGAGGTAAAAGATCCTTAATCTCAACTGTCTTCCTTGCAGAGGAACTGTAGGCACGTTTCACATGGGCTCTGGGTGGGATGCTCTGATTCTCATTTGCCTGTGCAAGTGGTTCCAGTTTGTGAGGAGGTACTGGTCTGAGAGAGTAAAATCCGGAGCTTATCTTGCTTGTGCCTTGTACTGCTGGGCTGCCCTGTCTTCAGTGATAACGTGTTTCTGGGGAAGGTGCTGTCTGTCCTTGCTGTTAGTGCTGGAGCCCTTCACAGGTTGCAGTTGCTCTTCAGGAGTATGAACTTAGAGAAGCACCAGGGAAGGCAAAGATGGAGAAGTGATGATGATGTGCCAGGTTATTGTCTGGCCAGAAACTTTCCATTGGGGAATTTCCTAGATTCAAACAACATTCCTGAAGTCTCTAAATGTAAAGTTAGGAATTCTGCATGTCTTTTTCTAGACAATGGCAACCAACCTCTCTCAGGGATTTCTGGACAATTTTTCTATGGCTTCCTTGTTTAATTTATATAAAAATTTTTGTTGCAGACTGCTGTATTACTTGTTTATTTGGTTTTCAAAGCTGAGTAATCAAAATCAATTTACCGGAGAAGGGAATTGAAAATGAGGGCTCTTAAACGACATACTGAGAATTGGTGGTAACTGGCTCAGTGGTAAAATTGTGGTTTTTATGTCTGTCAGGAGCTGTCTAGAGACAGTTGTAACCCACCTCTTTCTCAGAAAGGGTTTTTCTTTCCCAGATCATTAACTTAGCACAGGGTTCAGTTCAGTGAACACGTCCTGCTTTTAGGAAGTGTAGTGAGGGAACTGAATGGCATTTTAATGTAGGCCAACCAGAGTTCCTCACACATTTTCAGGTTTTGATATATTTAAGAGCATTCTCGTGTGCTTATTTATTTTTTTAAATTGAAAACTAGTAAGCTATTTTTTCAACCACTTATGCTTAAACTCTTTAGTCTGTGGAGAATCTGTTTGCTGAGTCTAAACATTTAGGTCTGTGTCAGAGTATTGGAAGAGGGTAGATTTAGGCTGGAGATAAGAAAGAAGTTCTTTACTTTGAGGTTGGTGAGATGCTGGAACAGGTTGCCCAGAGAGGTTGTGAATGCCAGGTTTTAAGGCCAGGCTGGATGAGGTATTGAGAAATCTTGTCTAGTGGGAGGTGTCCCTCCCCCATGGCGGGGAGGAGCTGAAACTAGATGGTCTTTAAGATCTCTTCCAACCCAAACCATTCTATGATTCTATGAATTAAAGTGACAGTAGTCATCACACTCATCTGAATGGTTGGTGGAATTCTGGTGGAAACCATTGTAGGGGAATCTGGACTGGAGACCTTGGGTTTGCATCTTTTCAAGGATGAGGTACAGAAGCTTCCCTTCTTGTGCCAGGGCTTTTCAAAAGCTCTCAGGGTGTGAATTATTTTTAAGTGTTTATTCTGCTTTGGAGCTGGGTTATGTGAGGTCTCCAAATCTTCTGCTTTACATCATTAGGGCTAACTATTTGCAAAGCTCTTCTGTTGAGAGAATTCAAAATAATTCTCCAGCTCCACCAACTAATAGAATAATTTCAGAGGCTTATGATTCTAGGGGAAAATGAAATTGTTCTTATGAGCTGAATAGATTGTTCAGAATGTCCAAAAGATTGTGGACTTTTGCCCCTATTTTCTCCATCAGAATGACTGTTGTGTTAATTTTGCGTCAAGAAAATTGATGTCAAGACCTGATGTTTTCCTATTCTTTCCCTTTCCTTGGACTTGTTTCATTTCTATCCAGAATACAATTTTATCTTAGCATGAATGAATGTGTTATTCCTTCAGAAACTTTTGAAAATTAAAGAGTGACTTCAATTATTCCTAGATGAATTGTAATGCTGGTTTCACAAATACTTCTGTGAATTGTTACAGCCCAGCTCTTAAAAATATGAAGTTAAGTCTGTGGATATTTTGACACGCTTGGTCTTGAGAAGCCTACCAAGAAGCAAGCAGAAAAACTTCTGGTGGACAAAATGGCTTCCTTTACTTTCTTATTTTGATCCCCTTGATTCAAGGGGCAGCTTTGCCTTTTTAAAATTTTCTTACTTCTTTAGCATCCGAAAGTATATTCCTCTGGATTTATGAGATTTCCAGCTTCAGTTCCCTCCACTCTTTCTGAGCAAAAAGCCTGCAATGGAGGGGTTTGGTGGAGAGAAGGAAGAAATAAGGAGATGGGTCTATTTTTTTGACATTTGCACATGATAAGAAGACTGTGTTGTTTTGTCCTTTGACTTTATATTGTGTAGTGCATGATTTCTGCAGATCTGTGTGTCTCAGTTTTTCCTGGCTCAGTGTGTTTAGGTTGTGGGTTTTTTGGATATATGTGGTTTGTTAGGGGGTTTTCGTGTTTGGGGGTTTCATTTTTGTCTTTATTAAAGAATCCTCTGACTGATAAATCCCAGACCTACTTGACAATCTGAGTTCCAGAAGCTTTATAAGGGGCAGCATCTGCATTCCACGAAAGTTGCTCCCACTGTTGTGGTTGATTTTGTGAAGTGGGGTGACTTTGAGACTGGCTTCCTTGAGTGCCTTTCCCTACCAAGACAGATAGTACTGTGATTTTAGTGAAAAATCAGTTAATGAGGAGGAAGCAGGGAAGACAAGCAGGACTTGGAAAGGTCTTGATTTGATCTAGAATTGTTCTAGATTTTCTCTTGCAATCATAATATTGTGCTAGAGATGGAAGTGTTGGAAAGCACCATCTAAAAAATGGTTCATTTGCAGCATAATGAGCTGACTTCTCACTCCACAGTTACACAGTTGCTTTTTAGTGAGGGTTTAGCACGTTAAATCTGGAAGACTTTGTAAAGAGGCGTTACATTGAACTTGAGAGGCTCAGGTTATATGCTGTGCTCTTGAGTAGCTCCTGTGGTTTTATTTCAGTACAACTGTCAGGGGCTGGGTTACTGTTCAGGCTTGATTCATTGAGGCAGATCTTGGAAAACAATGCAAAATTTCATGGTGATGCTGAGACCAAAGCAATGTTTCAGGTATTGTTAAAAAGCAGGTATTTGTGTTATTTAAGTCTTGAAATCCTGTTTATCCACAAATAAACAAATGAATTCTTTTTCTTTATGCTTTCTAACAGATAAAGGGTGATCCCTGTCTTGCCTAAAACATGCGAGCTGATCTATACTTCTCTCTAGCATAAGTGTTTTGGTTTCCAATGACTAAAGCTTGATGAGCTGGCAGGTAATCTGGTTTCAACCCATTGCTCAGTCAGAGCCATCTGGAGCTGGTTGCCTAGGCCCATGTTCTGGAGTTTGAGTAGCCCCGAGGACGGAGACTAGAGCCGTCCTGGAAAACCTGTGCTAGGATTTTTCTAATAAGAAAATGTTTTCTGATGTTCAGGGGGAACTTTCTATTTGTTGCCTCAGGTCCTGTCATTGAAGAGTCTGGCTCCATCCTCTTTACAGCTTCCCTTCAAATATTTATACACATTGATGACATCCTCTGAGACTGCTCTTCTCTGGGTTGTCCCTTAAAGTGATACCAGGGCAGCTGAAGTCCCTCAGGAGGACTAGGTGTATGTGAACTTGTGGCTCATCACACTGCATGGAGCAGATGTATGTTCCCCAATGTTCTTGTCTCTTTCAGCACTGAGGGATGGTAAGAATGAGGACAGGGGTATATTTAAGACTAGACATAAGAAAGAAATTCTTTACAGTGAGGGTGGTGAAGCACTGGAACAGGTTGCCCAGAGAGGTTGTGGATGCCCCCTCTCTGGAGGTGTTCAAGACCAGGCTAGACAAGGCACTGGGCAGCCTGATCTAGTGGGAGGTGTCCCTGCCTATGGCAGGGGGGTTGGAACTCAATGATCTTCCAGCCCAAACTATTCTATGATTCTATGATTAAGGGAGAATCACTGTCTCTATTTCCTCCTGCAACACCTTTATCTTCTTCCCTGTTGTTTTTTGGGGGGGTTCTAATTCCCCTTGTTGAATTTTTCCTTGTGCAGGTCAGATGAGGACTATAAGGATTCCTTCACCATCTTCTTATTCTTTGTTGCAGTTGAAAGTCTTTGTACATCAGACTGTTCTTCACCTTGTGAGTACTTCATGAAGCAATTTGGGTTTTGTTTGCTGGCAAATCTGGTGCATGGTTCAGTCTGCCAACCGTGCTCCTCAGGAGTAAGAAAACAAGAAAGGGTGAAGAGATCTGTGAGTGAAGTATTCTCTAGAGAAACTTGAGGAGCTGTACAGAACAGGACCATGGTGATCCTGTGCTGTACAGGGGATGCTTCTTCCCTTGGAAAGGAAAATTCACTATAACAGCTCCCGTGCTGTGTGACTTAAGGGTGCAAACTCAGCCTCTGCTACAGTCCTGTGGTAAGACAACCTGTGTGCTGACAGCTGTTGGCAGTTTGAGTGAAAAATTATATGGCAAACTAATTAAGAGGGATCTACTCCCTCCTGCTCTCTTCAGAAGCATACTTGTGATGTCCCAGATGAACACAAAGTGCTCACTTTGCACCAACAACTGTAGGCTCCATTTAGTGAAGAAAGTCCCTCTCATCTGCTTGGCCAGAAATGTTTTGTTTGCTGCCTTTCCAGAATGCCTGACTTTAAGAAATGAATCACAACTAAAAAAGATTATTTAAGTCACAGAATCATAGAATAGTTTGGGTTGGAAGGGACCTTAAAGATCATCGAGTTCCAACCCCCCTGCCATAGGCAGGGACAACTCCCACTAGATCAGGCTGCTCAGTGCCTTGTCCAGCCTGGTCGTGAACACCTCCAGAGAGGGGGCATCCACAGCCTCTCTGGGCAACCTGTTCCAGTGCTTCACCACCCTCACTGTAAAGAATTTCTTTCTTATGGCAAGTCTAAATCTACCCCCTTCCAATTTACATCCATTGTTTCTAGTCCTCGTGCAGCTTCTTAAGCATAGAAAAGTGTCTTTCAGCAATGGCAGCGCTCCAGTGAAGGAAACTGTCTCAAATTCTGGCTTTATACAAATGAGGGAGTTGAAACAGGAAACGACCTCTACACAAGTTCAGATCTTCAGATTAACTCAGAATATACCCAGAGCTAAAACCCTTCCTCTTGCTTTCCATTTTTACTCAGACTAACATGTCGGCAGAAGGTGTGCTGAAGTACACACAGGTGGCTTTCAAACTGTTCCAAGTAAATTCAGCCCATGGCTCTCTGGTGCTCTTCCTTGACAAAGAGTTCTCTTGTTGACTTCCAAAAATAAACCTGAATGTGTTGAAGCTATTGGTGCAGTCTGGGGCCTCAGTGCAGTCCAGTTGCCAATGCTTGTCAAATTGCTGTTTGTTAGTGCTGGAGACGTTTCAGGAAGAGAAGGGGAATGCTGTAGAGAGATTCTTACCATTACTAAGGTTCCTTGACACAACGTGTTCCCTGCACTCTGTAAGCAATTGAGCAGAGTGTGTGATGGAATGAGGACAGCAGACAGCCCTGCTTAGGAGACTTGGTGGGTCAGAAGTGAGCCAGGCTAAAGGTAGTTGAAATTCATATTCTGACATCATTATTCCTAACTCTACTAGCCCCTGACTAATGGATTTCTGCCCCCCCTAAATGGGTATTGTGATTTGCATTTAATCCTCAATGCAAATAAAAAAACCCTAAAGCTAGTTACTGTTGTTAAGATAAAGGTCGGGCATTTGCACAGTGACAGTGGCTGTGAATTGGTCTGAACTAAGGACTTCTTCCAGTCAAGAACAGGAATTTACACGGTCACCAACTTCTCTGCATCTTAAAATGCAAACTGTAGGCAGCAGAACAGCCTGACTGGTAACAGGAAAATAAAGCAAGTAGAATTATTTTCCATTTCATTTGCCTGAGCCTTCAACTGATCTAGTTTTTCTTAAATATCTCTAGCTCCAGACCACTGTCACAGTGAAATTCTTTGATGTTTAAGGAAACCATGAATATTCCTTCAGGTGAAAGAGACACAACCTTTGCCCAAGCACTTCTTACAGATGCCAAAACGGGGATCTTTCTATAAATCTGAATCAAACTCCCAAAGGCGTAACATTGCAGCATGGTCAGTAAGGCATCTTTCCTTCTTCTTTTCAATAAAATAAAATTCTACTATGGAATTCTCACTTTAACACAGCATTGTGGGGAAGATGACTCATCGTTAAGACATTATAAAGAAAAAGTTACTAACTGAATCCTCTTTTAAAACTGTAATAAAATAATTAAGAATAGAATCATAGAATAGTTCGGCTTGGAAGGGACCTTAAAGATCGAGTTCCAAACCCCTTGCCATATATGTCTTCTTTCTGCAACCATATCTTCCGAGAGAAAGCTTCTATTTAATCTGTAACAAATTAGCTTTCAACTTCTACTTTAGAGGAAATTTTTGAATTTATATAAGGTCTTAAATATATAGAACATAAAGTGCTAAGAGTTGCTTACACAAACCTTGCAAGTTACACTTCAGTATTTAAAAGCAGAACTGAAACACCTTTGAAAAAGACAACTCTGCGAGAGAACCACATTTAAAATGTGTTAAGAAATATTAGTTTTATTTAACCAGTTTTCACAGCTGAATATTTATTCTATAAAAACTTTACAGATTGTACAGTTTATATATAGTTCAAACTACTAGAACAAAAAAGTAGGTCCCACAGATGCAAAAATACTGTACCCATCCAAGGTAAAGGCAGATTTACACACTGTACAGCTCTCCACTGGGAAGGGGAGGTGGGTCAGTTCTAAGTAAAAACTTTAAAACTGTACAAAAATAAGGTTTGATTTCTTTTTCATTCTTCATGATACATTCAATAAGATTGCAAGCACAGACACCCAACTAATAATAGGTATCTGCAGTCAGGAATCAATAACCACTCCTGAAAGGAATGCAAAATAGGTCTATTTACACAGGGCACTCTTCTACACCATACTGTATATAGTGTATATCCGAAATAATAAAAAAAGCATAGACAAAGAACATTAAACATCTAATTAAGGTAGTTGAACTTTTAAAAGGAGGTGGTTTTTTTTGTTTTTGTTTTTTTTTGTCTAATAGTGTGCCAAAAGAATTTTAACTTATTAAATAATATATTCTAAGTGAACCTAAAGTTTATGAACATAAAATGCATTTTTGGTGTAATACATCAATTAAACCAGGAACTAGGAAAAAAAAGAACCAAAACCAAACCCCAAACTGTATATAAAGTAGTATTCTCACCCAGCAACAGAAGCACTTACATAGTTATTTTATAAAAAAAAGGCAAAACAAAAATAACAAAAACAAAAAAACAAACCCAGAGAGACTATTTATAACCCCCCTAAAACTAACTTATAACTTAGGATATTCATACATAAGATATTCAGTGATTCACTAATACTGCAAAAACAAGCTTTTCTCTTTGTTGTTATTTGTTTGTTTGTTTGTTTGTTTTTTCTTCTCCTTTCTTTTTCCCTCCCACTTCCCCTCATTCCTCTTTCCTTAAGAGACAGTGGTTTCTTCACGCTGTCTGGGTAAGAATTTAATGCATTCCTGCCCCCTTTCATCCCACCCCTCTATACCTCCGCCCCAAAAATGGGAGTGTTTTCTTAGCATTAATCCTGAGCACACTCTCTTTTTGGGGATACACGTGATTTCATCTTAAAAGGGTTTGATTCCCCATCATTTTAGAATGTTCCATTACTTTGAGGTATTTCAACCTTCTTCTTGAGACATCGCCTCATATCGCAGCTGACTCGTTGGGCAGTGAAAGTAAGGGCCAGATAATACCCGTTTCAATTCTGTATTCTAATGAAAAAAAAAGAAAAGCATTATTCCAGACTTCCCTGCCACACAGAAGATAATGCAACACCGTTCACTTCTTTAATCCATTTTCTATTTGATACAGTACTAGCCAAAGATAACGAAAAAAAACCCTAGAGCCTTTAAGGAGATGTTTGGTAGTGCACTCTATCTTTTTTTTTTAGCTTGTGTGTGTGTGTCTACATACACACTCTCACACACATATTACATTATATATATATATATATATATAAAAAAAGACATATATATGCACACATATAAGCCTGTGTGCATGTATATATATCTATGTGTAACAATCAGGGAGAAAGGAGTTTTGTTCAAATTTAACTGATACAGTACTTTTAAACCCCTTGACAATAAAAGGGGTAGGGGGGTGGGGGGTTCACTCCTGTTTCCAAGCTGAGCAAGGAGGGAGTTTATATAGGACTTTTATGCGGGCACATTTTTTTTGCCCAGATGTCCGAGAAATACAATTCCAGTGTCAATGGGCATCTCATCAGAACTCATCGATTTTCTTCTGCAGATACTTTAACATTGAGTCCATCCCTTGTGCTGAGCCCCAGATTTTCTTCAAAACTTCACACTCCTTTTCATTTGCTTGTTCCAATTCCACCTTCATGATATTGCGTACTAAAGCTTTGGATTCTTCAAGTACCTAGGCCAAGAAAATAAAGGCAGTTGGGTTAGTATTACACAAGAACTGAGTCGCTTGTGCTGAAGTTGATTATGAACTTAAATTTATCAGTTCATGTATATATTGTGGCCTAAGAAACATTTATCACACAGGATTTCCCTTGACCCATGCATAAGAATGGGTAAATAACAAAAATCATGGAGCGAAAACTATATGTGCAGGGTTTTATACTGATAACTAGGAGGAAAACTCCAGCTCCATTTTGTTTAGGGCTTATCATAATACTATTATCCAGAGCTGGTCTCATAACCAGGCAGAGCTTCAATCCCTTGAGCATTTAGACTGAAAAATCTCATTTGCTTTCCCATTTAGAAGATTCTTAATCTGTTCCAAAATTTCTAATGCACAGAGAAGTTAATTTGTCCTGTATCTCTTAAGAAAGCATCAAATGTTGGTAGTTTTAGCTGTCTTGTGCAACTTGCACACAACCACAAATGCACCAGGGGTTAGTCATCAAACTAAAACCCTACACTTGACATAATGTCAAAGTCTGTATTTATTTCCTTAGTGATTTAAATTAGAAGTCAAGATAGCTCCAGATTTTTGTGTATCTGCACAGTTCTCTGGGCAACTGTTAACACTGTTAATTCAACTGAGTCAGACTTAAATTAAAAAATATTGTTAAGAGGTCTAAAGCAGTTCTAATCTTAACCAAAATATACTGTGGCCTATTATACACTTTGATACAAACATTTTAAAAAATCCTCAAAATCCTGGAAACAAAAAAAGGATACATCACAATCATAGAATCATAGAATACTTTGGGTTGGAAAGACCTTAAAGATCATCGAGTTCCAACCCCCCTGCCATAGGCAGGGACAATGTGTTAAAAGATGTTGCTGCACTTAAAATTCGTCCTTGTTTCATTAAAATGGTCTTTATTTTTGGAAGGACATCATGATGTAGGTCTAATAACACCAAGATTAATTCTTATTAATCTAATTTTAAAAAATGTTTTGTAAGAAAATAAAGGAAACTTACAACTGAATTACACGTGACAAGTTCCTTAATCCGAACCATTACTTCTTGTGTGAATGTTCCCGGCCAAAACACTTGAGAGACGAGTCCTTTGGCACAAGCTTCCTGCGCAGTCAACTTCCTTCCACTGAACAACATTTCATTGGCCTGAAGGGATAAAAAGTTACTTCTGGTATGAAATGTAATGAGACAAAAACTCATTAAAGGAAAAATGTTCAAAACAAATAAGGAAAATGCCTGCATTACTTGAAATAGGTCTTATTAGAGCTCTTCCGACTTTTAAATAATAAAGAAAAATTATTTGCCTGCTTAAAGAGAGCTGTCTGGTGCTACATCAGTAGTTACAAAAATAGGGAGGCCTCTGATTGAGGGTTAAACATGAAAATGTCTTTTTGTCATTTCTCCTTCCTAAATGTTCAATAGCCCTAACTAACTTTCTTGCAACACTGATGACTTGATTAACTGCATGTGTGGTAAGAGGTGATAATGCCTGGCAGATCTGTAAAATCATGGAATAATTTTGGTTAGAAGGGTCCTCAAAGATCATCTCATCTAGTTCCAACCTCCCTGCCATAGACAGGAGCACCTCCCAACAGACCAAGTTGCCCAAAGCCTCATCCAGCCTCACAATGACCTCAGCAGCTTGCCCTTTATAATAATGGTAATTGCAGCAATGAAATCTTTGCTAAAAATGTACATTATCTGTAAATTATAAAGATAATCCACTTTTGGTAGTAGACCTCCTGGGGAGAGGCACAAAAGAACAGTTAAATATTTAGCAACTAAAATGTACTTTAGTACTCAAAATGTTGGAAATTTAATAGATGGTTTATTTGCAGTACTTCTCCAAAGTCTTCAGCAGTATTTCATCGATGCTGCAATACTAAAAATAGCAGGATCATCTTAGAATTTGACCTCCAAAACTCACTGAAGGGAGATGGTGAACTCTGAACAAATTCATACAAACTAAATATTTCCATTTTGTACAGGAGTTCAGTACTGAACTGTTGAATTATTTCAAAAGCAGTCTTATTAAAAAATGCCCCCTCTCCCCCCCAGTATTTAAAAGATCCTGTATATAGTTTAAAGTAGAGAACGAAGTAGGCTTTTCTATGCAATAAGGTGGGTTCTCTCTAGTGCTGTAAAGCTTTTGGATTTGCAGTTATCATACACTTCTGTGTTTATTAGCTTCCCTACTCAAATGCCAGTCTACAACTATTTATGCTTAAGCTTTAATGCTGTCATTAATGAAGAGCCTTATATAGTTAAACTTCTTGTTTGCAGTGATACCAACATGGAAACAGGTAGTGAGGATTAAAAATCCATAGGAACAGTCCATTCAACCTCAAATAAAAATTTTGAATTTTACTGTTACTTAATGACTAATTTACATTAAAATTATGACAAACCCATCACTGGACTTCTGAAATACGGGACAATAAGAGTCTTAATACAACCAAACAGGTGTGGCATTTCCGAGGACAAGGTTCTGAGGGTTTTTTGCATTTTCCAGTTCTGGAAATTTTGGTAATTACTACAGCAACTTTCAGTTAAAGATCTCAAGTCATCTAATTACTGTGGGGAATGTTCCTAGCACTGCAATTTTACACATGAAGAAATCTGAATACTCAGAGGTCTATTGCTTGCCCCTTTGTACAGAGATCAAAGCCTAGGTTATACTGGCAGCTTGAATACTGACTCCAGTCCATTAGGCATGTAAAAGAAAGGTGTTCCCTTGTGTTATTCATATCAAGTTTATCAGTTATTATTATCAAGTTAACACAGAAAGCTGTGATTCATGTACATTATCTAAAAAAGATGAAAAAACAAGTCTCAAACAAAAGGTACAAATTACATATCCCTATATTCCTGCTTTCTGTGAAAGCAAAATCAATATGCAAAGATCATTATCACAACTATATCTTCTAATTTTTCTGATTAAATGCAAATGTTACTAATCTCAAACACTAGCCAAAAAAAAAGAAAATCAGTGATATACACAAGTATGTCTAAAACCAGAAATCATTTTCCTAAGGAGAGATTCATACAAAAGAAAGGACTCTTCCTAAGGAAAGATTCTTTCAAAGTCATTTTGAAAGATACTTAACATCTACATCAAAGGTCAAAACATCAAGTGCATCTAATTGAGATTTAGGAAAGTCAGCCATTCAACATTTAAATCAGCTATGAAAGGCTGCATAGTCTTCCCGTCTCTTTGGTGACAAGGATAAAAATGAATGCTAGAAAACCTGAACAGTCTTATTTTAAAAAAATAAACAAAAAAAACCCCAACAAAACAAAAGAAAAAAAACAACTCAACAACTGCTGAGTTCTCACAAATATGAAAAACCACGAATGATACCAGTGCAGTTATCTTACTGCTGGCAATTGTAACACAGCATTGGTAGAGAACCTTTCATGAAGTGAGCACTCCAATTACTGTTCTCAGTCAACAGGTTTTGAAGTGGAGTGGTTTCCTCTTGCATCTTCACTTCTGATCCATACACACTGAATGCCAAAGACTCACTACTAAACAAGTTCTAATCATATAAACATGCCCTGTATCTGCCGTGAAAATGAACATTGTTACTTTCCAAGAAATATAATCATAGAAACATGGAATAGTTTCTGTTAGAAGGGACTTTGAAAGGTCATCGAGTTCAACACCTCTACAATGAGCAGAGACATCTTCATAGAATGATTTGGGTTGGAAGGGACCTTAAAGATTATCTAGTTCCAACCCCTGCCCAGCATGGTCTTCGACACTTCCAGGTATGGGGCATCCACAGCTTCCCTGGACAATTGTTCCAGTGTCTCATGATTCCCACAGTAAAGAATTTCTAATACCTAATCTAAATCTCCCCTCTTTCAGTTCTATATTGTTAAACCCCAATCCTATTGCTACACTCCCTGATAAAGAATTCTCTCATCATCTCTCCTGTTGGCCTCCTTTAGGAACTGAAAGACTGCTCTAAGGTCTCCTTGGAACCTTCTCTTCTCCAGGCTAAACAAGCCCAGCCCTCAGCCTGTCTTCATAGGAGAGGTGCTCCAGCTCCCTGATTGTACTTGTGGCCCTCCCTCCTCTGAATTTGCATCAAGAGTTTCAAGTCCTTCTATGGAGATGACTCCAGAGCTGAACACAGTACTCCAGGTGGGATCTCATGAGAGCATCACCTCCCTTGACCTGCTGGCCATATTTCTTTTGCCCAGGATAAGCAGACAATAATATGGCATACAGACAATGAAGCAACAGAAATGAAGCTGATAAAGGTATTTCATTAATTAAAAATTAACAACCTTCACTTTCTACTCTTTCTTCTTCCACAGAGGAACATCACTGGGACATCCTCTGGTCCTCCCATTTACAGTGAGTGCTTTGAGACACATGGGGACCTTTTGTGTAAGAGCATGGGCAGTAGCTGCCATGGAGCACCTCAGCTCTTTTGCAGTGTGATCAGAAGGCAGTTATTACACACAAAGTCTTGATTGTCATAGAGACCATGAATTACAGACTAAGGAAAGTATTTCTAGTACTTTCTAATCTAAGCATGTTAGATATCAACAGGGAAACCCCATACATGAAACTTGAGCATACGGCTCCTGTGCTTTATATCAAGGACTAGAAAAGCAGACCAAGAACTCCAGAGCAGACACACACACACAATAATGTTCTCTCCCCAGACAGACATCATCTTATTAAGTTATTTCCAAAACTGACAAGTCAAGTTTAAGAAACCTTATGAAATTTTTCATATTCCCAATATAGGTTCACTTTTGAAACCTAAGACCTGGGCTTCAGATTTCCTGAAATAACTAACTCCACTGAAAAAGTTCTGTGATAAACTTCTCCATGACTGACCTGCTCACCAGCCAGGACTGGTCTGGCAAGGAAGATACTTCCAACAGTGTTGCAACTAAAGATTTTTTCAGAACTGATGATGATCAAAAGAATGCACCGAATCTGATTTATAAGAGTTAAGGATGTGACTAATATTACTGAATTAATACATTTGTAGCAAATTTTATGATGCATAGAGCAAGGCCTTCTTACTTTCTTTTGTATATTTTATTCCCCCCTCCCCGTTTTTCTCACTGCACTCATACTGTCTCTTTTTTCTGCTGACTTCTCTCTCCCTTCTATAGACAGAAATCAGGCTACTTTATCAAAATTTTCAGCATAGATTCTGAACATATTTAATGGAATCTGTTGTTTAAAGACCAGCTTTGTGCTGCATTGACATTGCTGTACTGTAGAGTCAAGGATAGTATGAAAGCAGTAGACTTTTTTCCCCCTTTGTCATTGAATATTATGGCAAGTGTTATCACCAGAAGCTTTCAATTTAAGTCTTCTACACTGAAAAATGAGAGCATTCACAAACACACATGGAAGAGTACACTAGGGAAGAGCTGCTTGCGTTTTTGCACAACCTCTAAAGAAATGAGAAGTAACAATCACAAGTCTCTAAAGGACAGGAATGGATGGAATGGATGGATGAATGGATGGATGGCCAAATAAAAAGGGAAAGGAACAATCAGTAGTTTGAAATACGCTAGGATATTAAAGATACTCTTATAACTAATAACCTATTTCAGTTACTTTTTCTGTTCTCTTTTAATAACTAAATCCAGACATCACACAGTTAGTCACTAGATCTGTTCAAACCAATGCTTTTAATATCTCACAATCTGTATTTTAAAATCAATAAATACCTACGGGGAAAATTTGGCTTTTATAAGAAAGAGTAATTTAGGAAAAACAGGTGGAGCTACAAGCACTTGCTCCACACCATTACTTGTTTCAGCTTCAAATTGGAATGTGACGTAAGTCTAACAGTTTTCAAGGAACACAGCATAAAACCTAGTAAGCACCAAGTAAATAGTGTACACAAGAGATTTTTAAATAGCTTCTTGTTACATTTGATCCTTCCATCTAATTGGGAAGCAAGAAAAGGGACATTTGGGTACATGTGGCTTAAGCTTTCAGCAACAATGCAAGGATTTACTTTTTCTTTCTTTTACAATCCAGCAATACAGTAAACTGAATGCAAATAAAATCCTTCACAGAGGTGATCTGGACTGAGTATCTCCTGCCTGACATACTAGTGCTAAACATCAGCAGAGATCTATAAAGAGAGGATGTTTGACACCACTTCTTGAGAGCAGCGAGTGCTTGAAAATTGAACATGAGACAGCTAACAGCTGGTGACACAGCCCCTGCTAGGCAGTGACACTGAGTGCAGACCAGCCCATTCTCTGCTACACTGTAGTGCTGTGCTGAAGTGGCTCAGGAGGCATCAGCAGGGAAGGTGTGTGTCCTGGGAAGCAGGACATAACCCTTCTACCACTGTCAGGACTAGGGGTGCCCATGACATGGGATTAGGTCCCATGCCTGCTTTCTGCTCTATGCACACAGGTGAAGGTTATGTTGTAACACCGTGGAGCAGAGAAGCTTATAAATACTGGCCTCTCGGGAAAGGTTTTCATGAGAGAAAGAAAAAAAACAAAGAAAAAAAAAATAATAGACAACACATCAAAGGTAAAAGGTTTTGAAATTGCACTGGATAAATTATCCCAACTGCATTGTGAAGCTGTCAGCCCCTACCCTGCAAGCTACTTACAGAAGCCAGGCCCATTATCCGGGGGAATGTAAGGGATGAACATCCATCTGGACTTTGTCCAAAAGTAGTGTATGGTGTCTGAAACCATGCCTTCTCGTTAGCCCAAACCACATCACATAGAGGCAATATAGATGCTCCAAGTCCAATGGCTGGGCCATTTACTGCTACAATGATAGGCTTCTTAAATTGAATAAAAGTATTCACAAAATTCCTGAAGAAAAACAAAAACATGCATTCACTACATATATAGGAAGAGTAAAATACACCAGCCCTTGAAAACTCAGTAATAATTCATCTCCACGGTAACATCACTTTCAAAACCAACCTGAAAAATCTTCCATGATGAGGCGATTCACTTGGTGGATGAAGGGAGAGAGGTGGATTTAGTCTACCTGGACTAGAGTGAGGCTCTTGGCACTGTCTCTACTGTAAGGCTTTCATAGACAAACTGCTGATGTATGAGCTGGATGAGCAGACAGTGAGGTGGACAGAGAAACATCTGAATGGCTGGCTCAGAGGGTGGTGATCAATGACACAAAGTTTACTTGGAGGCCAGGAATTAGCCTTGCATCCCAGGGGGTCATCCCAGGGTTTAGTACCATTCAACAGCATCATTTATGACCTGGGTGATGGGACAGAGTGTACCCTCAGCAAGTTTGCTGATGACACCAAACTGGGATGATACACTGGAAGGTCAGGCTGCCATCCAGAGGGACCTTGACAAGTGGGAGAAATGGGCTTCCAACTTTTAAATAATAAAGAAAATGACTTGCCTGCCTAATGAGAGCTGTTGGGTGACAGGAACCTTTTGAGGTTCAACAAGGGGAAGTTCAAAGTCCTGCAGCTGGAGAACAACCCCAAGTACCGGTATATGCTGGAAGGCAAAAAAGCTGGAAAGCAGCTTCACAGAAAAGGACCTGGAGGTCCTTCTGGACACCAAGTTGAACCTGAACCAGCACTGCACCTTTATGGCAAAGAAGACCAATGGTATCCTGGGCTGCATTAGGAGAGGTGTTGCCTGCAGGTTGTGCCCCTGCTAAGAACTGGTGTCCATTTATGGGCTCCCCACTGAAAGAGAGATGTAAAGCTGCTAAAAGATGGTCTGGCAAAGGTCCACTGAGATGACAAAGTGATGGAAGCATCTCTCATTTGAGCAACAGCTAAGAAAGCTGAGACTGTTCAGCTTGTAGAAGAGAAAGCTTAGAGGGATCTCATCAGTAGCTATATATACTCTAAGAGAAGATGCAAAAAGGATAGAGTCAGGCTCTTTTTAGTGGTGCCCAGTGACAAGACCAGAGGCAATGGGCACAAACTGAAACACACGAAGTTCCCTCTGAACATCAGGAAATACTTTGTAACAGTCAGGGCGACCAAACAGGCAGTCAACAATTCTCCATCCTTGTAAATACTTTTAAAAGCTGCCTGGCCATAGTCCTGGGTAAGCTGCTCTAGGTGACCTTGCCTGAGCAGGGCCAGGTTGAATAAGATGACCTCCAAAGGTCCTTTCCAACCTCAACCATTCCTTGATTCTGCAAAAGTCTGGCATTTCTCCCAGCCCAAAGTAATACAGTAACTGGACAGGTGTGGATTTTAAGCCACTCCTACAAGAGCCAGCTGATAGGGTACTTCTGGTATATTCACATGCCTCACAGCCCTTCCTAAGATGAGGCTGTGATCAAACCTCACACTTCTGGGCACTACAACCATGGTTATAGCTCTTCTTGATCTTCACTGTGCTTGTCTATGACATTGGTATAAGATATCTATCTATCTATCTATATATCCATCTATCTATCTATCTATCTATCTATCTATCTATCTATCTACCTATCTATCTTATATTTTTAAGTGAAGATAGAAGGTACAGAGGTATAAATTAAGATGGGCAAAGCATTAATGACCAAGTAGAGACTCCTAAAACCTCAAAGCTGATATGCAGATATTTCTCAGTTAATACCTTGATAAGTATTTCTGGACTTGCTGGAGACAGCTTTTCTTAAAAAAAAATAAATTTTCCTTTTAACATTGTGAACAAGCCATAAAATGAAGAGCTCTATGATCACATTCCATACACCTTTAAACTTACCCTTCTCATCTCCCTCTCTTTATTGGTCACAATGTCATGAGTGCTATGCTATTAAGTTACAAATGCAGGTTCTTCACTATCAATACAAAACGACAATTCATTCTAGTCCAAAACATGGATGTTTACATTCTTCTTTGTACTCAAACAGGAGATGCCTTCAAGGGCTTCAAAAGAAAAAGCAAGTGTGTGTGTGCACATATGCACCTGTGTGCATACAAATGCATTAGACCAAGTAAAGACTTCTAAAACCTCGAAGCTGAGGTGCAGATATTTCTCAATTAACACCTCCCACCCACATATAATGAAGAAGTTGTCCATATTTGCTTCAGGTGCATGACAAATCCTGATCTCTACCCGATGTACAACATGTAGATGTCAGCACCAGTAAAGTATTCCTTAGCTCTGGGTGACAGATAATTTCTCATTTCTGTATTAAATGCTGAAATATGGCATTTTAATCAAAAGTTTAGAAAAGGGGAATTTAGTGTTTGGTCTGCGTTACATACTTATATATATTTCTGCAGAACAGGACACTTTTACTATAATGCATCCATCCCTAGATGTTACAATGTTTCTTAACTCATTCTAGTAAACTGTAACAGCTGAAAGCAAAAGAAGTATCTGGAACCATTTAATGCAAGTTGCCACACTATCAGCCCAGACAAAGCCTTATAATAATTTTAATTATGTCTGAATTTTCCAGAGCAGACCATATCTAGGCATTTCTATGAAAAATATCCTTATTATATTTGAAGGCAACTTTGGTAGATATATTAAGTTACCTTTATCCATTTTATCAATAATAAACAATAGCTGCTAAATCAGGCTTCTGGAAGAGCCTGAATTAAACTACTGACAGAAACTCAGGGTTGAGAGACTTCTGTTCCATGGCCAGATGTAAAGTCACCGCATGAGCAACTGGAATAATTGAAAAGTTCCTTTGAAAAAAATATCTATTATGATCTCTATGAGCCAGCTGTGCCTTCAACAAAATGTTGTACATGTAACAAGGCCTATTTTTGGGACTTGAATGTTCATAATGACAACAGAACATAGGTCTCTAACAGAACATAGATATTCTGGGAGCATACAAGATTTAATCAAGGAGTCCAGGCCCTCAAAACCAGTGCTCAAATAATACTTTTTGTACTTGTTAAAACACATCTCTAAGATCCATACATTTGTCCATATATATTCCTCTGGTTTGCAGTTCAGCTGATTTTGTTTGGTCCCTAGTACTGACGTTACATTCACCAGCATTATTCTGCTCCTCTAAAATATCCATCATTCCACAGCACTGAACACACTATATAGTTACCCACTCAATGCATATGCTGTATTTGTGTGTATTGTCAGCACTTTCTTGAAACTCTATGACGTTTAAGTCCTTTAAAATTTATTTCAACTGTGGGAATTTTACCATACTACCAGTTTTCGTGGTTAAAATCTAGTAGTAAAAATAAGTGTTGCACAAAAAGACAGCTCATATAGAAAGGGACAGGGAGTATAAAAGGGCTGCACACTGTATCTATCACATAACAGATTTGAGATCTTGATGAATCATAGGCTTTTGAAATAATAGAGATAAAACAAGCCAGACCACACAGTGAAGAATACCCACTCAGATGACTGAAGATAATTTTACATACCTAATAGCTTCTGCCATCTTAGTGCTTTCCTTTTTTCTATCATCTGTTAAACGCCGTATAAAATAAATAAAGTCAAGACCACAGCAGAAAATGCTACCAACTGCACTGAACAGCACAAGTTTACTGTCATCTGCAGCTGCTGTGCTCAATGCACTTTGGACTTCCTTCATTACCTGGAGTAAAAAAAAATTAAAAAAAAATAAATCCATTAATAAGGTTTGATTGTATAATTAAAAAGCAGCACAATGTGCTCATCTCTTTTCCCCCAGAGATCTCAATCTTCGACATCTTTAATTTTTCCTTAGGATCCATTCAACCATCATATTAGAAAAGTTAACTTTTTCCATTATCCCAAAATAAGAAAGTTCAAAAACAAGTATTGGAAGCTTTGCATTTCAAAAAAGTAATTAGACTAAGATAATGAAATCATTAGGAAAATATCTATTAGATGCTATCTGTAAGTAAAGGACTCATTCAGCATTTCTGTAATTTGGACAGCAGATGGCACATGCAGCCAGTTCAGAAAAAAAAAAAAGGAACTTAATTCAGGTGAAAGTTTGTTTCTAGTTGCACTTCATAAAACACTATGTCTTACAAGAGACACTATGTCAAAAAGTTCAGAAAACATTTAACTCAAGAGTTGAAACTCAACTGAATTACACTTAAAATCAGTTGTACATTTAACATCTTACAAGCAGCAGCCCAAATCTTGTTTCATGTATGTTTGTGGCTGAGGAATAGGCATAAATGAAGTGGTGAATTAAAATCCCCTCTGCGCACTTCCCCCCACCCCCCCTCAAAATCAGAATTGTTCTGACCTCTGGATTTAGTGAATTATTTTCAGATGATTTTGTTGATAGCAAAACGTGTGTGAATCCATCTTGTTTTCTGACAACAATGTCTCTGTACCGGTATGCACTCTCTGTTTGTCTCACGCTGAAACGCAGTCTTTTGTCGAAAGGTTGATCTCTTCTCTCATCGATAAACCTTCGTTTGCTGGCTGTCACCCCTGTTACAGATGTCTGTATGTTGGTTGTACCATTGGCTGCTAATGCTTCCATAAAGGTGGATGTACCTGGAAATGAGTAACATTTTAAGTAATTACATTTCATTAGCCTAGCAGTTTTGAAATCCATATTAGCATCAAAGCACTCAAGTCATATTAAGAACACTCGGTAAATATGAAACTCAGTCCTCTGGAACTTACTGAAATGCTACACTGTGCACAGAGCAAAGGTAATGTGAGAAAGAGCTTCAACAAATTCATTTTATAGTAGTGAGAAAATGTATTTTCTCAATACATTAGTCAAACAGACTAATTATCATTTATTTATTTTTAGGTTTATTTCATGTTTCCAGAACCAAAACACTTCAGAATTTTAATGCTCTGCTTTCTCTCTAACACCTTTAAGTCATCTAAAAGCATTTAGATTGCAAAAAGAAACCACAAGTCTTTTGTTTCAAATGGCATGAGAATTTAATATATGGAAGAAAAATGACACCTACAATAAGCCAAATAAAGAACTTGATTGACAAGATCATATAATAGTTTTTAAAGGAAAATGGAAATGAAGAAATACAGACTATACTCCTGTGAGAGGGAAACACGACCCATGCAGTGGTAGATATTCTAATAGATTCATAGACAATGAGATATTTCTCAAGTCTAAACAATTTTTCCTAATAGAATTAGGAAATAGAGTGTCTTTCTGGTCATGATACACAAGAAAGACAAATTTTTCTGTACTCCATGTTAGAAACATAATACCGAATACTCAGCATTCATAAAACAAAGAGATTTTCTTGGATCTATAATCCATCTGAATGTTAAGGTTTCCATGTAAAATCTCCATAAAATCTGGCAGATTGAAGTAATAGAAAATGTGTGGCAGGAGGAGACAATAGGGTTAAAATGTTGGAGAAATGTTTTCTAGGCTAAGGTAGGAAAGTTCTGAAAGCCTCTTCCTGAAAAACGAGGTCTGAGACTTTGTTAAAATCTATTGGAAATCCACAGCCCTGATCTCCCAAACAGGTACCATATAAAACTTCAGAATATCATGCATATGATGTCTTTAAAAGATACACTTAAACCACATATAACTAAATGCCATAGCTGGATTTGTCATTATAATTCTGAAAAATCTGTCTTTAGAAGTTCTAGTAATAGGCAATGCTGTGATTTTTATTTTTTAAACAGAAGATACTTCAAAACACTTGTTAGACTTGCCATAAGAAAGAAATTCTTTACAGTGAGGGTGGTGAAGCACTGGAACAGGTTGCCCAGAGAGGTTGTGGATGCCCCCTCTCTGGAGGTGTTCAAGACCAGGCTGGACAAGGCACTGAGCAGCCTGATCCAGTGGGAGGTGTCCCTGCCTATGGCAGGGGGTCGGAACTCGATGATCTTTAAGGTCCCTTCCAACCCAAACTATTCTATGATTCTATAAGCTCATTGAAATAACTGGAACATCCCATATCTTCGCATTTTAATTGTAGCTCACTTTGACCCATGCAAAGTTTGAGAAACATACTAAGGAAAAGACTAATGAAATTAAAATTTAGAACACTATGTTTTTCTATTTGTATTTCAAAGATTGCCTTCGAATATAAGTGAAATCTTTATATCAAATACTATAAAATAAATAAATCTTTGATCATAAATCTGTTAGGATTAATTAGGCAAGCTGTCTGTCAAAAGAGCTACATAATAAAAAGGTTTTATTTTACTTCTAAAGTCTGTTTTGTTTTATTAATGATCTAATCCTCTTACCATATCACTTTTTGTGACGTTTAAAAACTCACTATTTTTCAATTGCTTAAAGTGAAGATTAAGAAACTGAATTTAGTTTGTGATCAGTCTCAGAGAAAACAGAGGTGAACAAAATGAAATGGAAAATAAATATTCTATATTGTCATAGAAGGTTCACATTTATTCCTAAATTTTTCATGGGTTATCAAATTAATTTTTTTTCACTTCAGCTTAATAAATACAAATTTGATTCACACAAAATATGAAATATGTTTTCCTTATAAACCACACTGTTCCCATTAAAGGCAATTCACAGGAACACCTCTGTTACCCCGTATTTCACCAGGAATACATGATTAAATTATATCATTGGGTGCAATGGTTTGTTTTTCCATAGGAGAGGTATATTATAACAACTGAAACCACCTCGGATTTCTAAATACTGATATAAGATTCTATAGCTTCTCTCCTTACCATGGTGAAAAAGTGGAAAACTAAGAGAACACAATAGAATAGACTAAGCCAAAAAAAAAAAAAAAGCATCAGTAAACTGGTGTTAGAGCTTTGAGGAGATCTTTTCCCATGACTCATATTTCCAAAGACGTACTCAAATACCAGAAAATTACTTTTGAGATGTAAAAGCAAATGGTTATACACTTTGAGACACAAAACTTTTGGCAAGGGAGACCAAGATATAAAACACCACACACCACTTTTCATGCTCACTGAATTGGCAAGAAATCTTCCGAGTTTCTATATAAACCATGTCTGCACTTGTCAATAGCTGCAGTTTCAAACCACAAACAAGGGATAGCTGCAGTTAAGTGGAAGCAGCATCCATTCTTTTAGTATGACTTTTAGAATCAAAAACCTGTCTGCATTGGAAATTTTATCTTTATACAAGGTGATTTGATCACCTGGTACAGATTAGAAAATGGCATCAACAGAGTTAAAATACATTCATTGGTGTTTGTTGTTATTGCTGTAAGTCTGTGCTACACTTTAAATCATCCTATCTTTTGACATTTGGTCAAAAGATATTCAGCCCTTTCTTTGGACATTCAGTCCTCAAAGATGAGGATACAACTCAGAGACCTAAAGCAGTTCTTCATGTACATCATCATCATTGGGAGGCCTTGGACATGTGCAGCAACAAATGAGGAGGAACAGAAAAGAAAATTTGCCACAGAGAGTGAGCTACATGGATGTAGATTTTCTCAAATGAAATTATTGCATTGAGGTTACTTTTTTGCAGTTACTTAATTACAGCTATATTTAACAGTTTTAAAGTATAGATTTCATGACAAACTGAAAGCAGTTCTGCATTTTAATACATTGAAATACTGGAACAGGTTGCCCAGGGAGGTTGTGGCTGCCCCATCTCTGGAGGTGTTCAAGACTAGGCTGGACAGGGCACTGGACAGCTTGGTCTAGTGGGAGGTGTCCCTGCCTATGGCAGGGGGGTTGGAACTCGATGATCTTTAAGGTCCCTTCCAACCCAAACTATTCTATGATTCTATGATGGTGATAGCATATCAAAGAGTAACAAAACACCACAGCCTTCTCCTGTCAAACTGAGCCTTCCAAAAACAATAAGGGTTTTGGAAAAGAATTTACCCTGGATATTATTAAATAAAGCAGAACTATGTTTGTCTAAGAAGAAAATAAACAACTTTTATAGTTACAAAATACCCCTCCCAACTGCAGACTGTTAATTAGCATGATCTTCTCAAAATGTGAAGACATATTTCCACTGCACAAATCTTCACCATACAGATGCAAAATGAAATTAACAACTATTTGGTTTTGCAGCAGCTGATCAAAACCCTGTTTTGAACAAGTCACAGTTTTCATGCAGCTGCTTTCAGAGAAGAAAAATATACCTACAAGTAACAAATAAAGAAATTGGTCTTATTCAAAAAGAATGACAAACAATGCAGAAGCTGGAGGAGGAGAAGCAGAATAGCAAAGGTCATCATTCCACTGGCAGTGAAAACAGTAAAAAGCCACCTCTCCAAAATATGAGGGAAGATACCAATTAAAATTAATTTAAAACAAGAGTTAGAAAAGAACACCAAGTAACCACCATTTCACAACAATCCTAAAGTTACAACCTCCTCTCTGAGATATTTGTGCCTCACTGCCTTCTAAATTCTGGAGAAGCTCAGTTTAAGTAACGTAGCCAGTCTCAAATACAAACACTCCCCTCCCTGCAACAATAGCAGGGAAACATCCAAACAGGTGCACTAACCACAGCCAAGACTCTTGTGTAGGCTTTTCCAATGTGCATGTACTAGTAGTGGTACTCTTAAAAAAAAAATAAAAGGTTTGTCTGTCAGAGTATGCTGTTCTTGAAAGGCTTAGGACAGATGTCCAAGGAATGGGAGGTGTGAGGAATGCTGTCTCAGCATCCTCCCAAACTCCAGCCACCAGCAATTTCTAAAATTTTAATGCCCAGAACCACAGGGTACACCTAAATCATGTAATTAAATCCTGATTCCCCATGGAACTGTATAATTTACTTTTGAAACCACTTCCAAAGGACCTTTTTACAGTATGCTGTGAAACCGACATCTTTACTTTCTTCATCCCCATTTATCACATCCCTTCTTTACATTGATTAGGCTCAATCTTATTGACCCCTTCTTCTTCCAGAAGTCAGCCCAAGCCCATCATTCTCAGATCATAATAATTCAGACCAGAAGGAACCTTTCAGATCAGTCCAATTATCACCCCAACTCTGACAAGCCTTGTACCTGGACATGGACTTGAACCCTTGACCCTTATATTAAGAGTCTGATGCTCTCTGCTCTCCCAACTGAACTAGCTACAAATTCTTCTCCATGCCTCTTCCTCTTCTACTAAATCTTGAAACAGTTTCTAAAACAGCATACAGTATTCAAGAAGGAGACTTAAAATGAAGCATATTCAAGCCTCCTCTCATCTTTTACTAGTTTTCCATAATAACTTTTTTTTTTTAAACTAGCACTGAGCAGATGTTTCAGGAAACTATCTAGAACAAACCCAGTATCCTTTCCCTGAGCAGTAGCAGGTAGTCAGGAATCAGTCATGTCCAGGCATGGGTTTGTTTTGCTGTAGGAGTAGTTTTGTATATTAGTCTGGTTTGTCCCCTTGCTATTTAGTTATGAATACAAATCTGCTTTGTTCCCCCCACCTTACCTGGCATTCATCCACACTGAAAGCATTCTCTCATTTTAATCATGAAATCACTCAGTATTTTCAGATACATTTTCTGGCAGTGCTCACAGGGAACTTCAGGGATCCTCCCTGGCACTGTTCCTGTACCCTCACACATCAGCCATGCCCTCTTCTACTAAGTGGTGAAATGGATAATAAGAAACATTCCACTTGAATAAGTAAATGAACAAACACCACCAACAACAATTTCTTAAAAGAGTTAGCTGCAAAAATAACTCCGCAATTGTAACCAGTTGCAACTCAAGTACTAGAGTAGGAAAAATATGATGTGCAAAACTGACTTGGAAAAAAATATTTTAATTATAATAATTTAAAACATCATAAGTTAGTCACATTTTTTACAAAGTAGTTTCTATACTTTTACTGCTTTATACTTCCCCATACGTATAATCTATAAGACTTTACTCAGTTGTCCAGTGCAAGTTTCTTTGCATTTCCTTTTTGTTTACAAACACTGGTGTTTTGCTACATCTTCATATGTATTAGTAAGCTTTAACTGTAAACACAGTTAAACTTTCCTAATCTTAACTCTGTAGTAGGTCAAATATTTCACAAAATAAGACACCAAAACTAGACAGTGATACCATGATGCAAACATAAGATAAAACAGCTTCCAGTAATTTTTCCTCCTCTGCTTCAGCAATTGCACAGCAAATACTTCTTAGAATTGCGGTGTATTGGCAGAGATTATAGAAATTCAAAATGATTGCTCAAAAAAAACCATCAAAGTCTTACGTGCTCCAAAATGCGACACTGTGTATGTGCCCATTTTTCTGTCAGTGTACATATTTGCAGCATTTGTAGAGACAGGGGTGGGGAAAGGGAGAGACTTCTTCAAATTACAGACTGTTGAGTGTGGAAATATCCTGTTGAAACCTCCTCACAACTCTTGCTGTTTGGAAGAGAGGTGTGTGTGCACTAACTTTATCTTTTCAAATGAAGTTAATCACTTCCTGATTAACTTCCAGGAGTTACACAGGGAACCAACTGGATGTTCTTCAGCCACCTTCTGTTATTTTTTCAAATACACAAAATGCACTGGTTATAAGCACAGACTAAAGGGCAAATTGTTGTGGAAGTATTTAGTCTCGGTGAAGTATCAATTACATCTCAGCAGTTAATAGTCCCACAGTGGCCACCAGGCTTGGCTGTTAATGTCTACCTTCAGTTCCTAAAAAAGTCACTCTCATACCTTTAATTTCTCTTTTACCTTTACTTTGCATAGGTTTTAATTTTAAACGCCACTTTGGAACAATGCTCCAATAAAGTCTGTGCTTCTTCCAAGACATTCTTGTGGAGACAAATATACACATGTCTGTAAACACTGGAACAGTTTGTCCAGAGAGGTTGTGGATGCCCCCTCTCTGGAGGTGTTCAAGACCAGGCTGGACAGGGCACTGAGCAGTCTGATCTAGTGGGAGGTGTCCCTGCCTTTGGCAGGGGGGTTGGAACTCGATGATCTTTAAGGTCCCTTCCAACCTGAACTATTCTATGATTCTATGTCCTTGGTAATATTTCTCTACTTGATCAAGAGTTTTTCAGTCCTACCCCAGTTTTCATCTTGGCTGCAAAGCCACATTTAGAGCAATACAGTAGCCTATTTTCCTTTTGTATATACTTTTCTCTGTTTCTTTGATTATTTTGAGCACCAATCAAATAACATTAAGTTATTTTCAATGATATAGGTGGGAAGATGGCAACACGGGTTGCACTGGACATAAATCATGCACTACCTAATTATTTTTGGTTTTGAATATCTTACATTCTCAGAGCATTAACCATCCCTTTAAAGATAGAGTCCTGCTGCCAAACAAAAATAGAACTAATCAGAACATAAAATTCTAGTACTAAAAGTAGGCAATCATTACAGGAGAAAACAGCTATTCTCCATCCAGGTTACACAGTTTTACCTTAGTGTGACTACTTTAAGTCATATAAGTGGGAATAAAACAGTTTACACACATCAGAGAGATATGAATAACAAGATACTACACCTGACATTTAAGATCATGCCCATAAAAATAAAGGTAACATTAAGTTACCCTGATTAATTTTTACTACCTTCAAAAAGAAACTCTGCATTTTAATGCATAAGTAAGCTTTCCACATTCTGTCTTACAGCAGGGGAAAAAAGTGTCCCTCTTCCTAACAACTGCAAAAGGCTTTCCAAATATATCCTTATTATTTCACTGGAAATAAATAAGTAAACTGTACTCAAATGAGTAATTAGGATTTCTCTTTATTCTGTCCTTCCAATTCAGTTTTACACTTGTTTTGCAGAGATTTTTGTTCGTTGATTCTAGTCTGGATACAACTGAGGAAAAGATGATTATTCTCATCATTTTAAACATTATTCAAGGTGGCTGTTAGGAAAAAAAAATCCCATCTCCTTCTAATATTATTTCAATCAAGGAATCCCAGACAGATTTCACAGTACCCACCACTGCAGTATTTGATGGGAAAAGCAGAGTTCATTTTATTTCTTTTTTTTTTGTCTCACAAATCAATGCAACCAAGAAAAACCTTCCCCTGGTTACAGACATCTTTTTGAGGTGTTTCAACATTGGAAATGTTTCATGAGGAAGAACTCTCCTATCTTGCCCTTTGTTATTCTTGGAACTGAGGGTTACGATATCACACAGTTCATTCAAAATGCTCTCAAATTTGAGAGCTAAGTAAGGACATCTCTTGATGCTCATCTATAGAGGAAAGCAATCACAAAATAGGCTAAGGTTTAAACTCAAAGTATACCCAGCTATTTCACACTAACTCCTAAGGTGAACACATTCTATATTAAGAGCACTTCACTGCAATTTAATCCAATCCCCAAAGTGATCTAAAAAAAAAAAAAAAAGGCTCTCTTGATTGGGGAATAAGAGTGCCCTAATGTAAGGCCAGCCTAGAACAGACACTGCCAAAGACATCCCAGGCAGTTTCCTCTATAATCATATACATGTCGTGTACACATGACATAATTCTTGTAAGGACATCAAAACTTTCTAAGTCATTTAAGCTAAATTATTAATGAGATTAAGACAGATGGACATAGCATCACTACGTTGGCAGAATACTTTCATATACCATCTTTTTGAAAGCAAAATGTTGATATGTATTTACATTTCATTCTTATCCCATTTTCATCTCGTCTTTGAACACCAGGGTTTATAAGAGCTCCATTCACAACTATCCACACAAACATCTGGCATTTTAATGCATAAAGGAAAAGAAGGCTTTTGGAGGTTCAAGACACTGATGTGTACATCCAGAGCTTTACAGATCTCAAGCTGTAGAGCTCAAGTAAGCATCCCTACTGGGAAGAAGCATTTCTGCTTTTACAGATCTACCCCAATCTACCTTTCCAGTCACTCACTTCCTTATGTAATTGACAGAAGATATCTCAACCTCCTGTGGCACATGCAACAGCAGTTTCAAGAGGTATCTAATGAATATATTATCTAAGTTGTATATGGTTGCAGCAGATTGGCCATGCTCTAATATGCAAATGCATGCAGCTGTGTGCCTTAACATGGCCCATACTTGGCTGTCCTGTGATACATCATGTCACCGAGGGCTACTAACAGAGGCAATCTGTTCTGCAGCAGCACCTCCTTGTGAGAAATTACTGACCTTGTCAAAAATAACTGGCTGGGGTGGGAAAGTGAAGCACAAAGTAGGCCTCTCTTGAGTCTCTGCTTGAGTCTTTTGAGTACCTTTTAGAGATGAAAGGCACTTCCAGAAATGCATGTGCCAACCAGGTTCATACTTTTTGTTCAGAAATACGCAATGGAGAGAGTAGTCTTCACTGGAGAGCCAAGAAGATTTCTGAAAGACTCTGTCTTCAGGCAAAGCACACAACTGGTATTTAAACCACATCTAAGGAGTCATTCACAAATCATTCCAGAGGTAATATCTACCCCAGTCTTACAATATTCTGGGAAAATAAGCCCACATTAAAAGCATGGTGATGAAAGGTATCATTGGATATCCTGCACAACAGATGCTGGGCAGCTCGATGCTCTGAACTGAAAAAGTGATTCAGAAAAGTTTATCACCTTGCTTGATTTGTCCTTTTATATTGTTGGACAGGAATAAATCCAAAATACCTACTGGCAGCAACTGAAATGAGGTATTACGGAAAGGAGTAATTACATACAATCCATGCTCTCAAGCTGAATCTGGTCTCTCCTGCTTGTTTTTGGCAACGCTAGCTACAACAGAGGGCATATGAGGACACGCTTCTATTGGAGAATTCCTGGAGATTATTCATAATTCCTTATTCTTCCTATATTGCATAACAACAACAAAAATAAAGAAAACCCTCAAAAACTAAAACAGAACTGAGAAGGCTCTAAAGTAAACATTAGAAAACTTCTGATACAAAAAGACTTAGATTAAAAACTTTGCATGAGGAAAATTTACATGACACTCTCCCTCAATTAGGCTTTGTGCTATATCACTGCAGGCAACTATCAGAAAACACAATAGGCATTTGTCTCCACCTCATCTTGCCTGCTAGCTTGACCTCCGTACAAATGGCATGGTTCCCCACATAGTGGGATTTGAAGAGATAGGAAAGATCTTGAACATGGCTACAAGTCTCGGGAAAGCACTATTAGGAGCATGATTTCCTCAACTTTAGAAATCGAGATTATGCTGCAAAACAAATAAAACCCCCATGCCCAGGGTAAATCATAAGAAAATAACCAGAGCTGAAAACAGTGACCAGAGAAGGCAATGCTCCAATCTCAGCTGGGAGGAACTGGAGGCAGAGAGATGCTCTTACATAGAAGGATGGATCACACACATGTAGCACTTGGTTTCCTACTCCTCATTATGCTGAGCTTCTCCTTAAGACCTTGGGTTTTTATAAATATGACAACAGTCAATGAAACAGAACAGCTTATCAAAGGGAAAAATCTCACAGACAAAAAAAAATCTGAACTGATAACTCCATAAAGCACTAATTAAGTAGTTAAAACATGCTGCCATGCGTAGAAAATGATGCAGAGCTGCTTAAGTGGCTTCCCCTCAGGCTACAGAGCAAGTCAGTATAAAAGCCAGGCTTATTAATTACAGGTGGTCCTGATCCCCAAAAGCTACTTTGCCCTGTAAAAAACTGCTTTTATAAAATACTAATTTTTTTTTTAATTTCACGAAACTACATGTATCTAGATTAAAGTAAGAGCAGTAAGAGTGGTACTACTGCTAGTCAGAAGAGACAGCAAAGGAAGTAATGGAGTAAGTACTTAGGTGGAACACACTTGTTTCAGCAGCATCAATGAAACTGCAGCCTCTAAGGGACTAAGGAGGCTGAAATTTTTCAATAAAAAAACACATCAAGAAATCAGGAAGTTATCAATGTGGTAAAGGAAAAAAAATCCCATGTCATGTAAGGCACATTTTAGAACAAGTTTAAAAAAAACAAAATCAGTGAGAACCTATCTCATAGAGTAGGATTTAGCAACTACTACCAACCAGACCAAACCATCACTGGCTTAAGCTTAGGCACTATAAAAGCTTTCACTATACAAGAACAAAGCAGATCATATTTGATGCTTTAAATCACAGTGTGCAGTGGTCTTAAAGAGAATCTTATGCTGGTAATAGGAAAGTAAGTTGGACTGTCTGGAGGTGGAGGTAGGAACACACCACTTCCCAGGAGTAACATTGTTGTGTTAATAATTCAAGTGTTAATTTGAATATACTTTTAAAATATAATCACTTCAAGTGCATGGATGGACTCAATTTGCATTTGGGGCATAGGAATTGTTAGAATTCCAGCTGGTGCTATTCCAAGTTCAGTGTGCTGAAGCCTCAGATGTTCAGTGGGAATTTCACGAAGCTGTGCTTGAACTTATATTTGCTAAGAGGTGATTCACAGGTGACAGGCTATGAATATCTATAGATATAGCAGACTCTTAAAATACTGAATCTTGCCTTAGGAGACAATCCATTAAAAACACACAGAGAAGCCAAAAATATCAGAGGAAGTCACTAGATAAAAGACAGAAGTATTAAATAAAGCAAAAGTTGCACACACAAATAATGGGAGTAGTACATAACTAGTCACAGTTGTGAGGTCAGTTTTAATTTGGAAGTAATTTAAAACATGTCACAGATGAGACAAAAAGATAGATGATTTACACAATTGCTTATATCCTGAGGCCTGCCTGGGACCCACCTGTTCAAGTCAGATTCCAACCACTAAACAAAAAGAATAAAGGAAATAGAAGCAGGACGGTATCAGCAAATGGAATTGAAATTTAATTTCTACCAAGATGAATGCTGTGCAATTCTAGATAAATGTGTTATGTAAAAAGCTACTGCTTTATATACTGTTTAGACAAATAAGAAGACATCCCTGTCATAAGGATGTATAAATGGAACTAAGCTTATACAGCAATTGAATTATTTTCTTCAGGAGTGAGATGTAGCTTCAATTTATTCCACATGGTTAAACAGGTCAATAGGAACTGAGGGGAGAAATAGAATATGCTATACTTACAAGAAAATAGGAAGTAAAGAACACTGGGAAGAATACAGGGAGATGCTAAAACAGATAAAGAACGGTATTAGAAATGCAAAGTAAAACTCTAAAGTTCTCACAGTTACAGATGCTAAACACAATTTATTTTTCCAGTGATTAAAAAAAAACCAACATAAGATAGGAGAATCAGACCAAAAATAAAGAGTGAAATGTAATGTAAGTTACAAAGTCAATTAAAATATTAGCAGGGAAACCAGCATGCCATAAGAAATCTGAAAAGATTTATAATGAGTATGAATATATTGTACATAGAACAAGTGACAGACTAAAAGGCTTAAGCATGGGAAGACTGCTGACTTACAGTAAAAAAGAGAGACAAATGTGATAGTCTATGTAGAAAATGTATCATAATAAGTGAAATACCTCTGAGACTTGCTTAAAGAATAGCAAATCTGGAAGGTATTTTGGGTAATAAGACTTGTATTGATGTAGTTTCAGAAAGAGTTGGAAAAAAACTCAAAAAAAAAAATCCAAAAGAAGCTTTAGAACTCTGCAGTGTATTTCTGTTTATAAACAAGCCTGCTCTTAAGTCTCATTTCAAAAGTGCCCATCTAATTAAAATCTGCTGGGGATTGAAAGCAATACTCAGGAGAGGCATACTGGATACTGCAGAGAGATTTCATCTTCTTATAAGACTTCATTAATTACTTGTCATATATTTTACCAATATTTTGCAGTTTCATACCATCACAAAACATGCATCATCAGAACCCTCCCTATCATGCACACTTATATGTAATGCAAATTTCAGGGTTAAAGAAAAACAAAAATAGCAACACAGGTACAACCTTATTCTGCTCAGCATTGAAAATGTATACATATAGTTGTTCTGAGTGATTTGAATGGGAAATGCATTGAAAAGTAAAAATCTACCTAAAATTAATTTTATATTATATAATTCTAAAACTTGAAAGCTTCCACTGATATCAAAAAGCAGAAGCTGGTAACAACAAAGATTTCAGGGTTAACTTATGCTAAGAATTCTGTCATTGGGAGTTTGATATACAGAGTTACAGTAAACTCTGCATCTCCATTTCATCTTGGAATACATTGCTTTAACACTAGCACATTGCCATAAGATCAATAGTTAACTGAAACAAAGATATTTCTTGTAGTTTTCTATTCTGTTATTATCGCTGCGTCGATATAATGGTGATTTACAAACTCAAACACTTGTCCACTTACTAAGGCAGAAGACAACGTTCCTAATATAGCTACATCATAGAAGATATCACACCACCAGACATTTCCCCCTCACAGCTCAATTAAAATACCATGGAGATCTCAAAGATGTTTATTTTCAAGATGTACTTTTGAATCAGTATAATTAACATAAGCGCTGCAAGAGGGATCACTTTTTCATCAATTCTGGAATAAAATTATATGAATGTGGTGTTTTGTGGAGAAAAAAAAAAAAAAAAGGATTACTCATCTCCTTGCTTCTTCCCCATTCACCACACCCCTTCTCCCCTCCTTCCTTTCAAAACAGGTGAGACAACAAGCAACAAGCAGTATGATATGCTGTTTCAGAAGAGATCAACACTGAAAATGTAATAGCCAAGTTCATCACATCTCCGAGGGAAAAGCAGTCTACCAGGTCCATGTTTCCTTGGGCTCAATTGCTCTTGCCAGCAGATCATTGAGATGGCAAGTTCAGGAAAATCAGACAAAGACCTTCCATGAATCACACCATACCTCTGTGAACTGGGCAAGCTGCACATACGAAATTACTTACTGCTACTTAAATACCAATCTATTTTACATAATGTGAAAATTAAAATTCCTAGTAACTTATCAGTACCTGAGGGGGTCCTACAGAAAGGCAAGGGAAGGACTTTTTTATATTATATCGGATGGGAGGACTAGAAACAATGGATGTAAATTGGAAGGGGGTAGATTAGACATGACTTGACATAAGAAAGAAATTCTTTACAGTGATGGTGGTGAAGCACTGGAATAGGTTGCCCAGAGAGGTTGTGGATGCCCCCTCTCTGGAGGTGTTCAAGACCAGGCTGGACAAGGCACTGAGCAGCCTGATCTAGTGGGAGGTGTCCCTGCCTATGGCAGGGGGGTTGGAACTTGATGATCTTTAAGGTCCTTCCAACTCAAACTATTCTATGATTCTATTCTGGATATAGTCTGCCAGACCCAAAACGAGCAACTCATCACAATTGTTTCTATCTAACCAAATGGGCAGCTGAGTTACTTAATACCTTTCCTTCCTCCACACCTGAGCAATTCCAGAGAGCTTCCAAAGTTAAGTTAAATTTCAGCAACTCAAACTTTAACATTATCAGTGGTTTTACCTCATTCAGCTTTCCCAGTTTTCAGAAAGGCAGCTGGAATCCTAAGCCAAATTTACAAAAAGCATTAAGTATAGTTCAAGTACAGCAAAATATCCGGGGAGAAGTATTAAGTGCTTTCTTATTTGGGGCTTATTATTTGGATAGAATTATCAACTTGTGACTAAGTAGTAAGAAATGAGTAACAAACTGACATAAACAAATAAAGACATGCCAAAACCCCCACAACCTGACAAAACTAATTCAGCAGCAGGAACAAGCCCAGTATTTTTTTCAGGGTGCACTGGATTAGCTTTAGGTTTCATCAGTTCCTGAGTGCTGATGCTGATCAAGCAGGGCAGCAAAAACATATGGGAAGAAGTTGGTGGAAAAAGAGAACGGGATAACAGAATGATGTGAAAATGACATCTATATAGAGAACAGCAATGCATTTCACTCAAGTTTAAATAACACACTCACTAGCAGATAACAGTGACAGAAAAGAGTACGCATTTCCTCGTGTGAACCATTTAATTATGAGATTGAGTCCCAGGTACTGATCTATCCACACAGGAAACTGGCAGAATCAGAATCATCAGAGAATGGGTAGCACCGTAGCGTCACATACTCTTTCATGGTCTACAATCTAAAGCATATAAAAAAGCCCCAAACCAATTAAACAATCTGATGTGAAACTACCCACTAATATTTCAATAAATATTGAGATTATGAACTAATTTTGTGAGTATAAGATGATTTGTAGTTTGTAATACATCTGTGAACTCATTTATTTATACTGTAGAAAACGTGTGAAGTAGTAGCTTCAGACTTTCCCAAATAGAAAAATCATGAGAAAAACTATTGCAGATATCTGCAAGGGAAATACCGCACATTTCATTGCTGTCATCAAACCGTACCTGGAAAGCCAAGAAATGAGAAAGAATTCTCACAAAAAAGAAAAGAAGCAGATAGGATATCCCACTAAGACATGAGATGGAGCAGAAGGCAAAGCCACCCATACAATAAGGCTGTCATAGCTTCCATCAGAACGAAGCACGAACAAGGACAGTCAGAGATGCATGACCATTCATCTCCTCCTTTTTACTCACAGGGACTTCCCTCTCTGCAAGACCTGAGACTACTTCTAAGGAATGACTTTTGACTATAATAAAATCTAGAGTAAACAGTATGGAGTAGGAAAGAAGACAAACGCTCAAACTGAGGCTCCAAAAATCAGTCTAACAAATACTCCACTAAGTCAACAACAGCGAAGGCTGTTGGAGAGTTCCCTAATACCTCTCAGAATAATATTAGCACAATATGCACTCAAAAAACTGATTTGGGATTGTTTAGCTGCTGGCTTTGGCAGCCTTTTGAACAACAAGGAGAACAGTGCAACTGATACAACCCCAAAACTGTTGGGAAAGTTGTTTTTTCTAAAGCTAATGGCTATGGTAAATAGTAGACTTCACATCAAAGCACATTCCTTCTTCACGCCATGACACGTTGCCCACCATTATGAGCCCACAAAATAGCTTTGTTGTCAGAGAGACTCACACTGTGCCACTCTGGGTGGATCTCTCGCAACTGCTCCCTCCAAAGACAAGTCTTCCACCGTGTGCTGCACTGTGGATACCAACCAGTAAGCAAAGAACTTCCCTCTCTTTTAAGTTGGTCAAGGTTTAAAAGGATCTGTTTTCACCTAGCTGCAATATATTCCCTGTAGCATATGAAAAATGATGATGACCATAAAGTAGAAAGTATTCAAGAGCAGAAGAGGGCAAATAGTGGATTTCTGCTAAGAAGGTGAGCTGGAGCTCCAATAAAATGCCCTAAACAGATTGTCTTTTGTTTTCAGATTTACTCCTTCTATGTAGTAGCTTTCAAACTCTTCAGAACCAAATTAAAAACACTTCTTTGAAAATAAGTAAGAGGTGTGTTTAATGAAATAGGACTAATTTGTAAAGAGAATTCTGCTCCTCCCTGTTCTAAGCTCCACTTTCCTTACAATTTCTATTGTTAAAAAGAGTTGTCCATATCTATAAGTAGAAGTAATATATTTACAGCATTTATTAATAGAGTTGATGCATTAGTTTGACTTCTTTTGCCGTGTGAATCTGAATACATGTTGTTCATGTTACTTATAGCAAAGATAAATAGGAAACATAATAAAGTTTGCAAAGGCTAATACAGCATTAAACTCACTGATTCTCCTTGAGGAAGGTTAAAATTGAAGCAGAACAAACCCTGCACTGTACCTGACAGGTCAATTTAAAATTAATCATTACTTTAGTCCCACATGAGTTTAGCTGAAAGCCAGAAATTATTTAATCTTAAATTCTAAGATAGGAAAGATATTTCCTTATGTGGAGTAAAGGGACACAAGACAGTTGGAAATAACAACTACTCACAATTATTTTCCTTCTGAAAGCATTGGAGGAAAACCTCCTTTTTCCTCTACAAAACCCAAAGCATTTGTCATACCCAGGCTCCCTAGTAAACCAGTGCTTATCACCCTGGACAGTCATATTACACATCCGCAACCTACAAACAAGAAAAGTCAAGTATGGACCCTTTAAATTAACATGCACACACAGTACAAGCTGGTCATACATCCAGAAGTGTCTTTTAATGTTCTGATGCAACTAAAAACTTCAACAAGTACACTCAATCCAGGCTCTAAAAGTAAAATGAGATTCTCTCATTTTGCAGACCTCACAGGTATGCATAGCTCAACAGAAACCCAAGCATCTCCAAACACATGAGTTATTTTCACTTGAAATTTCCCTCATTAAAACTCTTTAGCCTGGCATGCTTAACTATCAAGAAATATCAGTATTGCTGATGTCCCAAGAGCATTGACAAAAGCAGATGGCATTCTGACTTTAGCAGACTACTTTAAACACCTTCTGCTCCACCAGATGATCCTCAGGGAGGATCCATTTTGTGGTTCCTTGCTTTTATCTCTGCATAATGACACCACAGCTACTACCTTTTTTTTGCAAGCTGGCAGGTTCTTTAACCACAGAGCTACAGGTGTTTCCCAGTGACCCTGACACAGATTGACTGAATCAACAGCAGCACCTGCAGAGTGAAAAGGGGGAAATAGGATGAATTAGACCACTGTTTCTTCCAGCCCTATTTCCAAGTATTCTATGACACATATGTGATCACACTATGTAGCATTTACGTCTTTTTGTCCTAAGCTGAAGGCTTTTCAACAAGTTGGAACACAAAGATAAGGTACCTGAGGTGATGGCATCAGGTGCAGATTAGTGAACTGTGGGCAACAACAATGGGATTCTCAGCTAACTGCTGCTCTCAGTCCTAATGGGGAGTTCTCCGTCTGTGCCCTGGAATGAACCGGGAGTGGGGGGAAAAAATCCCCTTCTGTGGAGATGCCTGAATATCTGTCAGGGAAGCCACAACCACGGCTGCAACATGTATCTGTAAGCTTGCCAAAAAGCTTAGGCTGGTTTCATGCTACATGAGGTCTTTATGGATTGCAGTCTCTATTCTTAATTGATCATTTCTGCAGAGACCTCACTGGTGTGAAAATTATGCCTCTTTAATAGATTTTTTGAAAAATACTTCCAGATCAGGTGATTGGACTCTATGACTAGGTTTAAGTAATAACCTTCTAACAGTTTCAAAATAAGGATGAGAAAAATAGCCTGTGGTAAGAGGAAACTTATAAATGATTAGATTAAAACTGACAATTCCCTCTTCTCCAAGGTGAGGAACACAAACAATCATTCAACAGGGGAAGCTGCTAATCTCCTTGGTTTCAGCACAACCAAAAGACTATCTAAGTTAAAAATAGGTGCTATTATTGGATAAACTTTGTGCAATACCTTTTGGATTGCCTAAGGGAGTTTATGGACAACTCTAGGAGTCCTTTTCTGAGATGACCTTGTGTTAAGCTAGAATTTGTCAGGGTTGCAGCAAGAGAAGTAAAAGCAGCAGTCTGATGTTACTGGCCTTTAGTAAAATCACATTTCCCCCAGTGTCAAGGAGCCTGGAATATCTGATAAAAAAACCGCAAGAGTGGACATTTGAAAGGTCAAGAGCACCAAGTTTCCCTGACTTGCTGTACTTATTGAGAAAGGATGACAAAAGTTACTTTTTGAGGGTATTTTTTTCCCTTTCTTAGACTTTAAATCCTTTTGCAACTGCCTGGTTTGTCCAGGGTTGCCCACTGTTACTATATTCTGATGCTGCAGGTTACCTGATCATTCAAAGCACACTGCGGGATGAGGGAAATCAAGTTTTCCATATGTCTCATCCAAAGGAGAGCCAGCTCTCTCCTGAGGGGTTTTGGGTTCATGTGTTTCTTTCCTCCTAAACCAAGCATTACTTTGTCAGGGAAACATCACCATGAGTGTTCCATGTTCAGTTGCCAAACATGGGCTACAGGAGAGTCTCCCACCCTGGCAAAGTTTTTTGCCTGCTGCCACTTTGGCCTGCAGATCCAGGCTGGCAGACAGTGGGCTCTCTACTGGGCAGATATGGGAAGGATGCAGCAAGGACACAGAGTCACTGTGCTACAGCAAAGTACAGGATGACATTGTAGAAGGATAGAAAAGGCTGATCAAATTTGTCAAGGAAGAAGGGGGTAAAGGGGAAAAGGAATTGAAGCAGAAAGATTCCTCATCTGTGTGCCAGCAGAGACATCCACAGCTGGCTGCAATTTGGTGAGCAGCCCCTTCCCCATCTGGTCTACTGGGAGAAGAGCCTGCTCTGTAATTGCCTCAGCTAACACAGCCTCCCACCATAGAGGGGGCTGGTTAGAAAGATAATTCCCCTCAAATAAAAATTTTTAAAAAATGATAAAAAGTCTAAAAAAAGATAAAAAGTATTTCAAAAGAAGCCTTCCTAGAAGGTGAAGTACTACTATGCTGAAGAGATCCAGCCACTGAAAAGGAGGAGACTGCTTCCCCAGGTGTTCCCCTATGTTAGTAGAAAACATGTGCCAGGATTGTTATATTCATTGCCAGGGCAGGTGATCTTCAGACAATGTAATAGACAAAAAATGAAGAGGTTTTTGCTCAGTGTGCAGTCAGCCATCTTCTGAAAGACTTAAAAGGTGGCAAGCCTAAATAGCTTTTGACATGAAAGCAAAAGGAGGTCACTTGATACAATGGCCAAAGCTGTGTTAAATGACAAGTCATTGCAAAAAAAGGCAGGTAGATGATCCCTCTCCTTCTTTGACAGTTTAGATATTCTGATAGCAAACTTCTAAGGTATGACAGCTCAGTATATGGGAATTCCTGACATCCCTTGCATTTCTTCCCTATAATCCTGATACAAGGCCAATATTCATTACAGAACTTTCTGCTATTGACCTTTTGCTCTCCTTTATTCTTCTGGTAATGTCTTTAACATGGATGACAGGGGAATATCCTGAGGTTTCTGCCATTCCTGCTCCAAAAGGGCTAAAGTCTCAAGAAACTAAAGTCTCACCACTTTTCCCAAAGTTTAAACTTGCAAGTAACATGGCTAAGAACAAAGCCAAACCCCCAAAACATTAAATGTAACAATGGCTTCCTATTACATTTGCAATGGAATTTTACTTATTAGATATTACTACCCAGTGAAAGTTAATGTGCATATGTTTTAATAGTTGAAAAATTCCATGTAAAACTCCATGTAAAATTTTTTGCTTTAAAATTTCTTCCTGGAATTGGTGTTACTTTATCTGTCATAGTAAAAGAGGTTAAAATGCAATGAAAATTGTTCCTTCACACCGGCTTAGCCAAGCTGCACTTGTGATTTAAGAAAATCAATTATTCTTTAATTCAGTTCTTGTAATTTTTTGCCAGTGTAATTGATTCTTTGACTACATGTATTTTAGTATTAAACTTCATTAAAATAATTTAACATTGGCTTATCTCTTTTGCACCTACAATCTATACTTTAAAAACTGCTTTTGTTTTTCTTGGCTAATTTAACAATGTGACCAAATGAAGACCTATTTTCTTTTACAGAATACAACAGAGTATTACTACAAAATAGGAATTGCAATCAGATGTAAACAATCAGAAGCACGTAAACATTTCTCTACATATATGGATTGAAAAAAATTGAAACACTGTGAAAATAAGCATTTCAGAGCAAGTATTCATATCCTTATTGCTAATTCCAAGACCTGAAGTTTCATAAATAAGATAGTAAAAACTCCCACTAGTTAAGAGCAGTCCATAAACTGAGAGTCCTGGAAGAACCACAGCACTTGGTGCATGGTTGTCAGCTCTGTGACTCCTCTGACTGATCTTCAGGGTATTTTATAGATTGGTTGGATAGTACCTGGTTCCTCTTCCACCCACAACAAATTAAGGAGCACAAATACAGGGAGAAAACCCATCAAATTCTTGCCAATCTGCACCTGTGCTGGAGCTTGGACCTGCAGCAAATACGAGCACCTGAAGCAAGGATGATCGGGGGGCTGAGAGCACCTCTCCTATGAGTACAAGCTGAGAGAGCTGGGGCTGTTCAGCCTGGAGAAGAAAATCCTCTAGGGAGACATCATAGCAGCCTACCAGTACCGGAAGGGGGCCTACAGGAAAGCTGGTGAAGGGCTGCTTGCCAGGGAATGGACTAGGGGGAATGGCTTAAAACTAGAGATTAGACATTAGAAAGAAGTTCTTCATCACAAAGGTGGTGAAACATTAGCCCAGGCTGCCCAGAAAGGTGGTGGAGGTCCCATTCCTGGACACATTCAAGGCCAGGCTTGATGAGGCTCTAAGCAATCTGATATAGTGCACGATGTCCCTGCTCACTGCAGGGGGTTGGACTAGATGGCCTTTGATGGTCCCTTCCAACTCCATGATTCTTTGATTTGATTCTATAAACACCAACACAAAGAGGTTGAGCAGAAAAGACCAATGCAACTCGGAATGAACAATCCAGATTCTAACCATAGTACAAGAGAAAATAAGAATATCGACCATCAGTGAAGCATAGAAAGAATGTAACTTCTGTTGTGCTTGCAACAATAGGAATAAAATTGATGCAACAGAATTGTAGGAATTTTAGACAAACACAATTACTCAGAGTGTTTGTCTATAGAATTCCTTTGGTTTATAACAATGTACAACATTTTGAGAGAAAGATACATGGACAAAGAAAACAAATACCCTCTAAACTTTAAAATATTTGTCTTTTAGCTGTTAAAATATCTAACAATAGTTGAAAGAGGAAAAACCCAAATATAGTCCCTAGACAAGCCACAAATAATGACATCCTAGAGAACTCTAAATATTTTAAAAGATGGAACCAAGACTAAACAAGCAAAGTAAAGAACATCCTACAGATGGACTTCATGCTAATATTAACTGGGAAAAAAGCAGGCTGTGGAACAGCAAATATCAGATGAAGTCCGAGTATCTTCCACTCAGGAATCCCGATAGATTTAGAGGAATATGCTCTCAAAATATGAGAAGTTTTACTGAAATTTTTACTCATTGAAGCCTGTGGGGCTCTTGTTAAATGTCCCTTGTCATCTTATTTATTATTATTTTTTAAATCCTGTCAAGGATGCTAAAAATTAAAGAGTAATATCTTTTCTATCCCACCCTGTTCCCTATGCCTTTTCACACCTCAAAGTAAATAGAAAACCGTATTATGCAATGAAAGCAAAAACCAAACAACCAAAAATCTAAGAAACCTACCAACGTCAAAACACAAAACACCACTAAGGGAACTGCACTTAAAAGCTAAAATGAAGACAGAATGAGTGAAGATAATACATAGATAAAAGAAGTTTAAATCTGAACTTAGTGTTGAGGATTTTTTGTCTGAGTAGCAACAACATAGGACAGTATCATAGTATCTGCTCTACTGTAAAAGATTAAAGTGACATTAAAGAAAAAAATTCCAAGAAGTGACATGAAACTTTTAATTAAAAACACAAAATACAACTTTGAACCTGTATTAGCTTCTTTATGGACGACAGATCAGAATATGGTAAACTATCTAAACAATTATAAAGCAATCACTACCATAATTACACCAACTTTACTATAATTACAAGAAAATAAAACACTAGCCAATGAACTTAATGAATGCTCATACTGAAAATGAGCAAGAAAAGCCTTAAGGAAGAATATGTCCTAAAACATAAGATAAGCTACATGATACTGAAAAAGCAATATGTTCTCAGTACTTGCTTATTTTAAGCCAAAAATCTAAATTTCAGGGATACTACAACTAATTATTCATTAGAGCAGATTACTAAAAAAAACATATGAAATTAACAACGTTATATTTTGTAAAGTAAACAAGACAGCTCTACCTCCTAGCTGGAACCATTTATTTTATTTTTATTACATACTGAAACTTGGCTCAGTAAAGTAATTTCAGAACCCTCCTGGATGTGTTCCTGGATCTAGGTGTTTCTGCTCCAGCAGGTGGATTGGACTAGATGATATTTTGAGGTCCCTTCAAATACCTGACATTCTGTGATGTGTCAAGGGAAAGTGCTGATGAGATGCTCCTACAAAATAGTGGTCAGAATCCCTTTTTAAAATACACTACATTGTGCAGGCCATAAATCCTCCAATGGTTTGCTACTGAGCCTTTTCCCACCAGAATTAATTTTTCAAGAATCACATGAGAAAATAATTAGAAGACTAAAAGAAATAGAAGAGACAGCAAGAACCCTTAGTACTCACAAATGGAATTATTATTCACTGAATGTAACTGTCTTCAAAATACTTAAGGATTTAGATCAACCTGATACCTTTGGAGCATCTCCTACCAGCTTTAATCGCCATCTTAATCACTTCCCACTGAGCTGAGGTCTCTGGCATGACCAGACAACAGAAAAGTTGAGAAGCTGAGATTTTCCAAGTACAGTCTCAGGGGATCTTATTATCTTTTAATAATATATCAAAAAATAAAACCAAACAAACAAACAAAAAACCCCCAAACCATACAAAACAAAAAATTATCAAATTCTGTAGAGTCTTAAATTTAAAGTAGAGGTATGAGGATTATTACCTCCTAGATTTAATCACATTATTAATTCAGAGCAGTAAACTCAGACAATGAAATTTGAATTCTCATAAAAAAAACCCACTTGATCCTAGAGTCTGAGAAATATATTTTGTGAGCAAAAGGTTGCTACACTTACAATAAAAAACAAAGAATAGGGCTTAAAAAAAAGGATTTCATCTAACTCAGATATAGTAGCAAGTACAGCCCCAATTATTATTTATTACTTTATACTCCACATAAATTCCAAGCTAGTTTGGATAGCAATGCTAATCCACGAATTTACAAGGCAGGAATCTTTTGGCAGTTTTACAAGACAGGTAATATTAAGACATAATTAGACACAATAATGTTAAGTTTGTTTTACGTGGAATCTGAAATAAACTTCTAGTGCGACAAATTACACTATAAAACAAATATACAAAGACTTCTTATAAAAGCTATTTAAGAATTATATTATGCCACTCCCCTCACAAGTGTACTAGAAGGAAGCCATCCCATTACAGCCTTCACATAAGCAGTAATGATGTGGCCCAGTGTCAAAAGTATCACTCTACACTCCAACCTTTCCAGACTACAAGAAAGGTATAGTGCATTTGGAGATATATTGCCTCTTTCCTCTGGAAAAACGTTACCTCTTACAGAACCATAAAGATCTCAATAAAAATGTTCTGACCATCCATGATCTGCAGATAGTATTTAAATTCCAAGATGTGAATTTTAGTTTAACTATTGCACATGCATTTGAAGTCAGGTGTTTTTTACTAGCAAAGAATAGGGCTTAAAGTAAAAACTACAAGAAAAAAACCAACTTGCTGATTAGTTTTCTTAAACATAGATAACTTGTCATTAAATTTAACTGCAAAATGTTCTGATCTTCCTGAGTGTTGACCCTGTGAACTAAGTGGGTGTTAAAAAAACTTGAGGTCACATTAACCTTGCAAACATGAAGAACTGTCTAGATATGACAACTTTCTACAATTATGTTTTAAACCAGAAAAAGTTAAAGGTTTTTGTAGAAAGCTTCAAGGTCATTATTCAGGACACAAAAAAGATGTACAAGAGCAGTCTTTATGCAAAAAATATGTAGGACAAAAAGACAAGAGGGTTTTTTAGGATACACATGCTGTTTCTTTTAGCCTGCAACAGGAAGCCAGAGTATTTATCTTTTTAAACCTAACCAGCTAATTTTTTTGAGCCCAAAAATGTCTGTATTTCTGGACAGTTATCAAATAGTATGGAACAAGATGATGACTTTCTTGTATTGTTCAAGGCAGGAATGATAAAATTATGAAAGTCATCCATTCAGCACATACTCTAGCATTACACAGATTTATGAATCACAAAGTTTATTTTAAATTAGTTGAAGCTCAGTAACAAGGCTACTAATTAATGTAATTAGACACTAAGTGATTTATAAATAATTTACCTTCACAGAGAGAAAGAGATTAAAATAGCTACATCACTGTTTTTCAAACAGGATGAGGACTGCTACTTGAAACAAACATAAAACATAAGAAACTGCCCATTTTCTCTTACAAAGGCACAGTCCAAAGAGTAGGGCGTATGTGCGAAAAGAAAGTGTTGCGACTGTGATATGAGCAGAAACAAAACCAAATCTGAATTACTCAAACAAGTAGTGCAGAACTTTTTAGACAGCCTGGAGCTAAAAATGAAAGTGCAACTGATTCAGCAGTGTCAACTATTGAAACTGCAAGTCACTGTGCAATAAAAGATCTGGTGCACTACAAGCACTGGGAAGGATTACCATGGAAAAGAGGCAACCTGCAAATCACCGCTCCTCCAAATACAACACTTAAAATAACTACGGAGTTCCTTGGTTGAAACATGTAGTTAATGCTACCAAAAAGGAATTAGACCAATGAAGTCCAACAACGCAAAAAAAATGGAAATAAAAGTATGTATGGAGAAAAAAAAGATAAAAAAAAACAAGTTAATTTGCTGTGTGTTTGCAAATACATGCAAACAACGTGACCTGTCTACACTAAGCAAGCAATACATTGTAAAGACAACATCTACAGATATCTGGCTGCTAATCCCCAGAGAGAGCTTTAAAATCTGAGAGGCCAAACATTTCACGGTTGTGGCTGAATAAGGAACAGCACACACTTTGATTTACAAAACCTCATTAAAATGCAAGGCAGACATAAATTAAAGGAGACCAAGGTCATGCTTGATAGAGGGATGGACAAACCTTGCCTGGGGCAGTCCACGGGCTATCAGCACATCCAGCCCACCTAGAGGGCATGCAAAAGATCTTGTCCGGGAGAGGGGACCTCATCTTAACCCCACAGGAAGGTGGGACAGTAACTGCAGCCCTATTCTGCACCGGGGCAATGAAATGCTGGGCCTTTCTTTCTGGTGCCAGTCAGAAAAAAATAAAACCAAAATCTAGCAATCTCCCTGAGAGGAAAGGGAAAGAAAAAAAAAAAAGGAAAAAAGCCACAACATTTTCTTCCCACCACGGTGTACTGATGCAGTAGACATAAACAGGCTATTAATAGGGTACTAAACTTCACCAAGAACCATGTGTTACATGTCTTTAGCACCTTTTTTAGCTTTACATGGAGAAAATGAGGAAATCTGTAGAATCTAGAAAATCTCACAAGTGTTAATATGACCTTCAAGTTTAAGGAAAGGCAAAACAGATTAGGAAGTCTCAGAACGTAATCAAAGCTCCTGGAATAGACAAGTGGGGAAAAAAAAAAAAAAGACATGATGTGACAGATCAGGAGGGTTACTGGGGCAGTGGTTATAGGAACAGACAGAGAGGGGCTGATGCAAAAAAACTCAACACCTGAATTCTATCCTTCCCCCTGAATAATAGATATGAAGCAGAAACGTTTATTGAGTTATTATCAGTCACAAAGTACACACCAGTTTACAGTGTGGTGTAAGAAAGAAGGGCAAAGCCCACTTCTGAGTCACATTGAAAGGAACTTTCCATGTACGAAAGAGATGATAAATTCTATTAAGTACTTGTGAAGCATCTGCTAAAACTATCCAGCTTTGGGCACCATACTTTAGACTGCCCAGGGTGATCAACAACGACAACAGGCTTAAAAAAAAAAAGACATAAGAGGTCTTTTTAATGTGTAAGAATGAGTAAATATGAGATCTGACAGCTTCTCCAAGTAAAATAAGAATTCTGACAGCATGTGCTAGTCACAAAAGAATTACTTCTTCGAAGAATCATAGCATAGACTTAACCAGTATGAATTAAAATACATTGGGGAAAGACAAGGAAGATGACTTTTCTAATCAAATCAGCATGGAAGGCGAGTTAGAGATGGTTTAATCCTCATTACAGATTTATTTTAAGAACAGGTTATACAACCCTTGTCAGGGAAAACAAACACTTGCTCAGTTCTTCCTCAGCACAAGGATGAACTAAGCTGATCAGCATCTCTGTTAGTCCAAACAGCAGCCCTAACAACAGTCCTGAGTTTGGTTGGTTGTTTTTTTTTAAAAAAACAACAAAACCCAAACTGCTTTCCACACACAGACTCTTGGTTTCAGTACCATTGTAATTTGAACAATAGCCCATATTTATTGCTTCGGTGACACATTATTCGACACTGCTCTTAAGTTTAAGATGTTAGGTATTTCTGAATGGAGAAAAAGTGTTTGAGTAACAAGCTTACTATAAACACATACCATCTTGATAATTTGAAGCTGTTGGTAGAAATCCATACCACTAAAGACAGAGCCAACAGGGGCCTTAACTCTCTAAGATTTAAATCAACTCTATCATACACACCACACAAATCCCATCTGGTGACAGCATTTACTTGAGGAGCCCTACTGATTTCTCAAATTTTAAGTAAGAATATGAGGCTACAGGTCTGAAGAATCAAATCATATAAATGGCAACTAACACCAAACAAGATCAAATACCGTTCACAGGTTTAATTTGGCTATTTGCCAAGATAGATGGGAGGTTCTCAGAACTGAGAAATTCCAACATCTTTCACCCAGATGAGACTTTCAATGCTGAAAGTTAAAAAGGAAAAATAAAAACTATCCAGATTTTAGTTCTTGCAGTCTACACAGGATGGCCTGACACATTAGCAAGAAGCAACTAATAAGAGATCATGTTGTATTTAATGACCTGATGTGAGGCTGCACAGAGGCAGAATCAGATTATTCTTGGAGGTGCACATTAAAGGACGAAGGGCAGTGGAAACAAGGTGTAATGAGGGAAATGCAGATTAGATACTAGGCTAAAAAAAGCTAAGTTCACAATGCAGTAGTCAAGCACTGGAACAAATGTCCCCAAGAGATATGGCATCTCCATCCTTGCAGATCATTTAAACAAGCCCTGAACAACATTCACAAGAATATCCAAATGTCTGATAAGAAGCAAAACAATGGAAAACCTGATAGATCCTGGCATTTTTTTATAGAGCTGAGTAAAGATAGGGACATATTTTATTTTTAATACTGTCTTTTAGAAGTTGTTTAGCTTCTCTCTTCCTGCAACCTTCTATCACATTCATAGAATCATAGAACTCTCAAGGCTCGAAGAGACCTTTCAGATAATTTGCTCTGACAAGAATAATCTCTAAGTCATATTGGCATATCTCTAAGCTTTGTGTCTTAAATACCTACAGGGATGGTGCCTCAACTCCTTTTCTGGGTAGCCTGTTCCAATGCTTAATAACCCTTTCAGTGTAAAAATTTTTCTAATATTCAGTCTAACCCCACCCTAGTGCAACTTGAGGCTGTTTTTTCTTCTCTATTGGCTATTTCTTGGGAGAAGAGACCAATCACCCATAGCTACACTCTCTTTTCTGGGAGTTGTAGAGAGTGACATGATCTCTTTTCAGCCTCCTCTTCAGACTGAACACTCCTCAGCTCCCTCAGTCACTCCTCACAAGACATATTCTCCAGAATCCTCATCAGCTTTGCTGCTGTTCTCTGGACCTGCTCCAGCACCTCAATGTCTTTCTTGTTGTAAGGGGTCCAAAACTGGACCCAGTGAAGTTAAAAGTCATCTTGCTTCATAAGGCAGTTCAAAAAAGTCATAATGACTAATGGCCCAGGTTACATTTTGCTGAGTCTGAATTATAAAATTCTTGACTTAAGTTTTGAGTCAGTTAATTTCACTCTTAATCATCCAGAGGGACACAGCTACCAATGTGAAGTGTGAAGTTGACTAAGGGAAATCATAATGAAAAAGACTCTGTCTTAGCTTAGAGTTAAAGAGATATAAAGAAAAATTTCCACTGCCCTAAAACATAAATGGATTACATACTGCCTCAATTTGAAGAAGCTTAGCGACACTGCTTGCTTCTATGAAGGGCATAGCAGATTGTGGATGTCAGTTACCTCTGTATTTCCAGTAATAAAAGCTTTTGCTCAGTAAAGAAACCAGCTCTTTACTACTCTCTACCACTTTGACAGATGTTTTTAGCATGAAAACAAAAGGAAAAAAGTCTTTTCGACATGCTCTCCACTATATCTTGGGAGTGTTTCTGTAAGTAGGAGCCCCAGTTTCCAGATCTTGATTGGCCCAATGCCTACTGTTTTCAGCCTCTGCTCAACCCCTGGAGTAATTGGGATATGGACTTGGATATGGATAGGAACAACCAGCCAAAATCATGGAGTGATAAAAGGCACAGACAGAAAGAAAGAAGATGTTGTGCAAGCAGGTTTAGGAAGCACTCCTACTTAATTGATCGACCACAATAACAAATAGGGGGCAAAAGTGTAGCTGGTGTGGGTTAAGCTGCCTAATAGAAATCATTGGCTGGGTTTCTTCTCCCCCTCAAGGAAGTTGTATAAACTGAAGAATTTGAAGAAGACACATTTAACAGATAGAATGATACTGGAGAAGACACTTGAGCAAGGCACAGGAAAAACCCCTCAAACACTTTTAGGGGGAAAATCTGGAAAAAATGTCAGGACCTTTCCCACCTTTAAGAGGGGTTCTGTGCACAGAATCTGAGGATATTCCTCAAACCAAATTCTAGTAATTCGAAGTATGAAATATTTTCCTTATGCTTGTACAGCTTCATAGCCTAGATGTTGCAGGAAATAAAAAAATGCAGTGTGTTTATGAGACCATCTATCTTAAAATCACTACAGGGAACTTACCAGGCTACAGTTAGGTTTGACACACATAAAATTAAAAAGTTTTTTTAGTCATACTCTACTCAATAGGCAATTGCAACAAACAAAAACAAACAGAAAAATTCCACAATAAACCCATGACAAAACAAAACAACCCCTGCCCTTTTGTGTTTAAATGAAGAACAACAAAAAAACTATCCTTCCCATATTCATAAAGTCCCTTATTCCAACTCGATTTTCACTTGCAAGAGATAGTCTTAGTGAAGAATCATCTGAGCCTACCTCTACTCTCCCCCTTAGCTGAGAAGGGCAGTAAAATAAGAAATGGTTAAATGTGAAAGCAAGCCCTTTAGCAGGATGATGTCAACACAAGTTCAAATAAGCAGCCTACACAGTTTTTCACTGTTAGTATACTCAGGCAATCATGGAGGCATAACAATCTGCATGGGTCTTGATGAGAAGAGCAGAGGTTGCCAGAAGGAAGTGTTTGGAAGGCACATTAACCAAGCCAGGCTATGTGCACATGGCTGAAACATAAGTTGCTTTTCTGCAAGCAGACTCTTTTAATAGGAATCCAGTTTATTTATTTATTCAGAAGCAGATGGCATCCTCTCAAGACATTATGCATAACATGACACACAAAACAAGTATTTTCATCTGAGCATATTTTTTCTAATCAACTCCCTACGAGTCAGCATTAAATGACAAACAAAAATTTAGTCTCCAGAGTCTGGTAATACTCCAGGCTAACTCAAGCTAATTCAGGATATAACAGTAAGTGATGAAATGTAATGACTTGTAATATGCTAGACCACAGAATAAATGACCTCAATGTCTTTTGACTTAAGTGTTATATAAAAAAAAAAAGGATTCCAGCTGTGGGAAAAAAAAGATAATTACAAATTGCAATCTCCATGCTGATGAATGAACCCCATGACCTAAAGTTAGTCAAAAGTATCTCCTGCAACTTTATGTATTTCTACAAAGGAAAACAAGAGGCAAAAAATGCTGTCCTAAGTATGTTGGTAATACTGCCATGTAATCACTGTATTGTAGGGTTCGGTAAGACATTGTCTATAGCTTTCATATTGTGTTTTTATTCAATTTCTCCTGAATCATGACGTGTAATCTCCATCAACTGCAAAGCCCAAGAAACCACTACAAAGACTTGTGGAAGGATCTCACATTGATGAACTACATACAGGCAAAACATAATCTAGAAGGAAGCCAAATACTCCCCTGTCCTGATCCTTTCTACCCTACACCTCAACAATGAGACCACTATGTGCCACCTTTAATAGATACTACACTATTTCCTTTCAATAAGGAAGTAATATATACCCAGCACACCTGGGTATAAATGACACAAAATAATACAGTACAGCAAAACTGACCGATCCTCCCATTAAAGTTTCATGAAACAATTAAAATATGACTCCTGCAAATGAAAGTGACTTTAGTATTTTTTGCATTATTTTTCAATAGTTAAAACCAAACCCAGTAGTTTAAGAGGAATACACTGAAAGAATAATACTATTAACTCAAGAAATCTGTGTTGTTATGCAGTATATTGTTCAAATTCAGCAGTCATTGCATTCACATTCAAATTTAAAGTCCCTTTCACCTCCTGCCAATATTTCCAGCATCTTTTCAGTGCTTTCCCTGCATCCTCACCCACACTCATCTCCTTCCACTCTCTGTGTAAGGAGATCCTTCCATTTCCCATAACACATAGCACTGGATTCCCTTTTTTCTATAGGCAACAACTGCTCCTGCACACACCATTCTGAGACTTCGAGGATAGGTCTGCTGCAGGAAATATGTGGAGCTGCTATGGCTAACCTCTTCCCTCCTACAAGCAGGACTTTCAAGACTGTACCCTTGGAGGCTGGTTAAGGTGTTTATTTAAGGCCAGGCAGGACAAGCAGCCTGATCTAGTGGGAGGTGTCCCTGCCTATGGCAGGGGGGTTGGAACTCGATGATCTTTGAGATCCCTTCCAACCCACACTATTCTATGATTCTATTATTTGAATCACTCATAGACCACCCGCTGTTCAAATGGTTCTCCATTTCCATCTATTATGGCAACGGGCTGCAGACCAGAAAGGTGGATGGATCCTCTGGGTCCAACTCTACCCATGAGCTGCCTCTTGGGATCAATCATTATGTGCTAGATATTAGAAGAAAAAAGGAATTGAATCTTTTGTCAAATTAACTGCATCTCAATGAGACTTGTATCCAAAGTTCTCATAATCAAGAACAACGAAAGTTTGCAGAATCTTAGCTGTATTAGTAAGAGATCTTAACATCTGATTTCTCTTCTAATAATGATAAATTGTGTAGGTAAAAGAGTTTTAGTGCAAATCTGGACGATTTTGCCTAATTTGAGTGTCCCTGAGAAGATTAGCCTGCATTACAGCTTCTCCCCTCTCTGCTACATTGAGATGATGAAAAGGTTTAATGCAGATGTCATTGGAGGTCTTCAAGAAAATGCAAAACTTCAATTATTTGTATTTGTGAAATTTTTCTTCTTTAATTTTTGATATTGAAGTCCAGACAATTTCCAACCATTGCCAGCCAGCCTGATTTTGTGTTCTCTCTCCCCACATGGGAATGCAAAGCTGAGACAGTAACTGAGAACCCTAAACTCTGATAGCTCCATATGAAACAGCTGCTAAGCTTCAATCTTCCTCATTGGTCTGTCTCTCTCACAAATCCTATGGAAAGCCAGTCAACTAGCAGCTCAATACTATTGAAAAATTAGCATACTAACTGGTAAGAACAAGCTATTCAGACCTATCTGCACCTCCTTTTTTCTTTTTCCTAAAAAATCCTGAACTCTGAATGTGCATCTCTTGAGATACTAAGATTTAAAAAAAATAATTTATCTCCTCACCCACAGTAACTGAGAAATACCAAAATCAAAGTAGTTACTTTTTGGATTTAGTATTTAATTTCTTCTAGATAAGAATAAAGGCTCCCCGTCAAGCTAAGTAGTTTACAATTAACTGTGATTCAGAAGTGAAAAAGGACGTTATTTCCTCAATTATATTTCCTCCACAAAGAACATTCTTTCCATTCTCATCCCTTCTTCTGTTGGGTTTCACCTTATCTAGATAAAAGTTTCTTTCCATGAATATGGATATACTGAGGACAAACTTTCAATTCTTCATACTATTCTTCCACATTTTTTAGATATGTGATCTTTCCTAAACTAGTCAAAGCACAAAAAGCTTTATCACTGAAATTGTACATTATTTAATTCCTTGATTAGATCATTCCACAATATTGAACTGAAGTAAATGAGACTGATTTGAGGTGTAACAGAGGAAGCAAAGTACTTCTAGGATCTCACAGCAATTTCTGCAAAATCTAAATGTAAAAAACCCAAGTGGTAAACCAATTTGCCTTCCTAGCCTCATCCTCTATGAAAAGTTTTCACTCCCTCTACAGGAAGCCATGGCACTATTAGAACAGAGCCAAAAGAGTATCTGTGAAAACTGGAGACATATCAAGGAACTTACTGACCTACAATCAAGGTCCATAAAAGCACACAGTGATCATATAAATATCACTCTGCAACCAACAGAAATCCTTCCCTAAGTGTAGAGGATTGCCAGGAATGCTGGACTATCCCAGTTTTCATCCAAGTCTCCCCAGAGTGCTGCCAAACTCAATCCTGTGCTGATTTCTCCGCTTTGGGCAGGAGCAGAGCAGCTACAGTGCTTTAATACAGGTGCTGGCCTCATTGCAGAGCTCAACCAGTGGACAAAGAAAACAATAAGCAAATATAATTGGGGGTGAGGGGAATTTCTGCTTTAGAGACAAAAATAGGTAGTCAAACTGTTATTAAAATCTATCAAAAATTGTCTGAGAATAATGGATTTTTATTTTTGGACTCCTCAGAGAATACAAAGCCTATCCAAACAATATATCAAGTCCTTATAGTAGAAAGATAGGCCAATATTTAAGTATATTTTAAAAAAATTAAATGTCAACACATAAAAGACTGAAACATTTGAAAACATTATCTATGAGTTTAATCTGTTGGAAGATCATGCACAGCTCCTTCTTATGCTGGCTAAATATTAAATTATTGAACAAAATTACAGCAGGATTTTAGAGATATTAATGCCAGGTCAATTACAGGCACACTGAGTGATATTTATAAAGATTTATCCAGAAATAAGATTTATTTAACAGAAGTCCTATCTTTTTAACCTGAAGACATATAAGTATATGGCCTATTACTATTACATTATCTTACTAGCATTGTAATTTATAATACACAGTAGTGCTGTAATAATTTCTTCATACTATACTTCAAATGCAAAAAAAATCTAAGAATATGATATAAAATTAGTTTGGCATCAGAGTTTGTAAAAAACCAAAATACTTCTTAAAAAGATGTGAATTAATGCAACCCAATTATAAGAAATCACTGGCACAACTGCAATAATCATAGGATGTACTGCGTTTGAAGGGTCCTTCAAAGGTCATCTAGTCTAATCCCCCTGGCAGTGTGACCTTGCACTAGATCAGGTCACTCAGAGCCTCATCAAGTCTGGCCCTGAGTGCCTTCAGAGATGGGGCCTCCATCACCTCTCTGGGCAATCTGTTCCAGAGTGTCTCATCACCTTAATTGCAAAGAACTGTTTTATCTTTATCTATGTATTATTGATATGCATAAAACATATACTGGAGCATTGAGTGCTCCTCCCAATTTCATGTATGAATCATTAATCCACTAATATATCTTAATCAATTATAAGATGACATTTCAAACTAGACTGCCTCAACGAAACAGTAATCTTAGCTATGACAAGATCTATCATGAAGAATAACGATTTTCTGAAGATGACCATCGTGCCAAGGTAAAATTCAATACTAGAATGCTTTTAATACTAGAACAGAAGGGATTTAAGAGCAAAATACCTTGACACACCAATGTAATAGCTCAATTTTCTTCTTCCAAGTGTCACAGCAGGACGAAAAATAAAGATCAGCTGGGGATACTGATTGTTTTGGCTTGTATTACTTTACCAGAAGACATAAAGCTCAACCTTTAGTGTCAGCTAGCTACATCCGCATTTGGAAATGGAAACCAAAAGAAATCTAATTACCAAAAATGCAGAGCATCAGCACTTCCCCATGAAGTAAATAAAACACAATAGGTATCTAAACAATCAACTGGGAAAAAAATCCCAAAGCATAATATTGATTTGTCATGTGTCATAAAGGTACTTATGCTTGAATAATTTTACCCATTTCTTTCAAAGCTCGTTAAACATAATATGCCTGTTACTTTTTCCTTTTAGTTTATGGCATCTAAAGAATAGTTGAATCCAGCATTCCAGAAACAGAAATAAAACCTCTGAAATAAACACTTCCTCTGATTTTTAAGAGAAAATACATCAAGTAGAACTAAATCAAGTTCAGAAAACCTTCATTTCAGAGTACTTACTCCAGAATAGGTCCTGATCCTGATCCATTGCTTTACTTATTATCATCATTACCTCAGTACATGATTAGCTGAGAAATCACATATTCTCATGGCATAGGCATTACAAAACACATTTCCTACAAGGACATAACATAAACAGTATGTCCAAATTTCTTTTTTCCCCTTTTTCCATACCTGAAAAGATTGGTGATCAGATAGGTGATTCCTAAAAACACCTGCCCCTAACCTGACTGACTACAGGACCCAATAAAACTGATGGAACAAAACGCAGTGTCAATGTGGAAAGCAAAGAAACAAGAAAACTACATGTCTCCCTAGCTTTCAATAATGGCAATCAAAAATGTAACTTCTGTTTTGTATAAACTTTTAAATATTTAAAATGGGCTTTCGATCTAATTGCCTACACGTGCACAGAAAGTAAAAACAGATTATTCTCTAAAGAACATAAGATAATCTGTCATCCTTTGTATTCAGAAGTAAGAAAAGAAAATCACAAGGCACACAGAAAACTATCTGAAATACCCATTGTTACCATATAAAGTTTTCCTACTTGTACTGATACAAGAAAAATACTTATCCTTGGATTTTTTATTGAAAAGTGCATTGCCCTAAACTTAAACAATTAACGTCTTAAACAATCACCAACTTTAAGAGAGGGCCTAGCAGGTAATTTTATTATTTTAATTATTTTTAAATTATCTATGCCAGTAAATGCTATGCCAGTAAAATAAGCTTTCAATTTACAGATGGTTTCATCCCATTTCTGTATTTCTTAAAAATGCCCACTTAATTAAAATTTTTCTAGAAAAGCAAGTGATTTGTTTTCACTAGAGGGGATTTTGAGCGGACTACCCCAAAATTAATACAGGAGACTAAAAATAAGTATTCTTTTCTTTAAGCATCTAAATTTATGTGTATTATTTCCCCCCAAAATTACTGTTTTGTTCAATTTTATAAGCACTTTGTAAGGATGTAATTCATGAATTTAAGCAGAAACAAAGGTTCTTCACAGCAAAGACCCTAGCAGGAAGAAGACCAGATTTCCAACTTGTTTTCAAGTGCCTATCCTAACAAAGCAATAATTATAAACTCTGAATGTCCATACAGGGTATAAAAGTAATTTCATAAATAAGTGAATTTTAAACAATAATGCATACATTGCTGAATGCACTAATACCAAGAATGCATTAATTGGTATGAACATTCCTAACTTACACAAGTTTCAGGAATATCACAAAAAATTCTCTTACTTCTAAAGCAAGAGAACTTAAACTTGTAAAACTGTATCATTCCTATTTATTCACATTATCCTTATAAATGCTTACAATTCTTTCAGATCATAGAATCATAGAATAGTGTGGGTTGGAAGGGACCTATAAGATCATCGAGTTCCAACCCCCCTGCCCTAGGCAGGGACACCTCCCACTAGATCAGGCTGTTCAGTGCCTTGTCCAGCCTGGTCTTGAACACCTCCAGAGAGGGGGCATCCACAACCTCTCTGGGCAACCAGTTCCAGTGTTTCACTACCCTCATTGTAAAGAATTTCTTTCTTATGTCGAGTCTAAATCTACCCCCTTCCAATTTACATCCCCCCTGAGCCTTCTTTTCTCCAGGCTGAACAACCCCAACTCCTTCAGCCTGTCTTGGTCATCATCCTTTTATCTCTAGGACTCATATACATTTTAGCAAACAGTTCTCAGGACTAAATGGAAGCTACAACAAAAGCTGTTATATTTCTATTTTGAATTTGACACCCTTTGATTTCTTTAGATATTCCCTTGTTTTATTTATTCAACTCCCGAACAGGAAGTTCCAATGACACCAGTCATCATTTCATGATGTCTATGATTTCTTCCTTTTCTAAAAGGAAAGATGTTTTTGGTATTCCCTTCAGACACAGGATTTTTAAAATCATGATTATTTTATATCCACTTTATTCCTTTTGTACCACCTTTCATCAATGGCTTGACCTACATTCTCACAAACTATTTTCTGGAAGTTAACACAGACACTTTTCATAAGGAACTAGTCTGAGCAGGTGGCCATCCAGTTTCTCCACACCCTCCCCATTCTAGCCCATCTTAAAAATGATAAAGCATTCCATGTTGAGATTTGAAGGACAGAACCCCAGACATGATGCCAGGCAACAGGCATTCATTATACACCCACCTTGACTGAAGAGTAGCAACAAACATGCACAACAGAGAGACCTTGACAGCTTCTTCAGTTCAACATTAAGACAAGTTCCTTGTGATGCCCTCAGCAGTGTTTAGGAATTTTATCTGCACAACTACTTACTTGCCTTAGTCTGTGTAAAGTGACACAACTTGAGAACAGCACAGACAACAGCATTGTGCTTACTAGTGGGCCTGCACCTGTAATTCAAATTTCACTTAAAATAACACTCAACTTAGATTGACAATTTAATGTCCAAATAGACTACTTCTTAGGAACTTTCATTCCCTTTATACACCCACAAAATACATTATATGCAGATTTTTTGAGGACAGAATTAAAACAAGGAAAAAGCATGTCTCCCTCATCAGGAGCACATCCTCTCACTCACTGTCATTTCCAGAAGGCTGATAAAAATAATGCCATCCTTAAAGGAGCAGTTAGCCAGGCTGTATTGTGACCCAGGGCTGCAAAAAAAGAACAGGATCGCCCTTTTCAAAGTAGCTATCTTTTACATCAGTTTAGCTGTCCCAAAAGTCAACACCAATGTAGCAACCAACTAAAGCATCTCTGCTTTAAGTAGTGGAGGATGGCAGAAGGAAAAAAAAAAAGCAAGAAACCAGTCACTTGCACCTTACCTTCTCAGGAAGACAGTCCTAAAACTCAATTAAACCCTGCACTTAAATCTTAGTTTATAATCATGATAATACATTGACATATATCAGCATGGTCTGGAAAAGAAGAGGTTTTCACAAGAAGCTCTCAATCCCAAAGCACCACATAAAGTCACAACAATCTATACCCAAAACTGCAGAAGCAATGGAGTGGGAGACAATAAACTAGAGCAGCAAAGGCAAATGGCTTAATTTTCTATGGAATACAGACCATATGATCTACCATACTATTTAACACTTTTGCATTTATACTAAGCTAGAAAATATAGACAGAAAAGAAATTGGCAACAATTCAGAAAATTATTTCAGTTAAGAGTAAAGATGCTGAAGAACTTGAAAATTACTTAACAGTAATACAGATGGAAAATTTGATGGTAGGCTGAAATGTTGCAGAACCTAAGGAAAGCAGTAATTTGAACTCTTAAAGTATAGAATCTAAATGAAATGCAACTGAGGAAAAAAATTCCACAAAGGTGTCTTTAAAGCTGATTATATGAAAATTGTTGTACTCTTCACTCTTAGTGATTTGTTGAATGCATACACAATAAAAAAAAAAAAAACAAAATTACACACTGCTGCATTTGACAAAGGAGATTAACCAGCAATTTCAGAAGTTAGGCAGGCTTTACAAAGGACTTCAGCCTATCACACAGGCTTATGTTTGCACTAACAAAATCCTTGGTTACTTTCCAGATCACTCATCAGAGATCAAGCCACCATCCAAGTGCAATGTACAAATAATCTGAAAAAGGAAGCTCCTGTCAGGGTTTTTTTTTGGAAGCACATTTTACTACTTAACCAAAACAAAAACAAACAAAAAAAGGATGGCTCAGAACTGCTTCTGTCCTTCCAGGACACTCAAAACTGACAAACTGTAACACATCATACTAACTTTCCTTCAGTTGTACTGTCTGCTCTAATTCACACGACAATGAATTTCTACAACTCTCCTCTCACTTTTGGTTTTAGAGGGGGTTGTTTGCATAACTTTCGGTTCAGCAGGACAATTAACATGGTTCACACTCAATGCACTTTTGCTACACTCATCCCATGTGACTCCCGAGTTCGGCCCAACAATCTGTGCTAATGGCAGTGACTGCTCCTCATGTAATGCCCATCATCCAGGCACATAAAGGGAGAGAAGAAAGTAACTGGGAGAATTTGTCTGTGAGGGAACGGAGTTCCCCTCTCTCTAAGGGAACAGGGAATGTCTGAATTCTTTTCAGCTCAATTTGTTACTAGTATTCAGAATGCAGTCTCCCCTTGGTTCCAGAAGCCTCTGCAAGTGCCTCTATGCTTGCTTGGTTCCTATTGACACTAAAGCTATTAGACACTTAATTAAACAAAAGACACTATTTTCCTTGGGTGTTAAAGTGGATTTTCAGTTTTCCAGAAGTGAGGTTTTTAATCCCACAAGCTGCTTGGGGTAAAGGAGACAACAGGTGACAAACAGAACTTAAGTTCAATAATTTTTGTTTCTTTTTCTTTTGGTGCTAATGTAATTGTTTTGAGATAAAAACACCAGCAGTATCCAACTGAAGAATCAGCAGACATCTTTTTATGGTGTAGGATAAAATACCCATCTTTTTATTTTCAGACAGCTTCTGTAAGTTAATAATCTGAACTAATATGTGCAAGGAAGGAGATGCTAATGCCACTGTGCATGCTGCTCATCTAAGAAGTGATGTAATTCACTGCATTTCTTGTGTTTCTTTCCTTCCTGCATGCCAGCCACCAGCCTGTCTTATTCTAATTATAAGAACACATGCAGCTAGATTTTCTTATTCATTTTGAGCTTTGCCAGAAATCTCTCTTCATGTGGCATTTATTCATAATTACATCCACATGTTGAACATTATTAGATGAATAAAACCTGTGGTACCTAAAGGGTGAATGAAAAAACACAGCAGCCAAGCAAAGGTATTCACTTAGTTTACAGTCAAGTTTTGCAGAAGCTGAACAATCAGTCCAGTCTTTCATTCCTTTCTAATATTGCAGGACAACTCCACACTAGCCTAGTATGACTGACAGATTAGAGCCCCTTTACAGTTTTAACTTATAGTGTGCTAAATTAAATAGAACTTGTGAGTGTACTATGCCTAAACTTCTGTGATAAAAATTTAAAGCTAATATTTTATTCTATTTTGATGAAGGAAGATTTCAGAAACTTTAAAAGATACCAGAATCTACTGTCACATAAGAAGCCACTTTTTCTTTCCTCTAGCTTTGAGTAATATGCATTGCTTGTAGATACCATTAACAACTTTTGTACAACATTCTTTGGTGCTGTTTCTCTGTTTCATTCATCCATTTAAGGGCCAATTCTATTAACTTTTAGCAGCAGATGATGATTACCACATATTTCAAAACAAAAAAGGAACCACAGTTCATTCAGTGACCTATTCCTACTTCTTCAGTATATCATCCTTTTTTAACCTGTACATAGTATATTACTCCATCAACTTGTTTTCAAGGTCAAGTCTTCAAAATATGAACATTCAATAAATAAAATTATTTTCTTTCTTTAAAAATGTACTTTGGACTGCAGTTAGATTTTAGTGTGTTGAGCTCAACAACTCCCAGAGCAAACATTCCCCTGGTACCCCAACATATTGGTATAAATATTTGCTCCTTGCATTTTCCAAGACTGTAGGAACTTTGAAACAAAAACTGGATCATGGCAGTTTGTCTCCTGAACAGCACAACATGGTACTACAATAATACTAACATTTTGTAGCAATTCAAGAGCATTCCTGTGCATACAAATTGTTCTTTGTTTGCTTGTATTTTTCCTGATGTGTACTGCTATTATAAATTAAATTAAAAATTTAAAAATTAAGGCTGGGGAAAAAAAACAATGAAGAGATTAAGCACTGAAGAGTTTCACTATTCTAGACTAAGACCAAAAAATAAAGTCACACAATTCAAAAGCAGCCATAGCAATAATCTATTTTAATATTTTTCAATATTACTATTGAAAAATAAATCAAAATGTATGTCAGCTTTAAAAGGGGGCTAAATTTTCTAATAGTTTTGAAAATTATGTTTTCCAATTTGTGGTTTCTGTTTTGACTGGCTGTTTTTTTCCAATAAAAATGTTTTGATAAAAAATTCCTAAGCCAGCACAAGTAGAGAGTTATTTTTTTCAAAATAAGCTTTTGTCTTCCTAACAGCATCCTCCATGTTGGAATAGGAACTCTTAAAATTAACAGAAGGTGTATGTGGAGGAGGGGGGAAATTTGGAAGGAGTGTTCCAAATGCCAAATCTATCATCTGTATCATTAATATGTCAGGTTTGAAGTATGAATATTATAGTATGAATATGATGATGTGGTGTCAAGAATGTGATGAGGCATCCATTTCAGACATAAGGAATGTCCTGAGTAAGGAGTGAAATGAGATGCTGAACCATGACAGTCCTGCGCAGAGGAAAAAGGGAAGCATTGACTCACTACATTTTAATGAATACAAGTGTGAAGTTAAAAATAAAAACAACAAAGAGAAGAGAGCAGCTTTAATGAAGTCACAGAGAATGTATCAGATCATAAAGCTCCAAGGCCAAGCTAGCTGTAGGAGACAGGGGTGCCTCTCCTGGCCTCTTTCTAATATAAAGGTTCAGAACGGCTGAGTTGAAGCCTGTGCTTCTGTGAGAAAGACATCTGTCCAAGAATTCCTAAAAAGCTAGGAAAAGAAACTGATATCAGATTGAAAAATGAAGTATTTTTCTCTTGCAACTGTGTTTCTAATTTTTATAACATACGGAACTGCAGCATTATATCGATGTCACCCAAAAAGAGTTGCAGGTGTCACAAAGTCACAAAGCTGAAATAAATTTGGTATTTGGCATCTATTTACCAGCAGCACAGATTAACTTAGGTATTGAAAGGAGTGTATTATTATAAAAAGGAAAATCCTCAGCTGATGTACTTGAATATCCCTCCTGCACCAATAGAAGGTAGAAACATATTACATATTTTTGGGCACCCACATGTTTTGACTGTCTCCTTGACTTTCCTGTTTTTTTGGTCTACACTTTATGATCATGCAAGAATATTAGTATATTATTATGTTATCATCATCATTAGGATCAGTTGGTAGCTTTCAATGTTAGTTGCCCAGACTAATGACTCTGAAGAGCTGAAGGAGTTAGTGGCATTTGTGGAAATTGTAACACCTCAGTGAAACAGATAAATTCTCCTCAGATAATATTTTCTGTGTACCTACCATTCCTGTTGAAAGTCTTTACACTTCCACTTGATGCCCTGTAACAGGGCCTTTACTGCACCATTATTACCAGAAAGGTTGGTGGGAATGATTTAATCATTTGTGATTACTGATGTGTCCCAATTTTTTTTTAATGTCAGTAGGCAAAAAAAAAAAAAAAGATGCCAAAGGCAACATTTATCAATCACGTCACTAGGAATACCACCATACTCCAAAATGCATATTAATTATCACAAAACCATCACAAGTGCAAACACTCCTCTACATCACCTACTCAGAAAACTCACATACTGACATCTCTTGCATTTTTCTCTCCAGCTTTGTTTACATCCTTTGAGATTTACATTCCTTCTTTAGCCCATGCAAAGGAAGAGATATTCCTGGCATCCGTGTGTGCATTGCCATGGTTACCTAGTTCATCTGCAGCAAAATGGTGTGGTGTATGACCTGACACCGCAGCTCCAGGAGCACACTCCTCCCCTGTCCACTGCTTTGCAACCTCTCCTGCTGTAGCCTTCTTTTTTTTTTCCTTCCAGAAAATCTGAAAGCAAGCAACTGTGGGGCACCCAAAACAAACTCTCCCAGTCTTCAACACGTTGTCCATAAATGTGTTTTCTGGCAGGCCCACTCCATGGTTTTCAAGCAATTTTTCCAGCAAGACACCATCAACAGCGTACATGCAGATTTTACCCACTGCATGTTATCTGCAGCAGCACCAATACACTTGAAAAGGTAGCCTCAAAAGCATGAGTATGAGAAGACCAGTGACAATACGACAACCTACATCTTTCAGGGAAGAACAAAAGTTTGGGGCACAAGACTGAGAATTTTGAAGTCTTAAATGAGAGTCTCACTTGGTTGGGGTAACAAAAAGCTTCCTCCAACAGAAGTAGTTTGGGTTTCATTGGTGTCACAAATTTGCCATTTTCTTCAAGCTGTTACAGTAATCTAATGAGATATTAACAAACCAGGCATCAAACCTAACAAGCTCTCAATATCAAAATAAACAACAAAATATTGATAAAATATAACAAAGACAGAATACAATCCAGGCAGAGGGCTTGCTTATCTCCAGAACTGGCTCAAATTTTCATTAAGACAAAACCTAACAATTTTTAAGCAATGTCATGCTCTGAGGTTTTGTTTCCCGGGCAATATTTGTAACAAAATGGATGTATAAACTCTTATGAAGAATCCCTGCTCACATCATTCATCTGTTCCCCAAATTTATCTTTCCAATATTAATAATAAATTTGACCTATTTAAAGAAACTTAAACCAATGATGTAATATCTGGAAGAGGTATCACACAATGTCAAGGCAAACACAGATGCATCTTATGGTGATTCTGAAAACACAAATACCAATGAATCTCTGCGAGGAAAGCAAAAGCTAGCAAAACTCAAAATGGCTTTTTAGCCATATAGTTATGTGAAATAAAGTTGTGAATTTCTCCAGACTTGATTTAACATGGCTGAAACAGAGCGGGTAATTTGTCTGCATCTGAACAGCAGAATAGATCAGTCAAATGAAAAATGTACATAAAAGTGACCAACTTGTACACTTACCTTTTCCATTTATTGCTAATGCTGATGCAATTGTGGCTGTTACTGGCACTGGCAATTGTGGCACTAATGGATGTATCCTTGGTCGGCTCCCCATCCTAGCACGCTCTGCACCAGGTCCTAATAAAGCTCCCACTGGTTTTTCTGCTCCTACTTCTGGCGCGACAGAGTCCTCTTGATCCTGCTCTATGTGGTCCATTTTATCCGGGCTTTCATTCTGGAAACCATCAACTGCTGTCCGGCTCTTAATTGGACTTTTGGGCACCAGGATTTTAATACCTGATTTTGCAAGGTCCATATTTTTCCTTCCAGAAAGGGATGGTGCATTGTTTTTCCGGAACTTCTGGGTGGCAGAAAAGAGTTGATTATTTTTTGACTCATGGTCTTTACCCATAACTAAAGATTTAGTGGATGTCTTTGAAAAAGAACTATTGGTTGACCTAGAAATTTGTTTTCTGGCATTATTTGGAGAGGTCCTGTTTGTCCTAGTTAATGTGCTTTCTTTCTGCTTTTCATTGTGGCGTCTGTTAAATTCATGTATATATTCCTCACAATTAACAAGGTGCTGTTCTGGCTCCCAAGTGTCATCTTCACTGTCGTATCCTTTCCATCGCACCAAATACTCTGTTTTTCCCTTCTTGTTTTTCCTCTTGTCAACAATTCTCTCTACCTGTTAAAAGTAAAATTCAACATTAGACAGGTATACAGCTCAAGGGAGCAATCTTCAAGCAAATAATTTGTTAAATGTAGATAGGTAAAAAAATACTCTTGCAGTTCTGTAATTCTGTGTTGCAGCTCTGTAGCTTACAGTGTTTCACTGCAGACTGCAAATTCCTCCATTTAACCTTCACATTGTTACTTCTAGATAATAAAAGATGTTCTAAACTATCAAAGTTGTTCTTCAGTAAGTATTTTGCGTGCACAGAAAGCTGAATATGACACATTACGGTTGACAACCAGCAGCGGCCACAGCTAAGTTCTGACACCAACTTCAATGTGGAGAGGATTTCCCTCTCTCGATATAGAGATGTTAAATACACAGTACAGAGACAGCACATTCATCTTATAAAACTTACTAATTTGATATTATTTGAATAAAGTGCTTGCTTAGCATAAGGCATATGTGAGAATCTCCTACTTACAGCGAGATATCCCATAACTACTGGGAACAATATAGTACAACTCAGAAATTGGGTTGAATACCAAAGATTTTTTTAGATTATGTTCTTCTTGTGAAAACAGAGCTTGTTTTTGTCCAGAGTCTTTGAAAGACATACTTGATCAAATTACCATGCTTTACTTATCTGCAAATAGAGTTGATATTTATGTCACAAGTATGCCAATGCTAAAACTGCAAATGGGATCCACAGGCTAGAGGAATTTAGGCACTGGAGTAAAGCAGACATGGCAGACAGCAGCAGCTGCATGCCTCATACCAAAACTCATGCTAGACATGCTAGTTCTGCAGAAAAGGAATTCTTTTACAGAAAGAAAGATGTAACCCAAAAAACAGAGAATGGGGAGCAATGGGACTATCACTTACCAATTTCAATCCTAGTCCCTCCTCAACAAAGACCACACAGCTAAGTTAAGATCACATACCTAGGAGAACCTCTGAAGTTCAGTAACATTTACTGGAGTGGCATTAATCGATGGAACAGCTTGGAAGTATGGGAGGGAAGTACAGGTATGTGTGGTATTCATACATATCGCCGAGCAGACGAGCTC
>VZTY01023946.1:0-63862 GCA_013400935.1 Turnix velox | reverse complement strand
AGCTTTTCCTACGGTCCAATCATGAGAGTCTCTGTGATACCAATGACATCGTACCTGTGCATCTGTGTACGTATCTGCAGCTCTTCCTGCTTATTCCCCATACTCCTTGCATTGAGATACAGGCATTTGAGCTGCTCCCTTCCCAGTGCTGACTTTGGAGCCAGAACTCCCCTTCTTAGAACTGCCGGTGATCTCCCACTGCCCTGTAGTCCTAGTCCATTCCCAGTGATACCTAGGTTGCTTGAATTTTTGCTGTCTGATTCCTCGTCAACACTGGCACCCTCCTTCTTTGCCTCGACTTCTGACAACTCAAAGCCCTTCCTTGATTGCAGGAATGATCAGTCTGTTAATTCCATAAATTTTCTTAAATTGTATTAAATATATAAACAAGTCTATTATAATTAATTACTTTTGAAATGAGATAAATTTTTTACTACCTTTTTAAATTTACAAATTCTGTTCGTGTATTTTGTTTTTGTTGGCACAGTCATTGCCGAAGAGCATCGGGAAACTAAAGAAGCTGAACAACTTGAATGCTGATAGAAACAAATTAACATCTTTACCCAAAGAGGTAAGTTTTGTTTAATTAGTTCTCACAGTTGTGATTATACAAACAGAAAACTCTTGATTCAAAATACCTGCAAGAATTAGCAGGCAGCTTTGATCCACTGTGTATTCTCCCCAAGCAGAATACGACCAGAAAGTTGTCCATTAGATCTGAACAGCATAAATGTGAACAGCAGCTGTGATGATTTGGTGCCTTGGAAGTGCAAAATGTCTTTGCAGTTGAACAATAAGTCTTGGATCTAATTAGCTTGTAATTAGTAATTCTTAGTGTGGGTGCACTATTTGAAGACTGAGGGTTCTGTTGCCTCTTCCACATATAGTATAGAAATCCTGCTGGAGCTTTCCTTGCCTCGCTCTTCTGAGCAACAGCAAAGGGAACATTCTGAAAGATTATTATTATTCAGAGACTGTTGTGACAGTCTTTCTGGGTTTGGAGATCTCAGGACTACTTTTGTCTTTAAATACGCAGACCTGGCATGACCAAGATTACTAATACTTCAAATCTTACAGCTATGATCGCTAGGACTCTTGTCTGTGCTAACATTGTATGGAATGAAATGAAACTAGAATTTCTGCTGTGAAACTAAATATAATGAAGGCATTGCAAGTTTAGTTCACCAGTAAATTCTGGAGAAGCAGCATCCTGTAGATGGAGCATCAGACTACAAGTTGGTTATGTTTGTGCTTCTGTTTCTCTGATTTTTGTCCAGATAGTTCTCCTCAATTTTCCTTCCTGTTTGTAACACGATTCTGAGTTCATAGTCTTTGTTCACCACTTCTAATCACTTCAGTAGCAGGTGGCAACAAATAGATGGGAATTGAGAGGTGTGAGCTCACACTCTTGCTCGGGTCCCCTTGCTTACAGTGTTTGGAGAGTTTCAGGAGGAGGTGTGAGGGAGGAAAGAAAGTGATAGGGAACTAGGAGATGGGGCAGAGCTGATGGTCTGAAAAGGGGGAATTGAGTAGGGATAAAGTATGCTATAATTGCATTGGCAGCAACAATTCCAGTGGCCCAGAGGTCTGAGCTGCCACACATCAGTCACCTAATGGGAGCTCCTTGACTGGCCTTATTGCTCATTTACAGATTGGTTTGTAAATGCGTGTTTGATGGGAGGGGACGGGGAGGGGAATACGGCAGCTCCTATAAGAGGGCGGTGTCTCCCCTGCAGATGTGATGCTGGTTTGGAACAAAAAATTGCAGAGACTGTACCCAGACAGGTTGCACAAATGCTAGCAGGAGGCAGCACTGTGGGAAAACCGTGTTTCTATGTTGGGATATGATGGCACATTTGATCTTGTGCTCAGCCAGCAGAAAACTTACTGTGTCTTTATGACGAACTTCTTTATAAAGGACTGTTATACAGGTGGCCTAAACTGTTTGCACTTCAGACTTGCACAGTTTTGTGCCTGGTCCACCTTTTAAGTTCATGACTGTGTGTAAAATTTTACTGATACACTCTGCTTCCAGAATGATCACTAATGGCTTTTGTGTACTAAGGGTCATCAGTGTGGCTTGGAAGGATCAGGGGCAGGAGCAGGTGAGAGGAGAAGCTTGGCTTGAGAAGCAGGTAAATGGGGTGAATATGGAGTATGTCTGTCTGGGGGGAATAGCATACTCAAGGGTGTGGAGCAGAGCAAATTAGGAATTGATGCTGAACAAGAAATTACAGATTTGGGACCAGAAGTAAGTTTCATAGGTGAAAAGCACTATGGAACTGTGAAAGAGTTGGGTATATAGTGAAGAACAAGAATGTGTGGAAGAAGGTTTTTTGCACAAGAGAGAAGGGTAGGGTGCACAAAGGGTGGGGTAAAGTCAGGGATGAGTCTGTGTTTGGAAAAAGCAGATGATGAGGAAATGGAAGGTGTTAACTGAATGAGGTGAGCTGAGGAGTTGTAGAAAGTCCAGGAAATGAAGATGGGAGAGGGTAGTTCCTTGGGAGCTTGGCAGAAAAACAGGAAACAGAGCTCCTTGGCAATGCATCTTTTGAAACAGATTTTGTATTTTGCTGGAAAGAACTCCATGCTTATCTGTCTTTCTCCATCAGAACAAATACTTAGAAATAATGTTAGTGTTAAGATGTCCAGAAAGTTTCATTAAAACATGTTTTGCTTTGGTGGTTTAAATTTTTTTTTTTATATGTAAAGGAAGTCAGACCTTCTCCTACTGGAGGTTTGTATCCTCTAGGTTGTTAGATTCTGAATTCCCAGGTGGTAATGGTAACAAATAGAAAGCACAAACAACAGATGCAATGATTTGTCTCAATAATACTGTTAATATTCATGTATTGTCATATACTTAAGGAGCATTTTCAATTTCTGTTTTTCCAGTTTGAGTTTCAATTGCTTGTGCTTAGGCTTTTCCCTCCAAGTCTTTAGATGGTCTTCTTACAATGGTGAAATCTTAGTTTCAAAATGAGAATCTTCTCTGTGCTCATGTTTTGACTATTCCCAGAGCTGAATTTTGTTTTTGTGGGCAGTATTTTTCTTAACCAGTAGCTTTTTGCTTGAACAAACATGAACATTTCTGTAGGACAAGTTTTCTGGTTAAAATTCAAAAGAATTTGGTGAAGAGACACATTTTGTAGCTTTGAAAGAAAAATATTCTGTATAATGAGTGCACAGGTGTCACAAATGCGGTTTGCTATTACGCAAATCATCCACAGGAGCAGCTCCAGGGGTACTGATAATGGTAAGTATCCTCATGCTAATTTCCACTTTGGGTGGTGAAGAGGAACAATTTGGTATGCTGGTGTAACGTTTACTTTCCATTTTCCATCTCATCATTACTGATATGGCAAAAAAAATAACAGAAAATATACTGATAAAGCACTTCAGGAAAGCTGAAAAATTTGCCACCCTTTTTCTGTTGGAAGATTCTGCTTGACAGTTTTCTTTTAATTTTCATCTCAAACTGACAAATTTATATTTAAAGCCAGGCATGAGCTTCTGGCAGCAGTCACTTTGAACGCTCCTGCCTGCTGTGTGTTGCTTAAGATGTCTCCTGAGGTAGTGTAGTGAAGATTAGTGTCTCAGACCTTTGCTTGTCAGACAGTGTTAGGTCTTGTACATTGGTCTCCCCTTCACATAAGCAGTCTCAGAAGCAGAAGCAGAGTATTGCAGATTCTTGTTCATTATCTTCCCCTTCTTTTCCTTTTCCTCTTGTTATTTCTGCCTTACAGAGTACTAGAACAGCTGAGCATTTGTGGTCTTCATCTTTATAAGAAATGGGTGTATGACAGGCCTTTACTGGTTTATGTTGGAGAGGGACAGACATACAGTCTGGTAATGTGCCCAGAGGAAAAGTACATGTAACCAGTCTCATATCTATCTGGTAGATTCTGTCCTTCCCTCTAGGATTATTCCTATAGCAAAGAGAGCTTTTATAGGTAGATAGTAGAAATTATATAAATGTCTGCTCTGATAGAATCTGGTAAGATTATTCTAGCTTTTTTGGGGGAAGTATGGGGGCTATTTTGCTGTACTAGATTTTTTTTTTTTACGGTTTTCTTTTTTTTTTTTTTTTGGTTTTGTTAGCAGTTTACTAGGATTGAATTCTGGTTCAACCTGTGAAACCATTACATGGCCAGATTGTTTCAGAGGACACTTATGAAATGAGCCTTTCCCTTTTGGTGTATGATTTCTTGACTTGAAATTGTTGAGGAGTTTGTATGTGACTAGCCCTTCAAAGTTTCCCAGTTCAAAAGTTCTTCTGTATCTGATGCTGATATGTAAGGTAAAACATGGAACAGCTGAATATCTGAGTAGGACTAGAGTCACTGACAGATTCCATCTCCAGTATTTCATCTTGCAATGCAACCCCTTTCTCACTGAGCTGAATGCTGAAACAGACTCTATTAAGAACTGAGAATGTCTAAACCTGTTCATAGTTACAAATGTTTTTCCCCTTAAACTTGAAAGACCAGCCTAGTCACTCTTTGATATTGAAAAACCACCCTGGCACTGGAACGATGGTGAAACTGGTGTGTTGATATTGGCACTTGCATAATTAACCTACTTGGAATGTTTTCCAGTTCATGTACTTTTGCTGATGAGTCTCTACAACCTGCAGAGATCTGGTAATGTGTTTGTCCTGGCTCTCAGGTATATTGTGAGAATTAGTAGTACAGTAGTTAAACTGCAGGGTTTTTTTTTTTTCTACAATAACTGTGCTTTTTAAAATTTTCTTACTTAATTTTAGATAAGTTGAGGCTGCTTTGTTGCTTCTGATTTTAATTTCTGATGTCCTGTCCCTTTCCTCGTTTATATATCGGTATGTCACTCTTTGTCAGAAAAGGGAAAGATTGAGAATACTGGTCTTGAGTAAAGAAGCAAAGAGCAAAGAAGCAATATTGCTGTGCTCCTCCCATACCATTCACCAGTGGTGCAGGCATTGTCAAAGTGATATTCCTAGCCAATTAAAAGTTAATAAACAAATTATAGTTAGTAATAGTGAATTTGGGCCATTTCTTCTCCTCTAAACATATTCTCCGTTTGTAATTAAAGTATCTAGGGCTAAGGAAAATTCTGACTTCATTTACTTAGAATCCTTTATTTACATTGACACCCTGGAAAAGAATTTATAGGAACTGTGCTTCAGTGCCCAATTTATTTGCTTGTCAGACAGTGTTAGGTCTTGTACATTGGTCTCCCCTTCACATAAGCAGTCTCAGATGCAGAAGCAGAGTATTGCAGATTGTATAAATATATTAAGAGTTTATGATGCTGGCAGCTTTATTGAGAGTTGAAAAGAAGGATGTGTCACTGGACTTTAACTAGTTATGTGCCAAAGAACAATCGCTTTGGCATTTGTCATAATGTCCATTTTTCTTCATTACTTATACCTGTGTGAAAGATGTGGACTGGTGAAGGACCGCAGAATTTATTATAGCTTTTTAGCAGTTAACAGTTGTTGAGATGAGAAGATGTTGAAACCCCCTGATTTACAGTGAGGGTGGTGAGACACTGGAACAGGTTGCTCAGAGAGGTTGTGGATGCCCCCTCTCTGGAGGTGTTTTAGGCCAGGCTGGACAAGGCACTGAGCAACCTGGTCTGGTGGGAGGTGTCCCTGCCTATGGCATAGGGATTGGAACTTGATGATCTTTGAGGTCCCTTCCATCCCAAACCATTCTATGATTCTGTGTTATTCAGCTGATGTAAGTTGCCCACCTTTAGTTCGTGTTTTGGCTTTAGAGCACAAGTAATGTGAGGATATGCCATTGTCACTAGTGAAATTTAGTCTGTGATGATGAATGACTGTAACTGACAGCTGGGCTCAAGGGAGTGAGTTTTTCAGATTGATCTACATGGGAAGAGAGACATGAATCTTCATTCTTTTCTTGGGTTTACCTTCAGAATGCTGCAAAGAAAAATAAAACAGAAACCACTAGGTTATTGCAACAGGAAAATTCAGGTGATCAAAAGTACACTACTTATGCAAGTTTCAAAACAACAGCATGTCTACAGCAGAGAGTAGTCATGAGAAACATCAGCAGAGCAGTGATGTGATAAGACTTCCTGTCTGGAAGACTGTTTAAGATGTACTGGCAGTGGGTATATGGATGGTACAGAAGCAGGAGGCTTCTATGTTCTGATCACAATCAGAACATAGAAGGGGAGTTCTAGCATTTATGCATCATTCTCCAAGCCCTACTGCTTCTTCAGAGCAAGAATGCAATTGTAAAGATGAGCCTTGGATTGAGATGGAAAAAAAAAATAAATCTTTGAGCTAGAGTTCTGTATGGAACTCAGAGGGGTTCTAGAGATCCTCACACTCTGAAGCAAGTCCCCCTCAATACAAATAAAGATTTTTGTTCAGACTTCACAGTTCTGTAAAGTCAGTGATTTCAGAGCTAGTACTGATATGTGGGTTTTGTTCTTCTGTTTTTGCTTTCTTTTAGTCTAGGCTGACTTCTTTGGAGATGGTGTGATGATGCAAATGAATAATCCTTAACGTTGGTAGAATGAAATAAATCTCAGGAGTATGCCTTAGGCATGCACAACTCATTTGAGATATTTTCCTAATTTCTAGCTCTCTACAGAAGAATGTGAGGACTTCTTTAAGCCTCCAGTATTTGTAACAGTTATTCGTGTGCCTCAAACGCAAGTTTGTCCCCATTAACTGAAGTCTGTGCTCAAAATTAGCTGTGTGCTTAACTGTTAAATGGGCTTGTGGTCTCAACTGTCTACTTGGTGCCTATGCAGTGGTTTGGCAAAGTCTGTTGTAAGCATGCAATCAAACTCTTGGAAAGCATGGCTCTTTGTCAGTTAATGACTCTCAGCCAAATCAGAAACATTCTGGTATGTACTACTTCATGGTGGTCACACAATGTGCTCCTTTCAGCATGCCATTTAGTGTGTGCACTTTATCTCAGTGGTACTACTTTATGTTTAGATTTTCAAATGCTGGACCTCGTGTCTTTCGGTGCTACTGGATGTGTGTAATCTTTTTTCTGAAATGAAAAAGATTTCAAGTTTTTTAACTGTCAACTTGTCTTTTTTTCCTCTCTGTAATATCTCACCCAGTGCCACTTCTTAGATAATGCCTGCATTTTCTAAAAACAATTTCATTAAAAAAAACTATGTTGTCTCATCCCACTATCCTATTAAAAAGAAAATTAAAGGTCTTTACTCCTTCTGAAACACCAACTTTTTACTATTGCCTATTGAATGATAAATTAAAGTGAAATCCTAAGTTATTTTAATTTCAGTTATTTTTTAACCCTCTTTGGCAGTAGAGGAATGTACTGTCTTCATTTGTTGGCATGCTCTTGTCCAGTATGGATAAAGAAAAATAAATTGAACATCTCTTGTGTTTTCTTAATTGTTAGCCGCTTGGAAAATTATGGGTCAGGTAAATTGATAACCCTGTAAGTATTATTCAGATCACAGTTCTACTATTACCTTTCATTAAACTGCTTTAAATGCATGATGACTCAGGCCGGCTGGTTCCACTGCTGCATTTTTCCATTGTCAAAAGTACGGAAGTTTTGGACTCATCAGGGCTGCATGGCTTGACTTTGTTTGGCTAAATTGTTTGAATCTCCATCCTCAAGACTGAGTAACATGACCTTCATCCACGTCTTGTCAGGGCATCACTAGCCAGTTCATCCACGTTCAGTAACTGTTTTCTCTTGCTTTTCACAGCTCCTCATGTTAGATACACCAATTAGATAGTATGTGTGTGTGCACGTAAATATGTTTTTGCTTTTTTTGAAGTATTTTTTGTATTTCTCACTGCATTCTATGAATGTGTCAAGGTACACTATTTGAAAATCTAGACATGCTTAAAGTAAATAGCAGAATTGTTGCACTGAGAAATGTTTTCTTGTGGTTTGAGTGCTGGTTTCTAGGGGCTTTGATTCAGGAGCTGAAATGACTAAGAAGGTTGCTGCTCCTAGTGTACACGCAGGGCTGGATAAGCCAATGCTCTTGTGAAATAGCTGTGTTTTTGAGTACAGTGATTCATAGGAAACTGTCCAAGATTCTGTTCTGTCAAAAGAATGTTGTGCTGTAACTTTACACGTAAATAGCTTGTGAATCAGAAGGCTTGAGAAGCTGATTGCTATTTTCTTCCATTAACACGTGTTTATGGCACAGAGGAAGGTGAGTGGAGCATAAATGCTCCATTTTGTTTTATTTTCTCAGTCACAATTGCCTCCTTTTTCCTTGCTTAAATAATGTAGGTTAAATCAACATATTTTTTGCTTTGAACAGAAAAAGTTTTGTCGTATTTGTGTGCAATATCAAACTTTGGTTTGGACCAAATTGGGGATTTTGCAGAGGCAGAAGTGACCACTAAATACAGCATGATTTCAGCTCAGTTCAGGAGACTTCTGACCAAGGTGTTGTGATATGTTGGCTGTATTGTATCAGAAGAACCTTCTTACATGTGTGTGATTATACAAGTCCTCTAATTTTTGAATTAAGATCTTTTGGTAGGTATGTTGTCTATGGTTAAGTTCCAAGTCTGCTTGACTTGAAAGCTTCAAAAGACACTGGGATATTTTGCCTCTAACAAGTAAGAGACAAAACGTCTCCTCGTGAGTTTTGGAACTGGCAAATGAATAGCTATGCTTTTTGAAGCTCTGTATGATAAGCAAACGAAGGTGAAGAGGAACAAAGAGTTACTTGAAGCAGCTTTCAAGTCATTAACACCAATAATCTGGATGTTTACAGGAATAGTATTTGCCATCTAGAACAAAAAGGAGGAATGTGTTGTGCTGGGGTTTTTTTTTGATCAAATGGAGCAGATTTTGGTTTTACTGAAAATGCGTATCTTTGAAAAATATAGGTATTTTAAGGGTAAAACCCAAACGTAATGTTTTGCACACAAAAAATAGCTTGTGAATGTTGGGATAATCTCATAGAGATGGAAGATATTAGATTAAATCATCCAGTTCACATAAGAATTGTCTTGAAATTAGATGCTTCTAATAAGGCATGGTGTCCAAGATGCTACTCCAAGTATTCCATTATTTGTGTATATGTCATTTCTCTTTGCAGACTCAGTAACTGTGGGAGTTGATTGGTGTATTTAGCATTTTGCCTTGCCTGAAGCCTCATTGCACTGGCTTTTGTCTGAAGTTACCATGAGGAAAGAAAAAATTAATATGTAAAACACAGATCCAGGAAAATGTTGAAAGATCAAGCTAGTATTTTTTATGAGAGCTGTCTACAAATTGTCATCTGTGTCATTACTTGCCCTTTCCTGGCATGGAAGGCTTTACAGCAAGGCAGTAATAAAGACAGTAGCTACAACCTGACTTCTTGGCAAAGATATATATTGTTCACAGATATAAATATTCAAGAAACTGCTCTGACTGACTCACTTCAGTTCAGATGTCTGTTAAACTAACATGTGGTTGCAGTCTGTACCGCTGGGTGAAGTAACTGGCAGGCATTGCAACTTGAGTGCGCTGGGACATATTACATGACCCATATAGCATGCTTTTGTTTATACTGTTGTACTGCAACAAAACCAGACAATTTTATTTTATTGTTTTTATTCCTCATTTAATGTAGATCGGGGGGTGCTGCAGTCTGACTGTGTTTTCTGTACGTGACAACAAATTATCTCGTATTCCCTCTGAAATTTCACAAGCTGCTGAGCTCCATGTCCTGGATGTTGCTGGAAACAGGCAAGAGATTTTTGTGTTGTCACATTCTTTTGTTGTATTCACTTAATTCTTTCTAACATGAAAAGATGCTACATGTAAGGATGAAGTAACAAACATCAATAGACATCTCCAGGGACAGGGCCTCCACTGCCAATCTGGGCAACCTCTTCCAGTGTCTCAGCATTTTCATGGTGAAGAACTTCCTTCTAATGTCTAATCTAAACCTGTCCTGCTCTAGTTTGAAACCATTGCCCCTTACTACATGCTCTGACAAACAGTCTCTCCCCAATTTTCCTGTTGGGCCCCCTAGTAGTAGTAGTACCAGGTACTGGTAGGCTGCTGGAGCCTTCTCCAAGCTGAACAAACCCATCTCTCTCAGCCTGTCTCAATAGCAGAAGTGTTCAAGCCTCCTGATCATCCTCATGGTCCTCCTCTTGACCCTCTCTAGCAGGTTCATGTCCTTCTTGAGCTGAAAGCACCAGAGCCGGACACAGTAGGGTCTCACAAGAGCAGTGTAGAGAGGCATAATCAGCTCTCTGGATCTGCCATGGCTTTTCTGATACAGTCCAAGATACAGTTTGCCTTATGAGCTGTGAGTGCATGCTGCTGACTCATGTCCAGCTTTTCATCCACCAGTATCCCCAAGTTCTTTTCCACAGCACTGCTCTCTATCACATTAGTGGTGGTTTTTGGTAGAGTTGAGCTGATAGTTAAACTGAATTATCTGAAAGGTCCCTTCCAACCTGATGATTCCATGATTCTAATGACTTCTGTGTTATTCATTGCAATTGGCAAAGTAGTCTTCCCGTTTGGCCCAAAGTAGCATCAATTTTGTGTTGTTATGATTATGTTTTCTGAACTTATTTGACTCAGAAGAAAATACAAGATTTTTATTTTTTAAAATAAAAAGCCTATAGATTTCTGCTTGAAAACCAAGAATCTAGCCAGTTTGGAAGAGCTTCAGCTGAAACTACCAGACTTTATGTGAAATAACACTTACATTGAGGCTCTCAACTTAGAGATGCCATGCAAATAAGAAATAATGCCACTTCGACCTTGTGGCTTCTTATGAATATGCTTCAGACATTAAAATGCAAAAAGGAGTGGACTGAAGCATAAAGCAGCAAATTAGTTCTGTTGCTTAATAGGAAGTTAAGTGGAGGGAAGAAAATAAAAACAAAAAGCAAGTGTCATTTTAACTACGCAATGTCTCATAAGCTCTGATGTATTTCTGTTCTGGCAATTGTATATGTACAAGGCTCCAGAGCAGATGTAGCTGTCTGCCTTCCAGGCTATTTTATTGCAGATGGAAGAGTTCAGCATTGATATATCTGTTATCTACAGCTACACAAAATTGTAATATAAAGTTAAGTGCAGGTTCTTTTTCAAATTATGGAGTAGTTGGAGTTGGCTACTGTAATTGTTTCTATTAGAGACCTTAATCTCAATTGTGTTTACCTGGGAATACATGCTTAAGAGTAGGCTGCGTGACTATTAAATAACCTGAAGAATGCCATGACTTGTTTCCTACTTTTCTTCTTTGAACTAGGTTGATGTATCTTCCCCTCTCACTGACAACCTTAAAGCTAAAGGCATTGTGGTTGTCTGATAACCAGTCCCAGCCTTTGCTGACATTTCAGACTGACACAGACCCTGAAACAGGGGAGAAGATTTTAACATGTGTGTTACTTCCTCAAATGCCTTCTGAGCCTGGTTGCCAAGGTAAGTGCCTGGAGTTAGTTTTACATAGTGCATAGAAGAATTCATCTTTTACAGAGCTACATGTTCCACAAAGATTAGGAAATCATGCATAGTTCTAATGAGCAAAGTAGCAAAGTTCTGGTTGAATTTTACTGAATTATCTGAAAGGTTTTTTGTAGCCATGCTAGTTTTAAGAAGGCTAGAAAAACATAGCTTTGAGTCTTGGTAAAAACAGTGACACCAGCTACAACAAATAACATCCTGTTTTCCAGGTCTGCATTTTATGAGTGACTTTCCTTCTGAGATAGCTCTGGTGCTTCTGAGTAAGAAAAGAGGGGAGGAAGCAAAAGGAGTTGCAGTGAACATGATGCCCAGAGAGGTTGTGGAGTCTCTTGTGGAGATGTTCAAAGCCTGCCTGGACATGTTCCTGTGTGATCTGATTTAGGTGTCCTACTCTGGCAGGGGGATTGGACTAGCTATCTTTTGAGGTCCTTTCCAATCCCTGATATTCTGTGATTATTCTAAGGCTTGGCAGTGGGCCAAGTTGCAGTGCCTTAAATATATACTTATGTAGTCAAAATTGGTAGCTTTCCAGCTATAGTCTTTTTACCAGAATAATAATTGAATAGGTAGTAATAAGCAGTAGGCATTTCATTTTTTAAGAAGCTGATTTTCTTTCAAGCAAAGGTGCTGTACAGTAACTTTATCTTCTTCAACAGTGTAGAATTAAAGTACAAGTTCTTTTTACCCTATGCACTGAAACCTTCTTCTGGGAACCATAAACTCTCTTTCACTGGTATCTGGGTTGCTGTTCCAGTAACTTCTGGATGGTTTTTGTCCTCAAGCTTTTATAGTGATGTGTGAACATTCAAGGGGATTCATCTGAGCAAATATTTAAACTTTTGCTCAATCACTGAAGAGTAATTTATCCCATCCAAGACCAGACTTTTAAAAGAAATCCTGTTGCTGCTTTTCCAGTGTATACAAAGGAGCCTGAGGTGAAAAGCTCAGCTGTAGGTACCCAAACTTTCCTAGATTAATTCCACTCCTTGAATACTTTGCATCTGGAGCCAATGGAAACAATTAAAGCAGTAGAAGTGTAGAAATGGATCTGTTTTATGTCTTCTTCTGGATTTTAAGAATACAAATTGCATTTAGAATTAAGTCAAGCAAATGAATTAACCTCTTCAGATTTAGAGAAGATTAGGCTGGTTCAAAAAGAGTAGCTAAGGCAGGCTGACTTTCTCAAGAGGCCTCACCAGACGGATCTTGTGGTTTCAAGGGCAGAAGGCTTGGAATTAAGGTTGTTGGGTGCGTATGTCTAGCAATACTAAAAGGATGAGGTCAGTAAAATAATCCTTTGTTATGGAATGCATTCAGGGAAGTGGCTGGTGTCAGATGGCAGCCATGAACTGGAAGAAAAGCTTGAGTAGTGGTGAGTATACTGAATTATATATTTAGTATTCTAAGAGTACACCTAACCTGAAACAGCCAAAGTACAGAAAGTTCTCATTTATGCAAATACTATTTATTGTGTATACTTGGCAACAGAAATTTAAACCAATCTTTGTTTTCTATAAAAAGAGTAGAAATAGACAATTGTAAGTCTTGGTTGAGTGATGGGTTGAAAATTTCAGTGTCTTACAGTACTGCATGTTGAGTTTACAGGCTTGCTATAACTCTCTAGGTATGTTTTGCTGTTCTAACAGATAACTTGCCACGATGTGGTGCACTGGAGAGTCTGGTAAATGAAATGTCAGATGAAGCATGGAATGAGCGGGCAGTGAATAGAGTCAGTGCAATTCACTTCTTAGAAGATGAAAAAGACGAGGATGAAAGTGAAATGGTATGTTTTCCAACTCTCTGGATATGTGCATACGCTGTGACTTTAGCCCAAAAATAGTATCTAGGCTGTATTGCTGTAAACATTTCAGCTCTGGCCACATTGTTTTTGCATATGTTTGTATATAAGTTGCAGAAATGCCTTTTTGTTTCGTTTTGGTTTTGCTTTCCTACTTTGAATATAATTTTTCTGTTCTCATGCAAGACAGTCTTTTTTTTGCTTTGTTTTCCTGTGTCTGCCCAGGCTGCTGTTTTTCCAAACAATATGGAATCTTTCCTTGCATCTGTGAAACTTTACTGCCTGAATGTATATAGGGTGTAATTTAAAATTCCAGCTCTCTGGCATTTCTCTGTTAAGTCTGCGATTGTCTGTCTCAATTTCTAGTTCTGATCCCACTCTCTCTTTACTACTCCTTTTTCTCCCCTCCACCACTTGCATTGAAACAACCATAGTGTCCATAAATAAGAACATTAGTTTCCCACTTAAACAAAGGAGGTGGGAACATCTGTCATTGAACTTATGAGACCTCCCCATTACGTTTGGCTGTGCATGTCCTGAAGATCAAAATCCAGTGTTATCTTTAGCTTTACTAGCTTTCATTAACAATTAAAATTCTTTCTAAAGATTGACTGTTTCAGTCAGATTTTCAGCATGCTTCTCTGGTGCTCTTAAAATTTTCTGGTGGCCCTTATTAGAGCCCCACTCTTGAGACTTCAGGACACTGGATAGAATCTAGCACACTAGAAACAAGGTCTTACTTTAAAAAGTGGCTATTACAATTCTGAGTTAGTAGGGAAATGAACATTTAGTTTTTCAGGCGAGGTGGTTGCTTAACCCAAAGCAGAAGAAACTCTGACAACCATGGTTCATTGGCTGATAAGGGAGTTAAGAAGGATGCTTCTTAAAAGCTATGACAAGCTATACCAAGCTATGCACTAATGAGGGCTCAGGTGTTAATGATAATGGCTTTCAGTCATGATATTACAGCCTGACTGTATGCAAGAACTTTTTAAGGGGAAAAAGAAGTTTATGTTACTGTTGGGAAGGAGGAAGGATAAAGTTACAAAGCAGTCTTGACTGATCAACGAATTTGCGGGTCATTTCTTCGGCTGTAATCTGCACAGTTTGTGTAAAAAATAATTGCATGTATCTGAATCTTATACTGATGCAGATTTGTTTAATTATTCTTGATGCTCTGTTGGTCTCTAAATTGGATGCTGAAGTTTTCAGAATTTTTATTTTTCTTGTAAAGGTTTCAGTGCAATGATCGTAGACTTTCTTGTGTCTAGGATAGAGAAATGTTCCCTCTTCTTCCTTTCAAGATACTCATTCTCAATTGACAAGAGAACCAAACTGTAGTGGAGCTGGAAGGCACTCAGGCTCTACACAAACATGTAACTGACACTGTAAATAGTTCTTGTGGGATTCTTTCAAAACCCAATGAATGCTTTTTATTTGAAATATGATTTTAGGATCACTTCAATAGTTTTGAGAGAAAAATGATAATTCCCAACTATATTTATGAAAGAATCTTTACTTCATAACTTGTTCTTCACTTGAGTGACTTTCAGATTAGTAGGTCAAGAGACAAAACAATTTTGCTCTTACAGTTCTTAAAACCTCTTTCTCTGTCTTCATAAACTAGCAGCTATGAAAATAAAGCTTAACACAGAGCACTGAAGTTAGGAAAGGAAAAGAGGATTGAAAAAAAAGTAATACCTACCTAATATTTGGCATGTGAATGCTGAAGTCTTGAAAGTGTGTGTTGTGTTTGAAAGAGATGAAGGCAAAACCACTTATTGCATTGTTTATTTTTAGAGAACACTTCTAAGGCGAGCCACTCCACACCCAGGAGAATTAAAGAACATGAAAAAGACAGTGGAGAATTTACGGAATGATATGAATGCTGCTAAAGGACTGGATTCTAACAAAAATGAGGTCAATAATGCCATTGACAGAGTGACCACTTCTGTGTAGAGTTTCGTCTCCAGGTTTTACCTCCTGTGTCTTCCCCTGCTGTTGAAATGTTCCTGTCATCTTCTGGGACCTCACTGAGCCCCTTTCCGTTTGTAACCAGAACCTGATTCATCGTCTCCATATATGTGAAAAGTGCTGCCCGCTGGAAGGAGTGCCTTATTTCATCCAGGCAGTGAACCAATAATTTGCAAATCAATGTTGTTATTTTAATAGTGGTAGGCCTTATTAAGTGTAATACACTACTGTATGCAGAATACAATATTTTTGTCTTAAACACAGGGGAAATAATGCTTTTCTTTTCCAGAGTGCTGGGGTGTCTGTTTCCCAGTGGCTGGATGTGCTGGTGAGAAATATAGTTTTGTGGAAATTGATACTTTTTAATTTTTTGGCAGCTCAGATGGTGTAAATTTTAAATTTTTGTATAGGACTTTCATAACAAAATTATGTATTTGTTTTTAAGAGAAAATTTATCTTGAGCGGTACATATTTTAGTATTTGTGGAAGAGAACAAGTTTCATGGACAACTGTATTCATTTGTTTGTACCAGCCATTTTGTGCCTTATTGTGTCTTGTATGCCATAATAGTCTTAAATATAAAAGTTCTTGTGAGTAGATTTAAACTTGTTGCCTGATTTAGATAGATTTTTCTTTTTGGACAGTAAATTGTTGGGATTTTTACAACTGAGAGCTTCTATTGATATCATGGGAATTTAGGTGGTGAAGCACAAACATTGGTTTTGTTGTAAACAGAATTAAGGTTAAAAATGACCAAACTGCTATTGTTTATTGCATAATAATGCACTCACACTTTAACTTGATTGTAATGAGATCTCTAGATTTGGATACTGTGTTGCATTGCAATCATTATAAATTCATGCTTTCATTCGTTTTGGTTTGGTTTGGGGTTTTTTTAATGTGACATCTGTAAAATAACTTGAAAAACAGCACGATAGACTTTTCAGAAGCACAGTATGAAACTAGTTTTATGTATTACACAAAAAAGCACGATTCTTTAAAGTGCTTTGGTGGTTTTATACAAAAATATAAAACCATAATAATAATAAAAAAATCTTTAAAAAATCAGTACATTTATTGTATCATTAATATGGCAAGTAAAGAATCCATGAATTAGTACTGGAATTTATTGTTGTTACTCTTTTGCACTTCCAGTGGTCCAATGCTGATTTTGTTTTATTAAATCTGTGCCTTCTGGTTTGTTTACAAAGGTAAGTATTTACCAAGTTGAATTCAGTAAAAGTTTTGCAAAAGGCGGCTAAAGATAAATTCTAGGGTCTCTGGACTCTGTATGTGCCATGATCTAACAAAGATCACTGATTTGTTCTATGCAGGGACTTGAGAAGTCTGAGTTCAGAGCTAAGGCTTGATGTATTTAGTGCGGGCTAATGCAATGAACCCAAACTTCCACAAAATTCAAGACTTGACACTCCATGTATGTTTCATCACATCCCTTCTGGTGAACATTTCTTCCAGTAAGTGTTGATTGTATGAAGATTTCTGGGAGAAATTGGGCAAGGATAAAACCAAGGAATTCATAATAGCTTTGGTATTAAAATTACTAACTACAATCTTTGATAATTTTTTGTAATTTAACTTCTAAAATGTTAATTTGGACCCTTTACAAAAGGCACTGCTTTCTTTTTGATTGAACAGGTAGGTATGGCAAGCCATCTCTAAATATTTGATTCTAACCTGGCAAAATAGATTAGTTTTTTGTGATGTCTTCTCATCCCAAAGGTACCTCACCTAAGCTTCAAGGCTTGTTCTTTTTGCAGGAGTTGCTGTGGGTTAGTTCAGGAGTAGCACAATTTCATTTTTCCCAAGGCAGAGCTCTGCCAGTTGTTGTCAACAAGCTACTGTTAAAATAAAATCGGGGGGAAAAATGACACTTTGGTACAATTGACTCCAACACTGGGTAGAATTTTCTTTTGGAAGTGCTTACTGGGATCAGCACAACAGAAGTTTAAAAATGGAGGAAAACCTTTGTCCAGTGTCTAAGTTAACCACAGCAAAGCCATTTGAGATGAAAATGAGTTAGTAAAAAAGGCAGACCAAAGTCAAAGGCATCAGGACTCTGAGCTTTGTGATGACAGTTTTTTTTCTTTGGAGGGTGTGATTTGAGTTTTTTTACCTTTTTTTTACCTTTTTTTTTTTTTTTTAAGCATCTGCTCCCGGAAGGCTGCATCAGCAGCCTGAACTTAGGCCTTACCTAATGTGCCACCAGATGAAAATCATTAACCCTACATCTGTTTACCTACTGAGTCCCAAAGAAATATAATCCTTGTTATAACTCTTATAAACCTGTGATAGGTGCTTGAGCACTAGGATGATACTTTGTTAACTCCAGAGGGCTTGTGGAGACTGCACTGCAGCGCCAAAATAATCTAGAAAACCAGCACTACTTGCTGTTGAAGTGTCATTTGTTTTTCTGGATAGAAAAGATGCTTGCATCTGTGCAAACAGTTATGTGTAGCTACTCACTCTCTCCCCCAAATCCTACATGTGTGGTTCATATCACTTGTTATCCTGAAAAAGGGACTTGGTGTCATTTCACCTGATCAAACCTCCAGAAGTCCTCTAGTTTCTGAAATGATCTGTGCATGTGTCGTTTTCTGAAGTAGTTTGTGTGCACTTGTCCTATCAACAGTGTTGATAAAGTTCCAGACACTTAACTGTATTTTATACAGAAAATCCTAAATAATGTTTGTTACACTGAAGCAGTCTGCATCCTTGATAGCATGAGTCCTCCCTTCCTATTCTCTTTTTGTCCCTTTCCTCTTGCTGGTGCTTTGAGGAGCCTGAGTAGTGAATGTAATTTTCTAAGCATGATTTTTAAATTTTTCTCTATAAACACATCCTTTTTCTTTGTAAGTCCTTTGGGAGGTGAATTTACTGCAAGGAAAGAAACACTGCAAAATGTGCACACTGCTTTATTGGCTGTAAACAGGTAACCAGAGAAAACCAGTTGACTGTAGTAGCAGAATGGATTTAATATTAACCTGTCAGTTACTGCATATGGGTTCTCTTTATTGAAAGACACAAATCCATAGTGTTATAAGTAAAAAAAGCCCACTCAAATCCTCTCTGGCTACCATTGTTAGTGTAGTTAGTGTAACACATATTTTTCCATCCCCTGTCAGGCTTTTTCCATAGCTTCTATATAAATTTCTTGTTGAGATTATTTTTCTGGCTTCCATGCCATATTTTTGATAATCAGCCTATTGTGAGAAAGTGCTTGCTGGAGACTTGCCCTTTCCAGCAAATGACTTGTTTGTATCCAGGGCACTCTGAATGTCCTGCTTCTTGTCTCATATTAGTGCTTTGCTAGTGCTGGGTGAACTGCTTTTAGCTGACTTTTTGCTTAGCAGGTTTCAGTACTTGTGGCTCACGAGTTCAGCTTTTGGGAGGAGAGTAATGACCCCAGGAATTAATTTTTTTGTTTAAAGTATAATTCAGTATATCCACTGATCCTGTTCTGGTTCACTGTAATGTCTACCTCCCACTGCGACTATTTATTAGAAATGTCCTAGACCTTTGGTTAATAGAGAATTCATTGCTGTTCTTTGTCTTGACTCCAGACAATAGAATTACTTCAGTTTTTCAATTGACTTCATATGCATGTTCCCCATCTTCAATTTCCATCACACATGCTTGCATTGCTACTAGATAAGATGAGAAAAGATAACTGGTTTGGGCTATCAATAGATGTTTTGGGTATTTTCTTACCCAGCTGGGACACTTTCAGACAGCCAGTGCCTTTCTCTTTCATTCTGAGGTCAGGGATATAATCGGTATTCAACGAGCTTAATGAAAAATGTGGAATTTCTCTAAGTGGAAAAGAAGATAGCTGGTTTGCTTTGCAGTAGCCATTGTACCTCATCTTCCAGCTAGCGATACTGTGTGTTTTGGGTATTTCCCCTTTTATGTTTCTTGGGGCAATAGGACAGTCAGTTCTGGGCTCTGACAGAGCAGAGGGCTCTGAGGAACTCGATGTGTGTGGCCAGACTATGTCTTGAACTAACTTTATGTGCAAGTGTTCATAGGAGTTTGATTTTGAATTTGTAACTTGTTCAGGGTGCGCATCTTAAGAGTGATTGTTGTTAGTCTGTTAACACCAAGATCTTAAGGAGTAGCATATCTTCATAGAGAAGAGGTCCTCTCCAGTGTTGTCAATGGGAAGAACTCTGGCTTCTCAGTGATGTTCCAGAGAAGGGGCTTAGCAAATATATCTGCCTTGGTGTTAATATCTCAAAGTTGGCATCTGCTGCGAAATAATCTTTGGTAATGTTTCACACTGAGTGCATCTGTTGCAGAAGAATTTTGTCTTGATTGAATTCTCTGGATTTGCTATTGAAGCAAGGCATGGTAAAGGCCAAGAACATCAGCAGCACTTGCTGCAGTGGACAAGTACTTACTGTGCTAACTTTCCTCAAAGTCCATGGGTGTGCACACAGCTTGAAAATAACACCAAAATATCAGCGATCTTGAATTCCAGTTTGTAAACGTCCCCACAATACTACACGGACAAGACTTAAATCTTCATAATTAGTTTTGTGTTAGCCTAAAGCTGTCTTCCTGAAGCAGACTGCTTAAATGAGTCCAGTTTGTCTTATCGTCTGCTTGGGTTTGAGTCTCTTGATTTCTCCCCATAAATTGCCAGTTTTGCCCAAACCTCAAATAAATGCACTGAACCATTTAGAAGTAGCTTGCAGGGAATATGATTGTTCTACATTTGTGGAAGATTGAACAAGGCACTACATGATTATAAACATGAGTTAGTTTTTCTAGCTTTTATTGATGACACCACGGACTTCCACTAAGAAAATTAAAACCAAACTTAAATCTAAACTAACTACCAAAACAGGTGATTATTTGAATATTGCATTTGCATAGCCTATGTATTTCATATGTTCTACAACATTTTAATGTTTTTTAATGGTGACTTCAGGAAATGTGAAAATCTTACTTGGCATTTTAATACTTGAACATCCAAGTTTAAAATTAAGTTTTGTATTTACTGCTATCAAAGTTTCACTGTAGAAGGGTTGCTTCAGCATTCTGTTCAGGCAGCTTTTTTGCTCCCTCTTACCCAGTGAAAGCATATTCAAAGATGCCTTTGTTTTCAGCAGCATTTTGTTAAGCTTCCATTCTTATTTCATCTGAATCACACAAAGCTCTCTTAGAGACAGCCACTCTTACTTTAAAAAGGGAATGTGTTTTGCATAATTGTACTTAAAAGCAAGAGGATGTTTATATTCTAGGAAATGCATCTTTAAAGATATTTCCCTCCCCACACACATATTTACTAGTTAGACTATGTAAGCAAATCTTCCTTTAAGTGGAAAAATAGGTGGGAATGGCTGTTTGTGGTTTTGATTTGGATTGTAGTAGCAAGTGTATTCCCAAAGAAAAATTCTACAGAACTGACAAAACTGGCTTCTGCTTGCTGGTGGTGACTGGTTTGTTGCAGTAAGCAGGGTAACTCATTGTACCCCTATGGCTTCAGAAATGTGGTTGCTTTTCATATCTTGGCCTTAATGTCAGGGTGCTTTGGATTCTTTTTCATTTGCCAGAATGATTTAGGGTGATACGTAGCACTTGCACACCTTTGTTGCCTGCAAGGAAATTCATTCTCTGGAGGATTTACTAAGGAGATCTTATCACAGTAGACACCTTGTACCTTATGTATTTATGTTGTGAGGACTCTGCCTTTGAAAATGTGAAATGTGAGCCTGCTTGACTTGCTGGTGAAATATTGAAGGAAAATGATCTTTTTAAAATCAGTCAAGATCATAACTAGTGAAGAGACACCCCAGCCAGGCACTGCTTCTTCATTTACAAAGTGTCAGTGTTACACAGGATGCTTGAAGTCTTAAATATTGATTTTCCCATTTCCTATTGTTCCAAATATTCTAAAGAGAATGCAGAACTATGTACCTCATTTTATATTTTATATTTGCTGTTAATGACTTAAAAAGCAGGCCATTTTATTCTCTTTTACTCTCAGTATAAAACACACAGAGAAACTTATTATTACTACTCAAGTTTAATTAAGTCAAACATCTTATTTCCAAGCCCTAACCCTTTTATTTCATCAAAAAGAACTGAGTTATAAAAAACAAGAATTAAGATTTGTTTTCAAAGTGGTGGTAACCAGCTCTCATGGCAGCCTACTCTCATTAGCTTGGTTTCTCTGTTTTGTTTTATGAAAGCGTAATCCAAGGTTGTTTTCCTTACAACAGGTATGTGCAACTGTAGTCTAAAAGGCATTTTTGTTTTGTTTCATTCAATCTTTTGCCAATGATATAACCAAACTGTGAAACTGCCTTCATAAAGATAATGCCATCTGCAGCATTGCCTAGGCCTAGTGCCAATATGAGCAGCAGTCCTTACCCATAATTTTCCTTGTGTTTTTATTTTACTTGAGTGTTATATAGATCAAGAATAAATTGAAGACTAAACTCTCTTGAGCTGCAGAAGATGTGAAGTATGAAGCACTGATCTTCACTTACATCTGCATGTCAGTGTGAGGAAAAGCATCGTGCTACAGAAGATGGGATGCTTACAGGACAGCTGGGGTGGGACTCTATCAGAGAGTGTAGCAATAGGAGGAGGGATAATGGTTTTGAACTGAAAGATGGGAGATTTACTTTGGGTATTAACTCTTCACTGTGAGGGTGATGAGATACAGGAACAGATTGCCCAGAGAAGTTATGCATGCCCCATCCCTGGAGGGGTTCAAGACCAGACTGGATGGGCCTTTGAGCAGCCTGAACTAATGGGAGGTGTCCTGGCCCATGGCAGGGTGGTTGGAGCCAAATGATCTTTAAGGTCCCTTCTAACCCAAACCATTCTATGATTCTAAGACAAGCAGGACTGCCTTGAAACAGTGCCTTGCCAGCTCAGCTGCAAGTGGCATAGGGAGGTACGATATACTGATAGACATGAGCTCCGTCCTCATTCGTATGAGCTGAATGTATGCCTTGGATGGTGAAGTGATTGTTAGCTTAAGCTAGTTGGAAATCTAGCCGATTGTATTATTTTAGTTTATGGCTTCTCTTACCTTGAGAGCCCCTTACTGGTCTTACAGAATTTGTCAGACTGGATTTGTGGGGCTGTATTTTATAATTCAGGACAGGGTCAAAAAAGGATGAGACGTTCCTTTTGAAAGAAGTTAAATGTTGCACTGTACCTGCGTTTATATTTAGAGTGAAATTGCTTTATGACTTCCTAATGAGCATAAAAGTTGTCTAGGTTTTAAGCTGTCTCTGGAAATACCCTGAAATGTATTGAGGTTGTTGCATTAGCTGTTATGAAATAAAACAGAACAAAACAATAAAAAATAATTTCAGCTAGGATGTTGTTTCTCTGTCTGATTAAAATTTCCATTTACCTAAATAATATTTGTAAGCAACAAAGATTCTATTTAAGGGCACTCTGTGTTTTCTTATTCAGAGGAAGCATAGTGAAATGCAGGAGATCTCCTGCCTCGTGTTTTGCATTTCCAGGAGGAATGGGAGCTGCTACCATGCCATGACTGGGATGCTTTTGCATTCATTTCTCTGATGAACCTGATGGACAATCACCTTGAGTGTCCTGGATGATGTTGTTTAGAGTAACCAGAAATCTTGGTGAACAGTGGTATCTCTGAGTGTCAGTGCAGTTCAGAGTTTAATCTAATAGCGAGTTTCTTGTAGAGGCCAGTCACACCTGTTCACAGTGCCTTTGCTTGGGCGGTGATCTTTTCAAGACTCACAGAAAGGTCTTTTTTCTACAAGTCCCTGAGGTACTGTCCTTGACTATTTCCTAATCTTTGCAGCCATACTAAAACCAAGAGAGTCCTAAGGACAGCTCCTTCAACAGCTGAAGATGAATGCATATGTAGAGCATAGGCAACTCTGTCCTTTCTCCACTTCTTTCTAGACATTTGATCTAATAGAGGTTGTGACATCTAGGGTGCTGATAATAGCAAGAAGTCTCTGTGTGTGTAAATGTCACCATTTTTCATTAGAGCCAGAAAAACAGATTGTTAAATCTAAGTCAAGTATTTATTTGAACAATAGATGTGTGCTACTGATTGCCTTACAGTAAGCTTGTTGGTAATTTTTTTTTGTTAGCTAGTGTTCTCCACTGCTTTGCCTTGTTAGAGCAGGTGCATGAATCATAGGGTTGGAAGTGACCTTCAAAGGCCATCTTAGAAGCACATGCACTAATGTATCTTGATAAGGTGTCAGACTGTTTTCTTTGGTTCAATTTGCATCACTTTGAAATTTAAAGAAATGTTTAAAGTAAAGCTTAGGAGGGACAATAAAGATTATTGTGAAAAATAACTTTGGTGAAATTAAGGTATACAGGCAACCATGGCGCAATTTTTATATGAAGAAGAGAGTTGAGGTTTTTTCCATGTAAATAAATAAATGGTAAAAATGGGCTATATTTACTTTGAAGACCAGCAGACCTGAAAATATCAGTATCTTCAATTGAGACCATTCAATAATCACTAGTGACAAAGGAGGAGGTGACTTGACAGGTTTTATATCCCAGTACATGGGATGAAATGGTAGCTAATAATGCTTGTTTGTCTCTAATAGTACAGACTGTTATTGATCGTATAGTTATTCTTTACAATGCTGAAGGTGGATTTGTTTCCATGTTCACATAAGCCCCTGAAGCCTTCCCCATTTTTCAGCAGCCTTTGCTTGCTCTTTTTATCACTGGTGTTGCCCATGAAGTAGCAAAGTGCCTCTCTGGAACTAGAGGAACCTCTCCAGGCAAAAGAGGAGAAAGTCAGTATTTGAGATACTGAAGTACCTGCAATTGCTGCATACGCATATTTCTGTCACTTTCTTGAATTATATTCATTGCCTTTTTGTTGTTGTTTAGTTTGTTTGTTTTAGATTTTTTTTCTTTTTTTTCCTTTCAGGACTCTGTTAAGTTGCTTCCTAAGTCTCCTAAACTGCACAGTGGCCAGAACTGGAGCTCCCAGGGCTCTTGCTGGGCCACACTGAAAGGAAAGGAAAATTTTCATGGTAGCAACCTGTACAAATTAAGTTCTGCTAATGGAAAATGGAGGGAAGGAAGGATCAGTCCTGAGCAGGAAGCAGAGGAACTGGAGGATCCTGATGAAGATGTAGGTAGTTTCCTTGAATTCAGAAGGGACAGTGTTGTGTTGAGCATTTTTTTATTTTGTTCCTACTTACATCCCCAGTTACCAACACCCCTTCATCTCTTTCAGGTGAGCAGGACTGAAAAAGTTCTGCTAACACTTTTGAAGTTCAATCTCTCCCAAGGGCTGTGAGAAAAAATGATGTTGCACTGCTACTCCACTCCACGATCAGTGATTTGGGTGTGTTATTATAGGGTGCTGATGTCTGGGAAACCCTGGATGCTGTGGTTTCTCTAACTTGTGTTCACTGGGTGTCTGTCTCCTGGGCAGCATTTTGGCTATCAGTCACAGCCTGGGAAGGGACAGTTGTGACTGCACTCTCACAGCCTTTGCCTTTAATGATACTGCTCGCTAGTCTTTCCTCCAGATGTTTGCTGGAAGCTGCAGGAGGAATTTGGAGTCCTGTTCCTCTGCTAAGACATACGCCCTTTCCTATCCACCAACTGCTGCTGGTTTGCTTCCTCCTTTGGCCCCTGCTTGCTCCTGTCCTTCGTCATGGTCTTCCTCTCTGGCACCCATGGCAGTGCAGAATTGCTGGTGGGTCTCAGTTAGTCTGCACGGTGCCATTTAAGAGGAATTTCCCAAAAGAGAGGAGAAGATTGTGAAATGTTTATGTGAGTGATTCCCATAAAATTCCCATTTTAATTTTAAGTGAAAATTGGAAGCAGGTGTGCCTTGCCTGCTCTCTCCAGGATTAATGAGACTTCTTTCCATCTCAACTGAATAGAAACTGCGGGAAAGCTCTCATACAGATTGAAAAATGAAATTTCCAGCAGGGGTTTCTGCAGAGCTGTTCATGATAATGACACTCCTTTTTATTTGCAAGTTTAGGGAAGCATTTATTGAGTTTATTTTCAAAACTGTTAACCTCTGTTTGCAGCATCGTTTTATTGCAAGCAGAAGTTAAGATTATGGTAATGTGAAGATCTGATTCAACCTTGCTCAGCAAATTAAAGAGGAAAAATTATCTAAATGTAAATAAAGTATCCATAAAATATGAACAGAATTTGGTTGGAATTTCAGTTAAGCACTTTGTTAAGCAAAACTGTTAAGTGGAAAATATTGTGTCTTGCAGTCAAACTTGTTTGAAGCCTTAATTGTTTGGCAGATGTGTTTTAATTGTCCATTTCTATTTTCAAGCCCTTGTGCTTTAACTGAGCACAGTGTGACATTGTTAGTTCATTGCTACATCCCAGGTTAGCTGTATTCCAGAGCCAGACATTTTTCGGGATGCCTCATCACTGAGACTCTGGCTTCACTTCCAGTGGAACCCTAAATCACTAGATTTTTACTAAGTGTGCAATTTCCCACTCTTTGCCATTTTCAGCTTAATATTGTCAATCCAATTACTTTTTTTCACTAAGAATTTGAAACAAAATCTTCTCTTAGAGTTGCAAATGTAAGGCAGGGTCTTGCCTTCCCTCTCCTGCTCCTGCTCCCAAATATAGTAAGTAAGAACGAGGCTGCTCAAAAATAATTTTCCCATGCTCTATCGTTCTCATAGGGCATCATGGGATTTAGAAGGGTATATGTGAGTTATACAGGCTTTTGTGACCCCAAGGCTTTGGGGTAAGGCTGTATGAGTCCCTGTCCTGTCCCTGTTCTTATAAATTCCACCCTCATGTTGAAGTAAAGCAGACCAAGATGCTTCTGCACATTTGGTTCAAAGTTGCAGTTTTATCTTAAGAGTCCCAGTATGCAACAATGTGAGAGGAACAAATCCAATTTATCATGTCCAGTGTCTGAGTATCAGATAGGTATTCTCCTTGCTGTTGTCATATTCATCTTTTTAATCTTTAACCTCCAGGTTTCCAAGTTTTCTGGCAGCCTTTTTGATATGGACAATAGCACAAGAGATCAAAGAAAAGCAAGAACTGCTCCTCAAGAAAAGCACAAGTCAGCAATTAAAGGGAAGACTCTTCCAGGGACTAGCACAAAGATGCAGCCACCCATCTCTGCAGCCGGCAGCTTCCCCTGTGAGAGCAGCCAGTTCTCAGAGGAACCGAGAGTGCTAGATGTGCCACAGCCTCCGCTGAAGGTATGAACTGCAGTGTGGGCTGGGCTTGTGGATTGGGTTGTCCACATCTCCATGGGGAAGTCTGTTTTCATAGTGAAGTCCACTTCTTGTGCAAGGTAGTTTATAAATGACATAAAGAAGGGGGAATTGTGTAGTAGGTGTCATGAGAATGACTGTTCATGGAGTGTAAGATGAGATTTGTCATTGCTCCTCCTGGCTTATATGGAAGAAGAGTTCTCCATTAAGAAAAAAACCCAAAACCATGAAATGTTGTCTGTTTTTGTATATCCAGCTTAGAGCTAGAGTAAAGTTAAGCTGAGGGTATGTGCAGGTGGGTGCTTAACTAAGTCTTTACTTGGTCCATTGTGACATGACTTTACCCTCATAACATGAGAAAGCCTGTGTCCAGTGAAAAGGGATGGGAATGTACAGGTGTAAATTTATCAGTGGGAGCTGCAAGATTTGGGCTCAAGTTTATTGAGAAAGCTATACTCTAAACTCCATGAACATCTTGGTATACTTTGGAGTGCATGAGGAATAAATGTGGCTTATGGGCTGGCTCCCAGGGGTGGCCCAGTTCAGATCACACCTCCACTGACTGTCTTTGGGGCAGGAGGAAGGAGACTTTTGGGGAAACAACCATAGCTAATCAGCCATACCTTGGCAGTAATGGAGATGTAGAATTGTGATGCGTCCCAGGGTTGCAGGATCAAGTCCCAGGAGAGGGGGTGAGCTNCTCCACTGACTGTCTTTGGGGCAGGAGGAAGGAGACTTTTGGGGAAACAACCATAGCTAATCAGCCATACCTTGGCAGTAATGGAGATGTGGAATTGTGATGCGTCCCAGGGTTGCAGGATCAAGTCCCAGGAGAGGGGGTGAGCTATGCTGCTGGGTGGGGGGGTCACCAAAGCACTCCTGGCAATCACGATTTTACAAAGCTCCAGTGTGTGGGTAATACTAAGTCTAAGCTGCATCTGTCAGGTTGATTCTCTTTTGGCTGATAATTTTATGCCATTTTAGGAATTAGGAATTTCAGATGAACGCATCATACATGCAAGACTAACAGCATACATTTGTTAAATTTTGTAACCCAGCTGTGTTGAAACATTTTTAATTATAAAATATAACAACTTATTCAAGCCCAAATTGTCTTAGAGATATGAAGCAAATCAATGAAAATAGGAGCATTTTGCTAAGGCAACAATGCAACTTGCATTCAGCTTCAACTGCACTATGACAAGGTGTTTCTTAAATTTAATGTGATCTTATTTCCGCAATTAACAAATTATTAATTACCAAGCAAATTGTATGAATAAGAAAAAATAAGAAAAAAGCCCTATAGTTAGGGTGAATAATTCTTAGATGTTAACTGTCTCTGGAGCTTGAAACATGTTATTTGGCATTTATTGTGAATTATGTAAAATTAAAAAATTGCCTGAGATACTGAATAATAGTCTTGCATGTGCCAGTGTTGTAGCATAGCACTGTTTCAATCTGGTGAGTTATATAGGAGTAAATCTGCTGGTGTTCAGAGTGAAAGGTAGATTTTCATAGTTCATGTAATTAATAGGCAATGTTTTTGATTAATCAGGCCACTTATCCCTTATAATTCTTTTCCAGATAACCATTACTGTGTGCAGTCAAATGGGGAGTCTTGGTATTAGCATTGCTGGTGGAAAGGGCTCATCTCCATGTAAAGACAATGATGAGGTGCATTTCATTACTCAAAATTTTTCTAGTAATCTTTAGAAAGAAACTTCTGAGCATATCTTTGAAGTTAATGTGTTTTGTAATTTTCTTTCTCAGGTTACATCACTGTCTTAGCATAAAACACAGGGAAACACAGAATCATAGAATCACAGAGTTGGAAGGGACCTTGAAGAGTCATCTAGTCCGACCCCCCTGCAGTGAGCAGGGACATCCTACACTAGATCAGGTTGCTCAGAGCTTTATCAAGCCTGGCCTTGAATGTTTGCAGGGATGGGGCCTCCACCAGCTCTCTGAGCAACCTGTGATAGCGTCTCACAACCTTCTTGGTGAAGAACTTTTTCCTGATGTCTAACCTAAACCCACTCTGTTCTAGTTGTCCTATTGCTACATGCTTTTGCAAACAGTCCCTCCCCAGCTTTTCTTCAGGTATTGATAGGACACTATGAGACTCTTCACAGAACTTTCTCTTCTCGAGACTGAACAGCTCTAGCTCTTTCAGGCTGTCCACATAGGAGAAGTGCTCCAGCCCCCTAATTGTCCTCATGGCCCTTCTCTGGACTCTTTCCAACAGGTCCATGTCTTTCTTGTGCTGAGGGCGCCAGCACATCAACTATCTATCTATCACATCAACTTCTAGTCTGTATTTGTAATGGGGATTGGCCTAGCCCAAGTGCAGCACCCCACACTTGTCCTTGTTGACCCTCATGAGGTTTACAAAGGCCCACCTCTCCAGCCTGTCCAGGTCCCTCAGGATGACATCCAATCCCTCCAGTGTGTTGACCACACCACTCAGTTTGGTGCCATCTGAAAACTTGCTGAGATTGCACTCAACTCTACTGTCTATATCATTGATGATGATATTAAATAGCACCAGTCCCAGTAGAGATCCCTGAGGGACACTGCTCATCACTCTCCATCTGGATATCAAGCCACTGACAGCTACCCTCTGGATACAACCATCCAGCTAGTTCCTTATCAGCTGAAGAGCCCATCCGTCAAATCCATATCTCTCCAACTAAGAGAGAAGGATGTTGTAGGGTACCATGTAAAAGACCTTGGCAAAGTCCAAATAGATGATGTCAACCAAAGCCAGTAGTAGATTTTTATGGGGAAATTCCTGGGGGGATAATTTTGGAGAGAAAATGGATATAAACAAATTATTTTCCAAAGGCAGCTTAATTTTGGAAACACTGTTGTTAGTTTTCACTTTCGGACACAATTTAGGGTCACTCCTTTAGCAATCCACATGCCTGTCCCATGTTTGCTCATTCCCAGGAATTAAACTTGATTTGAGAGAAGTATTTCTCACATCCTCCTACTTAATTATCATTTAAATATATCTTTGTTTCCCATTTTGGCCCCCATGGCACAATGTAAACAATTAATTTTGTTCATTGCTTTATCTGTCAGGCACAGAAGGTTTTCTTCTTGCTAATGTGCTAAGTACTTAGTTTGCGTTTTCATAGAGGCAGCATAACAAGTCTGGAAAATTAATTACTTCCTGTTTGTATTTTACATCTATGTACAATGGAAGAAACTTGTGTCTGTGTCTGGTCTGAAACCTGTCTTTTGTTTTCCTAGGAGATTGTGATTGCACGACTGCCAAAAGATGGACCAGCAGACTTGGCTGGAGTACCTGCAGCAGGAGACAGAGTGGCAGAGGTAGATGGGTTGTTTGTTGCTGTAAAGCATCTTCTCTTGCAAATTATTTTAAAATCAAATCACTCAGAGTAGGATAATTCAACATCTAGATCTAGGCTTGCCTTTAGTTTTTTGATAATTCTCAAATGACATTAAATTACTGTAGTCTTTACATTCTAATTCTCAGATCTTTGTGTTCATAGCACTTTAACAAAATATTAATTACTTAAATGACTGATTCCAAGAGGAAAATAATTGTCTTAGTAAGCATTTTGTGAGGAAAAATTCAGTTATACTTGGTCCAAGAAGCTTTCTTATGGCCTAGTATTTGATTTACCAGGTGAGTTCATTGTAGGTATTACATAAAAATACAAATTAGTTGAGCCTCCTTTTCAGAAGTAAGTCTTGGATGAAAGAACAGCTTAGAGTACCTCTCCTGATAGAGGGTGAAAGGGCCAAGGACCAAGGCATAGATGTGTCTCTCAGGCTGCTCCACCTCAAGACTCATCTTTATCAGCACTTTCTTGAGCTTATGAGGTTCGAAGACCAGTGGTGAATTTGTACTTTTAGTGATAAATACTTTTGACTATTCACTGTTTGGTTTCCACGTGTTTAGAAGGCATAATGGGAGGAGAGCTTCTACGAAATTACTTTGAAGTGAAACTAGTCCATAATTTTTTTCAGCTCTTGTTCTCTTAAACTGTTATTCATACTTGCTTGAGTTAATGGTTTTCATTCCACCATACTCCTTCTTGAATTAAGGTAGGATAGAGCAAGCAATATTCTATGTCTATGAAGTTGCCAGTAATAAGGATACAACATTTAGCTGCGAAAGACAAATTAATGATAAATTAATCTATTAATTTCATAAAACTATGCTCTAGAATTAATGGAGAGTTGTATCCCAAAATCCACAAGTGGAAGTTAGGTTAATATTTTTAAAAGGTTAATGATGAATAAAATTTTGTATTATTTTAATTTTTTACTTTTATAAAAGAGTTATCTAATTTTCATATTTTAACAAATGTAAGAGAATTTAAATAATTCTTTACATATTTCTCATTATCAGATCATCAGGGGAAAGAAAAGCTTTTTTAATTGCTGTATTGTTAACTTCTGAACAGAATTTCTGGTCAAATCAGCATCCTAAAAATCAACCCCTTTGCTTAGGTTCCTCCTTGAGGCTATAATTCATTCTTATTTAGGGGGCTATTTGACATATACTAGCTTCTAGTGCCTGCTAATTTAATGAATAGTGAAACAAATTAAAGACAGAAGAATCTTCTGTTCCATACTGCTGTTCTACTGCAGTTATGTTTTCTCTGTCTCCCACAAGATGGCAGAATCATTAATGTATTTAAAGAACATTTTAAAAAAAACCCCAAATCTCTATATTTTGTATGTGTGGGAGATGAGGAGGAATTTATGCATTCAGGAGTGCCGTGGGACTCCTAATGTTTTGACCACAGGACTAGTTTCTGTGCAAATAACCAGCTTCTTTTTTTTTCTCTTGACATGATGTGTTAAAATTTCTTATTCTTGAACTGACCATTTCAACAATTCAAATGCTCAGTGTGCTTGTCAAAACTGGCAAGAATTGCAGTTTTATTTCCTTTCATTGTCTGGCCACATATAGCAATAGGGTCAGGCATTTTTATAATAACCTGAGATGGAGGGAATTACTCTTAAAAAACATTCAGAATAAAAACATGTATTTCTGCTGGTTTGTTTTCAAAGGCATCCCTCATTTCAGAACCTGATGCTCTTGATGTTGATCCTACTGAAGTTTCATCCAAGGGCAACCCTTTCTCAACAGTAAACCACATTATAACAGTAAGTAAGAAGTCCCTACTGAGTAACAAACCATGCTGAGAGCTAAGAACTTTGTGCTGTTTGTCATTAATTCTAGTAAGGGTGGTAAGCACTGGCACAAAAACTTGTGAATCTATGTGAAAGAAGAACTTGTACCAAAGATCAGTGAACCCATCATGTGTTTACTTGACTCCCACTGCAGCCTGTGACTTCTGGAGGAGCTCAGCTCCTGGATAAGCACCAGTGCATCAGACCGGTGCTTTTGAACCATTTTTTTGGGGGGGCTTTAAGGATGGTATCCGTCTTCTCCAGCTTGGGTGTTTATTCTGTTGTCTGGACTCCCACTCTAGCAAACGGAAGGAGCAGCATCTCCAGGGTGCCTCCCTCAGGAGGGATTTTGCTGCTACCTGGAAGTGACCATTTTTATCTTTTGGCTGGAGGAGGAGGAGCTTGTGCAGCTAAGGCTGCATGCCCCTATTTTAGGTGAGATTAAGGTATCACACAGATTGGGTTTTAGAAATCAGATCCCCTGCTTTGACCATTCATAAAAAAATTAAAACTTGAAAACGTACTCAAATCATGTTTATCTATCTGCATACCTAAAATTCTGGCTATTTGATCAAGGTCAAAAAGCAACTTATGTGAATTAAGCCTGAAGTTCCAGGAAGCAAAAAATGTTTCTCCTGCAGCAAATGCCAAAGGAATTCTTTGATTCCTCTTCTTCTGACCTTTTTTATCTTTCTCAGGAATACTGCTCACAACTCAGCTAATGCCAAAGTTCATTTACTATATAGATAGATTTTTTTTTTTGTTTGTGTTGGGTTTTTAATAAAAATCTTTGTGCTGTAGCAAAAGGTGTGTTATTGCCTTTAGCCTAGAGCAACATGCATCAGTCTTAGAGATTATGGGCATTTGAGGAGTATTGTGCTGACTGATCAGTATGTCATCTGTTCTCACGCTGGGTTTACTCGTGTGAAGTTACACTTATTCCTCAGTAACTGTCTACTCTGAAGTTCTTTCCCTCTTGGTAATTACAAAAGAAATGTAAGAATTTACCTTGGTTTTAATGAATGTAGATGCCCCAGAATTTACAATTAGATACTTCTTTATATACTTACTGTATTTCATAGATTTGTCTCAATTACGTTAATCACACTTCAAAAATAAAGTATCTTTTTATTCTCATTTGCTTAATATATCTGTGTAAAAATAAAAATATTTTAGTTGAACTTAAGCCAGGTCTATTTTTCCAATTTGCATCAAGGTAGATCTACAACTGAGACAGCTTTCTACATGCAGATTGTGTGTAAAATACTGCATGTCTAACTACAGGTAGATAGAAAGTCAGGGACACTAACACTACCATCAGCATTCCATGCTGACTTTAACATAAGAAACTTTAACTTGGTTTCTAGAGTCTATTTTTTCCTGTCTTCTGTCTTTAGCTCCTTATTTCCAACTCATCCTCTCAAACACAGAATTAGCTCTGTACAGTCTTTCTCCATCAAAAATATTTTCATTCAAGCTCTGACTGAAATTCCCATTGGATTTCGTCTGACTTTAAAGGAAGGTGTTGGCAAGTTTTGACATTTCATATCACTTCATGACATGCTTCATCATGTTGTCTTCTTTGATCCATTTATGGATCATGAGGATATTAGATACTCTGCAATTAATATAAAATCTCTTAAATATTTTATTATAGTATATAACTTTAAGTCTTATAATATTATTTTCTTTAATTGCATGCTTTTGCCCCGGGATATTTCTCAGTTAGATTTTTTCATATAGTTTACAGGTACACAAGCGACACTTGTATTGAGGATTTTCACAGAAGTTTAAGGCTTCTCAATTAAAAATGATTGTGTAAAAGTAACTTAAAGTAATGGGAAAATTTGAAGACCGTCTTCTAAAGACAAAGAAAATCTAATGTTTTGGTTGCTTTCTTAAAAACTCAGAGACACTAAATATTCTTAAATAGTGATAAAACAAGGGTTAGTGGTTTTAAAGTAGAATAGGGCAGGTTTAGATTAGACATTAGGAAGAAGTTCTTCACCATGAGGGTGGTGAAGCACTGAAACAGGTTGCCCAGAGAGGTGGTGGAGACATTCAGCCCAGGCTTGATGAAGATCTAAGCAACCTGATCTAGTACAGGATGTCCCTCCTCACTGTAGGGGGTCGGACTAGATTGCCGCAAGACACCTTCCAGCCCAAGACTGTCCATGATTCAATAGTAAGATAAAAACTACAGTGTTCTTCATAGAGCCATATAATCTGCTTCTCTGCCTGCAGGAAGTGAATATATTATGCAGTCACAATATGTAGGATGGTAGTTTTTCTGCCTTTCTCCCACTTAGTTTAGAAGGAAGTCATGAGAAACCTTATGTAGCTTCCAGGAAAAAAAGTCTTGATGCACTCAGACCAGTTAAAAATCTTCAGAAATCAAAATATCAAACATTTTCTTTTCTCATCTGAGCAGGTTACTTCAAGCCATATTAGAGAATTGTAGTCTTACAACTTAAACATATTGAAGCGTGTTTCATTTCTCTAGTCATTGACTTATTTTTTCTTAATTTTAAAAACAAACCCAGTAGAATACTTAGGTCAGAGAAGCACTCTAAAAAAGACAACTGAAGGCTCTGTCATCATCAAAGACGGATTTCTTCTGAAACATGTTTCAAACAATAAAGACCTGACTCACAGCATTTGATTGACCTGTTCCCATAACATCCTGTAACCTAGTATTTCAATCTACATGTTGTTTTTCTTTTATAAAGATGTGCTTTATTTCTTCTTCTTTATCTTATTGAGTATTTACTTTATTCATTCTGATGAGGTAAGTTAGTCTCAGAAGTCAGGAGCCTGGCCTGTCACTGCCTTGCATCTTGTGAAAGTTTAGACACTCATGTGAAGAAGCCCATACACAGCCTTGTTGCCTTGCTAATGTTATCCTCATCCTCTGACCTTCTGTAGGATGTTTGCACAGAAGCATCCTATTTGTTCCTCTCTTCCTTTTAAGTAGTTTTCTCATATGACTTGGTTAGATTAATTTCAAACTTTAAAGTCTTGGATTTTGCAGAGCTTGTAGTTAACAATGCAAAATAAGAAAAACCTTTGAATATAGTATCTTGAAAAAATCAATAACTTTTTAAAGTTATTTAACATTTTATTTAACTTTTGAGTAGTTAAATAAAAAATTCACAAAGTAAATCTATCATATGGTAAACAATGTAAGCACTGCAGATAATAGAAGTGAAAATGTATATAAGAGACAGCAGAACTGTGCTGTTGGACAAAGCATACTATTTGAGAATAAAAGAGGCTAAATATTTGAACAACTGCATTGACATGTGATCAGCAGTTATCTCCCCTTGTGAAAGGTGTCTTTGTGGAATGTGTGAGAACTCTGCAGGTGAGGAGGCTGTTCAGGAATGACTGCTGCATTCCATAGGAAACAGTAGCTTGCTTGAAAAATCAATGGATTGGTGACTTGAGTCTCCTGATGTATTTTCTTCAATATTTTTATAACATTGGGCCATAAATGTTTATACACAAAGCACTATGTATCAGGTTCCAGTGACAGGGACTAACTATCCAGTGGTACATTAGAAAATGAAAGCCATGGAGTTAAATCTGTCTTCATAAGCATCTTGAAGCATGTGACAGCCTTTTGTGTTCAAGGCATTGCAGATAAGACATGATGGATACTGATCATATTGATTCATTTTTGTCTGTTCTAAAATGTGATGGTTTGACTAACATCCATCTCCTTTTCCTTATGCATGTCCCTTGGGAGGCTCTGAACTGCCTGATAGGAAAGACAAGAGTTTTGCTGTATTTGTATATGCCCAAATAGTATATGCATTACACACTACAAGATGAATAAAAATATTCTTGCCATCTCAAAAACTAGTGGAGAAAATACCTAATTTTAAACCTGGATTCTTAAAGGTATCAATCTCTAGAAAATGCCTACAGAGGAAATTTAGGAGAAAGTGCCTGGAGTCCAGTAAATTATGCTAAACTACACTAGATGCTGGGAGCAGATGAGCAGGTATGGGCTGGTGGTGTAGTCCCTGCAGAGCTCTTCGCCAGTCTGATGCACACAAAATCAAGGCAGCATCTTCAAAAATATGGTACCAAAACTCAGGCAAAAGTCATTGAGGATACTTGAGAGCAGCCTCTCCAGTCATAAGGATGGATTGAATTTAGCAATCCCCTCTCCCAACCACCTGCAGCAATAGGTGCTGTCGCGGAGGCCACCCAGAGGTCTTCAGCTGCTCCATGTAATGAGGTACTTCCACAGTGCCTATCAATCGATTTTCCTTCCCAGAGACAGAATCATAGAATAGTTTGGGGTGGAAAGGACCTTAAAGATCATCTAGTTCCAACCCCCCGGCCATAGGCAGGGACCTTTGAAGGATTCAGCTCTTATGGCTCAGATTCCCAGAGCCCATCCATTCCTGTGCCAGCAGAACCACAATCCCTTAAAAGGAAAGTGCAGCTGTGTCTCACCTGGGACACTCACAGGTGAGCTCCTGGTGTGTGTCTCCCCTTCGCCAGCTCTGCTGCTTCCCACTACCCACTGCCTTTGCCAGCTCTGAAACTCTCAGCAGCAAAGCAGAGGCCAGGTGACACTCTCCTGGGACTGACACAGCAGAAGCCAAGTGACAGGAGCATCTTCTGCTTCTCCTGGTGCATCGCCAGATGAAGTATTGATTTATAGCTCTCTCTCCATCTGACTTCACAACGTCTGGAGTTTGGGCAAAGGTCTTGAAAGCAGTGAAATAGTGCTGTAACACACAGGGAAAGCAATGCAACCAGGCTTTCCAAGAGCTGGAGCATTTCAAGTCAGTGAAAATGTTCCTGATAACAGTGTTATGTGGTGGGAAGCCTAGATGAAGTTTGTGAATTTGTAAAGTTTTAGGTGGTCTTTGTCATGAACCGATATCCCTTGCCCCAACCTCCATCCTCATCACACACTGGCTGCCCTGCTCATTTCTCCCCAGTGGTGAGATTGCTTATGGGTTGTAAATTGATGAGCAATTAATTAGATTTCTTTCTCCCCCTTTGACTTATATGTTCTATACGTTTTCTCATGGGGAGAAGGCTGCTTTTATCCATTGTTTCTGTCTTCAGGAGTAAAGCATTGCATCACTTTAATTAAAACAAGCCACCAGATGCCAGTTTTGTTTGAACTGTGGAAGCAACTGATCAGCCTGGTCTCTGCTGTTCTTATTGGATACATTTTGGTATCTTCTTTTCAAAACTATTAGTCAAAAATCCAACTCTAACATTTTTTAGATGTGATTAAATGCCCTTCTTCACTCCAAATTTGATTTAGGCAGCTTATTTTATGAATACTTTCATTATCAAGTGCAACCCTATCTATCAGTCCAAAATGTATTTTCATAGTTTAGCAAGAAGCCTGAATTTTCACTGCTTCAAGTCTAAAATACTATTACTTTCACTAGTGATAAAAAAAGTAAGCATGGAAGCAAAGAGTGATTCATGAGGTTTACACAAATTTCTGTAAATGCTCTTACTTGGTAGATTATTTCATCTTTTTTCAGCATTAGCACTGGAGTTAGTAAAGATCAACTCTTAAGCCATGTGTCAAAAATATATATTGAATGAGCCAGAATTCCCTTTTATATGTGCTTTCTAGCTGTGGAATATTTTCTTTAAAAAGTGATCTGTTTGAACTAGGTTTTCTCCCAAAAGACCAATCTAAATCCTTTTCCTCTACCCTGATACGTTCAAACTTGGGCTTTTCATGTGTCTTATCAGCTGTTTCACAGCCTTTTTCTCCATGGTGGCTGGCCTTGTTCTCAGCCATGCTTTGCCACATCATTGCTGGTTATGCCTTTCATGTGAAGTTTGGGCTTTAGCTGTGACTCTTGCCTTGAGAATTTTCTTTTTCTGCTAATATTGGAGTATGGACCTGTGGCGGAGGAGGAGGTCAGAGGAAAGGGAAGCCTTGTAGAAAGGGAAAAAAGATGATGAGGTTCTGTCTGGGTTAACTTTTGAAAAGGTTTTTTTAAAAATCATAATGATTTGTGGACTGTTCTGTAACTTTCTGGACAAACATTTTTTTTAGAAAGTGGAAAAGGAAAGCATATGAATTTAAAAATTACCTGTTGTCAGGACAGGTCATTTATCATGCTTTAAGAAGATGCTTTTAGCTGAAGCATCATAACTAACAGTGGATTTGTTCCTATCCTGTTCCAATATAAAATAATTTTTTCAGCCAGCACCACAAGTAAACTATCCCAGGTTATTTAGACTGCTTTATTTTACTGCTTGTTGCCTGTGCATGTTGAAGAACTCTGACTTTCAATGGAAGGTGGTAATTCCATCAGAATGTCTTAAATAATTTGTTTTGTAGCTGATTTAAACAAAAAAAATCATGAAGTAAATATCTTTAGTGTTCATAGCCTAATGTTTGTATTGAAAAAGCATAAGAAAGATGCAAATAAAGTAATAACATTCACAGCCTGAAAATACCATTTCAGGGGAAAGAACAAAAATAGTAATCTGTTTCAAATGAGTAATCATACATTTTACTGAAAAAGTATTCTACATATTTTGACATTTTGGGATTGACTGGTACTTCAGGTATTATTTTAATAATGAGTTCATTATGAGGTGTGTAGGAGGATTTTGAGATTTCAACAGAAACATTTTAGAAAAGATCAGGCACCATTCAGTAACACAACGGAATGATGCAAGACCCTGGATTATTGGTCCTGCTACACCAGAATCAACTTAAGTTACTGGTAGAGGATGGCAATTCTGCACTTCCTCACATCCCTGAGGCAAGCACTTTTATGCTCAGCTGCCCATGGTGGAAAGGTTTTCTATGTTTCTCTCTTAGATGTCTCTATCTTGCCCTGCCTGTAATGGACAGTGGAAATATTTTGCTTCCTCTTTGTTGTGCCACTTTTTTGCATTTGAAATCTGTTCTTATCTCTCCTCAGTTGTGATGCACCAGGAGATATGTGTTCAAATATGAATATTAAAGAAAAGCTCCAAGAGCAAAGCTTGCCTATTAATAAGGTGAAGCTAGCATCAATGAAGATAAGCAAGAAAATCTGAAAGCAAGGGTAAAGTTCTCCATGACTTCTGGGAAGAGAAGCAGTGGGTTTCAGAAAAGGATTAAACGGAAGATAATAGAAGTTTGGAATTGTCCAGTTTTGTTACTTTTTGTTTTTCAAAAAACAAAACTGGAAGAGAAAAGGAAGCTGATGAAGTTTAGACTGTGATTTTGCTGGAGGAAAGGTGAATGTGAAGGCAGTGATGGAAGGTGCTGTGTTCCTAGGGCCTAGATAGTTAGATGAGCATGGAAAGACTTGCTGTGCTTAGAACTATGATATGGTTTACTTATGTCCTTTTTTTGTGTGTGTGTTTTTTTTGTTTGTATGTGTTGGGTTTTTTTTCCAGAACACTACTAGGAGAGAGAAAGCAGAGGCCTGAGTCCTTTTTCAGTGAATTAAATAATGGATAAATACATTACTACATAATTGAGTTTGCTTTCAGTTTGCACTTGGGTCAGTGTCACAATCTACAACCAGGAATTGTTTTATCTTTGGTACCTATGATTCATCTGTAAGGAAATCGTGGCTCCTCCACACACAGCTGGGAAGGTGGGCATGTAGCAGGGCAGTTTTTCACAAGGAAGAGGCAGCAGTGGGTGGGTTTAGGCATTCTGCAGTATTGATATGGATTCACTTGGGTGTCAGGGAAATAGTTCAGGAAGCACTGCGTTTGGACCATAAAATCTCATTTATTAGTAAAACTCAGCAGTATATCTCTGAATCAGCATGAGTGGGTGTATGTATGTATGAACTTTCATCTGCCAGGAGAGGATAGATCAGGCTGCTTTTGATCAGAGCCGAGTCCTCTCTGATCTTGGGAGCACAGGTTTCCAATCTTGTCAGCACTTTTGGGCCATGATGCTGTTTGTTCAGTATCCTCTGTAGAAAATGGTGCCAGCTCCTATTTATCTGCAGCAGCTTGAAAGATTAGATGAAAGACTCCCAGCACCTTTATTTGATTAAGGAGGCTGGTAATAGAAATGCTGGACAAGCGTTAACTGGTGGGCAGGTATTTCAATAACGGAAGCACAGCCGAGGATATTGGTAAGAGAGGTGGTGGTGGGTGGAAGGTGATGTCCTCTAGTGGCTCCACTGCAGCTCAGGTGCTAGAGGTGTGCAGGCTTTCAGATCATGGGTGTAGGAGAGAGAATGTGTCATCAAGGAAATCAGATGAGTTTCTCAGCAAGTTATGAAAGCCTAACTACAGCTTGCAATGTGTTGAACAAAGAAGGAGAGGTGCAAGAGAGTATTCATGCTATGTCAAAGCATCCTATGGGACTCTGTCATGGGTAGAGTGATTGACTTCACTCATAAGAGAGAAGTAAAGAAATATTTCTTAATTTAAGACAGTGATTTAACTAACTTTAATAATAAATGTGACAGTATTTTACGAGGTTCAATGTCAAGTTGCACACTATTATTTACTGCATAGATGACAGGGTCAGACAAGTTGTCAGGGAGATCCATTGAGTCATGAGGTTCAGAAAGAAACCCCTTACTCTGTAAACTCCTGCTCAGGGAGGAGTCTAGGTACAACTGGATCCCTAATCCTAGTCCCAGACGTGGTCAATGGCTTCTGTCTAAAGGATTATATATGTATATAACCAATCCTTTATATCAGTTAGCTAAGATTTCAAAGTTTTTAGTATAGTATTAGTCACTTAACCAAGAATTTGTTGAAGTGAGGAATCTCTCAACCTCGAGGAGAACTAGAAGCATCCCTGCTCAAGGAGAGATCCTGGTGTGCAGCCCACTGCCATACAGCAGAGCTCAAAGGGCTCTTGGGCTGTCCACTATTTATGGAGTAAGGTAATTAACCTATGATCATATTCTCATCAGAACAAAGCATCTAGGTGCCCCAACTCCAGACTGTAGTCAGCTACCCTCTGAGGTCCAGGAGCAGCTCATTACACCTCCCAGTGAAGGCTATGTCTCAAGCAAGAGCCAGGGGAGAGAAAAGAGGCAGAGCACATCACCACAGACTCCTTCCTCTAGCATTATTGTTGCAATCTCAGATTTATTTTTCTTTCAGATATAAGTAATTAAAAAAGGACTGGTTTTTGGGGTTTTTTTGGTGAATGAATACTTGTATCTAAAGTAAGGAGTATTATGGCATACACAGCAGAAAAAACTCTCCAAAGAACCTTTGTGCCAAATAAAAACTCTTACTGTGTACGTTTAGGGATGGTGGTGGAGTGAAATAACACACAAGAACTTCATGTTATTAGGTTAAATTTTTAGGGTTATGCTGCACTAACAGCTAGAATCTTTTTCCATGTTCTGTTTCATTGTCTGAATTCCTTTTGTGATTGTAAAACCCACTGACATCACAGTATTTGAAAAATAATATGGAATAGTCAGGTTTCAGAAATCAATGTTTGAAGAAAAACTTCTTTAGAGAACTGGATGTGATTCCTTGCATGTGGGATCACTAGAGAGTGGAAACCATGCTGATATAAAGAGTATTTCAATAACTGACATTTAAAGTGACTAAAGGCTACTCTTCAAAAGGAGAAAGTACTACTGGAAGCTCTTCCTTCAGACTGATAATGCAGTATATATCTGGTCTTGGAGAAATGTGCACATCTATTTTCAAGCAGAACCAGTGGAGGAAGCAAAAAGTTAAATTTGTAATTAACATTTGATTTATACAAGTAATTACATTATTTGGGAATGCATAAAGAATGTGACATTCTCTTTTTTCAGTTATGATATTTAAATGAATTTTAAAACATTACAATGTAGTTCTCAAAAAACATAAAGTTCTTGGCCAAAATACTGATATGAATCTGATCCATGTATGCATATGTATTAACTAATGAATTTATGCATTGATTTTATGTCTTCACATTTTACTGAGGAAATGTATTTAAGGGAAATGCCAAAATTTGGGATTTTTCAAAGCTCAATAATTTATGTGCTTTATGATCCTTAATAATCCTTTATTGCGTTCAGGTGCATGAATTCAATGAATAGTGAAGTAAAATAAAAGAAGATGGGTGTTTTTCACATACACGTCTTCCTATTTTAATGATTTTGTTATCTTTTATTTCCTTTTAAGCTATGCAAGCTTTACCTTTTTTATTTTTTAAAATAAGCTAATGACAAGAAAAGGCAAATTATCTCTATTTAGTTGTAATTATAAATGCAAATTTTGGCATAGAACAGTTTGCCTGTCAGGAAGCCCTTACATTTTTAGCATGCTTTTCTCATCATCTGTACCTTTTAAAATACTCTCTTTAAATACTTCCCTGCTCTGGACCTGACTCTTTTTCTCTGCTCTATTTCACATCTTGCTGAAGATACCTCGGATAATCCTCACACGCCCTTCCACTTCTGATGAAGATACTGACCAGTTGCTCCCAGAGCCGGATGACCTAGAGCCGGAGGAACCTGATAGCACAGAAGGCCATGCCTATTTGGACTGTCTGAACAGTGCTTTTTATCCTCCCTAATAATACTTTTCTGGAAAGTTTTCACTGGTGGCTTTCTTTCCCATTGTTTGATTACATGTAATGTAGTACTTGAGCCACTGTTGCCTTATTTGTAGGGAAAACTGTGACACAGAGGAAGGATTTGAGCTGTGAAAGTGCAACTTGTATTTGTATGTCTCTGCCTTGAACTTTCCTTCATCCAGAACTAGTGCATTTGAAACAAAATGCCACAATGTGTTGTCACAATGTCACAATGTGTTTTAATATCTACTTCTGGGGGTGTCCTACAGCACCTAACAGCAAAAGTGAACAGAACAGATGATTTTTATTCAGAAGGTGCTTTACCCTTTTGTAAACATGCTGAAGATGGTCAAAGGGCTGGAGCAACTGCCCTATGAGGACAGGCTGAAGGAGTTGGGGTTGTTCAGCCTGGAGAAGAGAAGGCTCAGGGGGGATCTCATAGTAACTTCTCAGTACCTGAGGGGGTCCTACAGAAAGGCAGGGGAAGGAATTTTTAACATAATATCGGATGGGAGGACTAGAAACAATGGATGTAAATTGGAAGGGGGTAGATTTAGACTAGACATAAGGAAGAAATTCTTTACAGTGAGGGTGGTGAAATACTGGAACAGGTTGCCCAGAGAGGTTGTGGATGCCCCATCTCTGGAGGTGTTCAAGACTAGGCTGGACAAGGCAATGGGCGGCCTGATCTAGTGGGAGGTGTCCCTGCCTATGGCAGGGGGGTTGGAACTCGATGATCTTTAAGGTCCCTTCCAACCCAAACTATTCTATGATTCTATGATTCTATATTGATTGTCCACATCTTCCCGCGCGCGGCAAATGGCGCCCGAACAGGGACCAAAAACGAGATGCGCCACGGCCGCGGCGAGCAAGGCAACTCCGGTTTTGCAGCCTCAGAGGACTAAAAGGGCACGACTGCCCCGAGTCCGGACCGGCCCTATAGAGGAGAATCTGCTGCCCGACGAGCGGCTACTCCGTTGCTGCCACCAGGAGACTGAGGAGGCACTAATCACCCTTAGTCCGGAACAACCCTACGGAGTAGGTTCCACCGCCCGCTGTGCGCTGCCCAGGATTATGGTAAGAGAGGCAGCATAAGAGTTCTTTGAGTGCTTTTTATAAAAGTGGGAAGTACAGGATATTGACCTGAAAAAGGACTTGTGTTACTCACTGACTTATAGGGTAGCGAAGGGTCGCGAAGACAATGGTTAGCCGGTCTAATCGAAGACTCCGCGACTGTGAGAGAAGTTGGGGAAACTATGTGGCAGACTGGGTGGCTGGCAGAGAGGCAGAATGCAGCTGGGGAGAGAGCGGTGGAGAATCTGGGCACAGAAAGGCCGTGGGCAGCTGGAGGAAAAGCCAATAGAAACTGCGGATAGAGAGCAACTGCGGGAAGCATTGCCGCCCCTCCACCTGCTCTGGTCACGGTGCAGTCGGAATCCATCACAGTAAAGGGACAGACCTGGGACTCCAGCAAATGGGAAGCACAACATGCCAGGGATGCACAGGTGGACACACGTACATCTGTCCATCTCCTTCCAAGCCTATGTTGTTAACTACGAACCCTCACTAAGAGAAGAGCCTGAGTGGACGTCACCACGTCCTTCTCAAGACATCATAGAGGATAATAAGCCCCGACGACTACTCACACCAGAAGTTCGTGCGTTTGTGGGGAGGGTTTACAATGGGCTGGTTGATGGCCCACCCATCCAACCCATGACAGTGACAATGTGCCCCCATCCAGCCTGATCACCCCCTCCAGGGGGGCCATTCAAGATTTTTACGTTCCCTACCCCCTTTCCCCTCGGCTTTATAACAGGATTGGAGTCCCTGTTTGGTTAATTGGTCATCATTTGTTTGTTTGTTGTTACTGTTTTGTTTGTCCATTATTGCTGTTTATTGTAAGTGTTTGTTATTGCTGTTTGTAGTTGCAACCAGAAACTTGAGCTCAACGTTGGTATTATTGAGTAATGAAAAGTTAAGTTTAGGTCATTATAAGCAATAAAAGGTTAAGTTTGGTATTAAAAACACAGTTAGGGGTTAAGTTGAATTGTTAGGCTGTTATAAAAGGTTGTTATAAGCAATAGAAAATTAAGTTTGTTATTGTTATTTTAGAATATTATGTTTGGATTTGAATTTGGTATTACAGCTGTTGTAAGTTTACTATAAGCAAAAGAATAGTAAGTTTGGTAAAATAGGTTTAAATTTCTGTTTGGTATTATTACTATTATTTAAAGGTGGCCCGTACGGAGATGGAATGAGCTCTGCTTGGCTGCAGGATTCGCTGAGAACAGAACTCCCTTGGGCGCCTCCAGAATTTCTTTTTTCTGGAGGGACTTCTGGCCTTTGTCGTCTCGATGCAGGAGCAGACATCAACCATCCATCTGATAAGATTTTTAATTTTTGCTATTTTGGTATTCTTTGTTTGATATGTTTGATACCATTTGTCTATCCCTCCTTCTTGTTAGTAACTGTTCTTACAACATTGCCCTCTACATTGCAAACAATGCTGCTGTTAAGTTTCTGTTTTTAGCTCACAGACATGGCTGTGAAGAATCTGATGGGATGTGGTGCATGAACCTCTCCTATCATTCCCAATCTATGCATAAAAGTCAAGATTAACAAGCTGGAGTTGAACCTTACCTTTCAAGGGTAATGGATTTGATCTATTTGGCAAATTATTTGAAGGACTGAGAGGCCATTCATAAGCAGTTACAGTGGCTCAAAGAACATATGAACAAAATCACAGTTTCTGATGAACACTTTGGAGATTGGTTGAAAAACATATTTGAAGGCCTGTTATAAAATTCTGTTATGGTTGCAGTATGCACAGTCTGTGCACCCAAGTTTTATTCCTACAAAAAGAAAAAGGGGGAATTGTGGGAGAATGGCTACGTGACAAAGTGGACATGAAGGAGCTCTGCTGATTTAACTAAGGTTCTCATGGGAAGGGCAAAGATAACACGTCCTTGAATCCAGCTGTGTTACAATAACAAGGTGCCACAGTTAGAAACCACAGTAATTGCAGAGGGGACGGGATGAGCAAATGTAACTTTTACTTGCCAACCAGTAAGATATTGCCTAGTGTGTTTACTAATGACTGGATTGTATATTAAGTGTGTGAAAACCCCAATAAATCAAAGCTTGCTTATCTATCAATCATATTGATTGTCTGCATCTTCCCACACATGGCAGATCCCCACATTTTTTTTTATTTGTCCCTTTTAATGTTTTATATGAGAATAAAAAATCCTTTTCTGTCTTTTAAATAGAGTTGTGGTTTTTTTTCTTACAAAGAAATGTTATTTTCTTTGTAATTCTGTATCTCATAACAGTGTAATAAGTAGTAGTTTCTCCATGTACATCAGTAATGCAGATATCTATCAGAATTGAGTAAGATCTGTAAATTACATTTTATTAGTTCTAAATGCAGGAGGCATCTTATGCAGCTCTGCACATGTGAGTGAATTGAGAAGCAGTTTTTCTGCTTTAGGAACAGAGACTTTCTGCTTGCTTCTCATGACTTGCATATAAGCAGAACACTTAAATTTATTGCATCCAACTTTGCAGCCCTCAGCACAAGAAGGATGTGGACCTATTCATGAGGGTTCAGAGGAGGGCCATGAAGATGATCAGGGGGCTGGAGCACTTCTACTATGAAGACAGGCTGAAAGAGATGGTTTGTTAAGTCTGGAGAGGGCTCCAGGTAGACCTCATACTGGGCTACCAGTACCTGAAGGAGGTCTACAGCAAAGTTGGGAGGGACTGTTTGTCAGAGCACATAGTGGTAGGATGAGGGGCAATGCCTTTAAACTAGAGCAGGTCAAGGTTAGATTAGACATTAAGAAGAAGCTCTTTACTATGAGGGTGCTGAGGTACTGGAAGAAGTTGTCCAGAGAGGTGATGGAGCTTGGTGAGGCTCTGAGCAACCTGATCTAGTGCGAGTCCTGACTACAGGGAGTTTGAACAGATGACCTTTGAAGGTCCCTTCCAACTAGACATGTTCTATTATTCTAAATTTACCTTGTGTACATATATATATATGTATATACACACATATGAAGTAAGCATTTAGGAGCAAACGTTCTTGTACAATAATATTCAATCCTTTAATTCTCTTCACTGTTTATTATTCAGGTTTCTCATGCATTTCAAGGGCTTAAAAAGAATGTTTTGGGATTGATCTTTATTTGGGTTTCCACAGTGCTGCCTTAACCCAGGAGTGGGATGTCATGACTTTTTTTCACGTGCATAAATTGTACATTGATACTTTTTATTATGTGAATACAGTTTCTTTTCCTGTAAACATAATATAGCACAACTCAGTAGCCTGGTAAATCCCCATCTTTTATCCACATTTGGAAAGATTTCTCAGGTTTTCATTCATATATATGACTTGAATGAGTGCTGGTAGCTGGCTTATCAAGAATTAGGATGTTTCCAGGAAGACACGGCTGTCACAGAGTTAGAGCAATATCTCTTAATGATGAGAAGGATATTTTATTTAAAAAAAATAGCGCTATGCTTTTTGCACTATGACATCAGCATATTGACTCTCAACTGCATCCACAGTGGCTTTTACATAATCTTACTTGTATTTTAATTGAAGATAATTTATCAGCAATGAGAGCTTTAAACTAATTTTCATTCATTTGCAAAATGAACATTACGTTAGAATCTGCGATGGGTTTAAAAATTAAGACTGTGCTATGTGCATAAACAGTGCAATTTGAATTAGCTTAAACTATAATGAAAAATGAAATTATATTTAAAAATATTTATATCCCTTTTCTTCCTCAAAAACAAACAGGGTTCTTCCACTATGATGTAATGTTTGATCAATACATGTTTTAAAAACATCATCAGGCTCAGAACCCATAAGTGCTTTGTCAGCTCAACTAGTAAGGTATGTTTTATTATTGCTTTATTATGTCTTACTAGACAACAGAATAAGTAAACTCATTCTGCTGTTGTAAAACAGCCCTGGGCTGCACAACTAGTTATAGTGGAGAGTTACTGGAACATAGCAGGAGTTCTGTTGAGAGCTCTGTATTTTAATTATCTTTCCTCCTCATACATAGGTGTGTGTTTTAGATTCTTCATCAGGTTTTAGAAATCAAAATGTTTGCTATCGAAATTATGTGCTCTTAAGAAAATGCTGTCAGCATTCAAGTAACTTTTAAACATATTGAGTTTTATCTGTCCTTTTTGTTTTCATGGCAAATTTCATCTTGCAGTATAAAGAATTTTACTGTGAGTATAAACTTATGGTGGGAACACTTTCTATGGAAAAAAACTGAACACATATTGCCAAACAAACCGACATAGTTTCGCAAGTAGACATGCAGCTTTACCAAATATGGCAATCAAAGCCTCTGCTAACATATCAATCAATTCAGGCTTTGCTTAAGCAAAAGAAATGCAGACAGGTAATTACATTTAATTTTTGTTCCACAAAAGTGAGGCAGAAGTGGAGGTCAGATGCTGGTGTGCTTATCAGTGCTGAGTAATCTCTCTCTTAAGGGTTGGTGTTTGATAAGAGTGGGCAGAGACAGAAGGTGGACAAGGCAGGATTGGAGTTGGTCTATTAATGACAGCACATATCCTGTTCTCTTTCTGCCTACTGACCTGGGAGGTGCCTGGAAAAAGCCCACTTCTTGGCTATGGACCCTTTTCCATGACTACTTCTTCCTAGCTGCCACAGCTGTAAAAAAAAAACCAAACAAACTAAGATGATCTTTAAGGTCCCTTCCAACCTAAACTATTCTATGATTCTAAGGTATTTAATGCTTTCCTAACACATTTCATTAGCTCTGTATCATCATTGCAGTGACCATCATTATGGAGGAAGACAAGACAAACAGTCTACTGAATACAGAGGGAAGATTTTTTTTGTGACGAATTTATTGAAAAGTATTTTACTGCCTGGAATAATTAATTTTGTTGAGATTCAGCAGTGATAGTGAGGAACATCCTGTGTATATAGCTGGAACAACAGATATCCAATGGAAAAGGAGTTTGTTGTTCCACTGCTGTCTGTACTCGTAGAGGGCAGCAGATGTAGGACCTTGCCAGCACAAGGACATTCTGATTTTTAACAAAAGCAGAGACTGATAGAGCCTTCAATGTTTCCCTTTTTCCACGCCTGCTCTCTCCTGCCCAGGAGTGTTTGCAGAGCCAGCCTGGTTTGCCAACCTGGGAGTGACAGCAGCAGCTGACGGGCGTTGCAGCAGTAATGTGGACCCACCTATCCTGAGGATCAGCTTTCTAGTCTTGGCTCCCTCCACTTGGAAGGTAAGGCTCCTCTGTGTACAACTCTAGCATGCTTTTTGTTTCAGTGAGAAACGTGCCATGAAATACCAGCTGGGAACACTGATGTGGTCCTGATGCTTCCAGGCATGTGTGTGTGACCTTGGGTGGACGTGCTGGAGTAATGTTGGTATACTTGCTGGCACGGTGTGCTGAGAGAAGGGTGTGCTGGAAGAAGCTGGGAAGCTTAGCTTGCTGCTCCAAGTGGTGAGGGAGCCAAGTTTTGTGCTTGTTTCTACTTTAAACTTTTTTACTTGTTTAAGTGCGAGACACAAATTCTCTCTCCAAATCGGACCACTAAAAATCAGTGCATTAGTCTTAGGTATATGTGACATAAATACGTAGCTTTCAACTGAATATGGTGCGACTGAGCACATCAGGGTCCAAATTAATGCTTTCAACCGTTGAATGCTTATGGTATGTCTGATGCTGAGCAAGCAAAACCTATCTGCTGAAGAAAGAAGTTGTGCAGGTGTATGATATGTGATATAGTCACTGGTTGGTGGACCTGGGTTACAGCTGTTTCAGGCTGAACATGGAAGTGTGCAAAGGAAAAATAATTGCAATACCCTCACAAGTGAAAACACTGCTGAGGCAGGTAATGACAGATATTCACTTGCTTCCTCCTCCTAGAACAGCAGATCAAGTAAGCACTGAAAATATGTCTGCTTAAATGGTTTATTTGCATGGTTCTCTATTTTGATTACTCAGCATTTGTCTCTTACCACAAAAAAAAGAGATACAACCTCCCTCCCAGTTAATTTCATCTCTTTCCCTCTTGTTAGGTCCTGTTCGGAAAGGAAAACGTGCCTAGAGACCAATGGCTGTAAGACTAAGAAATAATTTAAAATAGCAAAGTACTTTAGTACTGTGTCTATAACATGTTTCTACTTACTACCTGTTTATTTTACTTTGCAAAGTAAAACAGGAAAAACACAATTACTAACAGTGTCTTAGAAAATACTTGGAGTAAAAGAAACATTTTTTCTTTGTAGGGATAAGAACTATACTGCCATATTTATGTAGAACCAAATTCTCATATGGCTAGGATCATGGTCTTTCTTCAGGTTTACTGTTGAAAAGTTATAGTGAGCAAGGTGTGGTAGATAACAAGATGAGGTCAGTCTTTCCTCTTGGTCTCCTAAGTCCTGGTACATTGGCATTAAGTCTCTACATCCAGTTTTTCTTATGGTCCCTGATTTCAGCCTGTTGGTGTGAAGTTTGGTGTTACATTCTGTTGAATTTTTTGATTTTTGCTCTATTTCTTATCTCCAATTCAGTCTGTTTCAGCTCCCTAGCACTTGCACAGAAGCAGCATGGTGCATCCAGAATATGCATTTCTATTCACAAGAAGGGGAGCAGTAAGGACATTCCCTATCTGAGTACTTTAATTTTCATGAAGTAACAGTGAAAGGAAAATGTATTGTTTTTTTCTTGTGAGTGCTTGTAGATGCTTTTACAAGGCTAATGATGGAAAATCCTTTTGTTAAACTAAATATTCTCATCAGCATCTTACATTGGAATTATTATGAGCAAAGTCATTCCATAGCTACTTCCATCTTTGACTTTCATGTGAGTGAACAGTGTCTAGAAGTAATGAACGTGGGTATGATTAAGGATTTAAGCTTTAGGGTGGGTTGTTAAGACTGCTATGTTACACACATCATAAACTCCAAATAGATGCTGGTTTTTAAGTCTGTACTTATGTAGGACCCAAGACTTATGTCTGTCTTGAGTCCTACACTGCTGATTTGTTGCTCTTTTACTGACAAGGGCATCTGCTCCCAGCATGAGGAGAGAGTGACTCCCTTGGGAGCTGCCTCTGGATACCCTGATGGAAGCTGGGATATCCCTGGCACTGGTGAGTTGGGGCTGGGAGCACACCCAGCTGAACATGTCACCTGAGATGTGTGATTTAAAACCTGATGACCATGATTTAAGACCTTTGTAAACGGAGGGGTTACAAGGAGCAGAGATGCTTCAGGACCTGTGCTGTTGGAATTGTTGGTGATATAACCAGCAGTGTAATGTAAGCTGCTGTTTGGATCTCACTGAAGACCTCCTTTGAGGAATTTAAGTGATACAAAGGCACTATGTGGGTTCCTCACTACGGGGATAAGTTTCAGCCTCACAGAAAAATTTTGAAGATAAGGACTTCTGAATACTCTTCGCTTTCTTGCTGAAGAGAAAGCGCTACAGCTTCCCCCTGGGTATTACAATGCTTTTACCCAGTAGATTCAGTGAGGTGTATTTTTACTTTCGTGACTTCAAGCTTGTATTTATATCCTCTCTACTACAGCAGCCCTTGTAAATTTGACTGATACTTTATGTTTGTCTTGCTGCACTTGCTTGCCTTCTGACTGCCTCACATTGCTGAAAACGAAGGTACAAGTGACTAAAAGAAAATAATTGTTGCAGGAGTAACTTCTTATTTCTTCTGAGGAAATTTTCAGAACAGGAATGCTCTAAGGTAGCTAACTTTATGTATGTAAACTGTATAGACTCCTGTGGGATTACTGCTCTTCTTACTCATGATTTTGAAGATAACATGACTGTAACATCTATCAAGAAACAAGCAGAGTTTTGATGGTCATTTTCACAAGGACAATTCAATGATTAGAGATGAAAAAGGATTTTAGATTTAGTTATTTGTCTGTCTATCTATCTGCCTATCTTTCCATCCATCCATTTATTTTAGAAGATTCATCTTTTACCAATATATTAAGAGGAAGAGAGGGAAAGGAAGAGAATGTCTACCAGGGAACAAGTGAGATGCTTAAACTGCCAGCTTTACAAAGGACAGTCTGTTTCTTAATGAACCGTGGGCTGAGCAGAGACCATATTCTCTTTTAACAGATGCAAACATTTTCTCTGTGGTTCTGTGTCATCTTTCTTTCCCTCCCATTGCTACTAGATGCAGAACCAGCCTTACGATAGAATCACCCATAAGACAACATGAGCCCAGTTGATATGTCAGCCAGGAAGACTGTTATAAACACAGCACCTGCAGCAGAGCCACTGGGGAGGTTCCCTCCATGCTAGTTTCTAATATTGGTCTTCTGACTGTATCATTGTTAACCAGAGTCAGATTATTCTTTAGCAGCAAGCTAGCAGACTCCATAGCCATCATCTGCACGACTATTAACTTCAGATTTCATACTTGCTGGTTGCCTTTTGTATTTAGGGGTGCTCATGATGCCTGCTGAAAATTTTGCAAATCTTTCTGCATATTGAATACCCAAGATGTAACATCCTGATATTGGAAGAATAGTTAGCAGGAAAGTGTGTTAGGATAGCTCAGACCCAGGCACTAAAATGGGAAAGACAAAAAGCCAGGCTAGATCACCTCCTGAAAGTATTGTTGTGCACATTCTCTGTCTCCATGTAACAACATGTAGTGCCAGCTAGTCAGGTTTGTCATTTCACTTGCTCAATAATATCTGTGAACACAAGTTAGGTACTACTGAGATCTAGCTATTAATTTTCATGGACTTTTCAAAATATGAGCTTCTTGGGTAGAGGACTGAGGGGAGAGTGAATGGAGATGAGAACCAAAATCCCTCTTGAACAATTCACTATGATGGGCCAACATTTATTGTTATCGGAGGCAGCTGCCTGCGCTCTCTCCATGCTTCTATTTCTGGATTTTGGATAGCTATAAATGGAAACATGTGCTGACCAGAAATTGCCACCAGCCCTCCCTGATATTTCTCTCTCCCAACTCCAAAAATACAGGGATATCTAACATGTAGTCAGGTTCTGCTCAGCATATTAGAGTGCTGTTTTGTTTTCCTCTGGGAAATGGAGTTAGACGAACATGAAAGAAAACTGTCAGGAAGAGAAGCCCTAGAAGAAAAGCAAATGGTGAGACATGTTGGGAAATGTGACGCTGTCTTTAAAAAAAAATTAATCTTAAAAAGGAAAGGCAAATCAGCTGTTGAAATCTATAGGAGTATTTCCTGGCTTCCTTTAACCACTGACTCTGAAGATTAAACTCCATGTATGTTAAATCAAGTATGATGATATGTGCCTGTGGAAATTATGGAAACTTTGAATGCAATTTATGTGCTTGTAAATTATGAAAAATGAAATCTAGTTCAGTGTTGATTTTTTATCATAACCTAGATTGATAGCTAATAGTCTGTGGTTTTCATGAATTTTTCTTGAAAGACTGTTTTATGGTTTTGCACATTATGTTCCACAACTTTAAATCAGTAAGTGGCAGAGGAAGCTGTTTGTGTGTGTCTGAAGTGTGTCTGCAGTTTATTGAAAAGAGATGTGATCAAAGCAGATTATTAAAAGAAAGTGAAAACAGTCAAAACACTGCTTGTTCCTAATTAGTGTCAGCTTGAAACAAAAACTATAAATTGCATTTCATTACCTATGTAATTTTCCATATACCATGAGAAGAATGGTTTATTCTTGACTTTACAAACCTTTGAAAAAGTTAGCTTTTTGTTAATAGAAAATTAGTACTGAATTTATCAGCAGCTATTTTAAATAGTGGTGGTGTTGCATTGGTTTGGTTTCATGGTGGATCAGGTTTTACTCTTATTTAATCATTATGGTTGCCTCTATAAGTGAGAATTGGAAAACTTCTGTGTTATTTAGTAGTTTTAAGTACAAATGCTGAGATAGGAAATACAGCTTCAGTGATGCTTGGGTAGGAAATACAGAAGGTGCTGAAACAAATAAATGACATGGCCTTGAAGAGTGCCTCTTCTTTTTTTTGAAAGATAAGTATTTATCAAAAGGATAATATCTGAAAGAGCATTGCCACAGTGTAATCATGAAGCTATAATATGTATATTATTTTGCTCACTAATAAATTTAGTTTTCATTTTCAGTGTTTGTAGTTGATATATAAAATAAAAGGAAAACTCTTCAAAGTTGAAAGCAACTTTATAGTTGCTATACATTTATATATAACAAAAGCTTCAAGGAAACCAATGGAATTTTGGTTTTTTCTCCTGAACGAAGGAAATACATAGCAATGTATTTAGATAGTCTGGCTAACTGTGGGCTTTGACCAAAATGCAGTGGTCTTCTGATGGCTCTCTCTGTGTGCATCATTTACTAATTTTAAGAACAGCAAACTGGAGCAAAGAAGGGCCCTGCTGATGGGAGCCATATTACTGCCCATGCCAGGTCACCCACTGTTTTGTTGTTTCAAAGCTGAATCCTCCTGACAATTGCAGAACTTTCCTGTTATTGGCAAAGACTGACATCCCTGCAGGAGCTCAGCAAAGGGGAAATAGAGGAAGGAGGCCCTGTCTTGCAGGCTTCATGTCATTTTGCTGAAGTAGAAGATGCTTGTCCTCCCACTCCTTTCTCTTCCAGCCAAGCTCAAGCCTCCTCTCTGTACCCTCTCAGTCTCTCTTTGCCTGATTAGTCTTAACATCTTCAAATTGCTGCATGGATTTTACTTTGCTCCCACATTTTTTCCTGGTTTTGTACCTCCTGGGCTTTTATTGATTATGCCTTTTTCTCCTTGTTACATGCAGGCCACATCAATATTCAAACACTGCATGGGAGCAGTGTCAATCTGTGGCACAGATGCTGTTGGTACATAGAATCATAGAATAGTTTGGGTTGGAAGGAACCTTAAAGATCACTGAGTTCCAACCCCCCTGCCATAGGCAGGGACACCTCCCACTAGACCAGGCTGCTCAGTGCCTTGTCCAGCCTAGTCTTGAACACCTCCAGAGAGGGGGCATCCACAACCTCTCTGGGCAACCTGTTCCAGTGCTTCACCACCCTCACTGTAAAGAATTTCTTTCTTATGCCAAGTCTAAACCTACCCCCTACCAATTTACATCCATTGTTTCTAGTCCTCCCATCCGATATTATGTTAAAAATTCCTTCCCCTGCCTTTCTGTAGGACCCCCTCAGGTACTGAGAAGTTACTATGAGGTCCCCCCTGAGCCTTCTCTTCTCCAGGCTGAACAACCCCAACTCCTTCAGCCTCCAGAAAGATTCTGTAAAGGATTGGACATTAAAAGAAGGAGCAGTAGTTGCAAAGCTGAACCTAGGAGCACTTTTGAGGCATAAGTAATGTTCTGAGTGGTGAAACTGGTTTTAGTGGAAGCTTCAGCACTTAGTTTTTTAGTGTCAGGATATGGCCAAATCATTTTACTGCATCCCTGTGCAGGCTGGTAAAAATCTGTACTGTAGGGGAAAAGTACTGGTTAAGTAAAAAGTGCCATGAGTTTGGTGGTGGGTTGTCTTTGTGCTCAGCAGTTCTGCAGCAAAATGTGTTAACTGCAGTATTGGTGGCTGAATTAATCTGGTTGAAGTCTACTATAGTGTGGTGTACACAACACTAACTGCTCTGCAGGTTACAGACATAGCTGTAATATCAGATGAGGCTTGAGAATAGAGCTGATGGTGAGAAAGGGGAGGTAGGGAGTTCTAAAATGTACCATGAGAAGGTACAGAAAAAACTGATAGGAGTCAGGAGAAATGAAAGAAAATAACAAAAATAATTAATACTGAAAAAGGATGTAAAAATATTACAAAAGAATGGTGGAAGTGAGAATTAGACAACTACAGAAAAGAAAGGACAGGTTAAAATGCTTGCAAACAGAATAAAAAAATAGGGGATGTGATGGGCTGAATATTTTGCACCTTATTTGAAATAAGTGGCGTGAGTGAATAGCTGTATTTTATTGTTTGATCTCATACTTCATTATTTGTGCATTAAATTTACTCACAACAATGTAGAATTCACAGATAACTTGCCAGAACACCTATATGTAGCTTGCAAGTATGGTCCAATAGGAGAAACTCCTTCTGATAATGTGTTTATAACAACCTTTCTCAATGATGAATTGTTTCTCCCAACCCCTGTTAATTCCCCACCAAATACTTGTAAGCCTCTTCCAAGAAAAATTTTAGTGGTGCTTTTTCTCCTATTGGAGGATAAAGAGTTTTAATAAGGAGATGGCACCTTTCTGCTTTTGGATGTTTTGCTGGCTTCCTTAGCACAGTTTCCCAGATGGGTTAGTCCTGATACTTAGGATGACTCTTTTCTTCTCATACAGACAAGTTTTGCTATTGACTTCCATACCTAAGCTGAGCTGAACTGTAAACAAGATTTCCCTCCTTTCCTTCTGTCACTTTTATATGAGAGCACTTGACTGCAGCTGTTACTCAGTCTTACCCAAACAATTTTATATTGATCTATAGATATAGGTATAGATAGGTATAAAGAAGACTTTTATATCCTAGAATGGATGTACAACTAGAAGGTGTATTTTTACTCAGGAAGCCAGGAGTGATAGTTCTCATTATATCTTCAAGTACTTCAGCTCTTTTATTGCTATTTTATTTGCTATTATTATTTCCATGGTTAATACTTCTCCAGCATCCTCGGACAATCCTTCTTTGCCATTGTTCTTTCTGTGACAAGGTTGCCTTTTCACTTGTCAGCATGAGGCAGTATGTCATATTTTTGGCTGACCTCTTGTTCTCTTCTGTCTTCTGAAGTGTTTTACAAGATTTGTGTCACCTCAGCTCACTGCATGTCAGGCCTGTGAGGCAGCTGAGCTGCTCTAGCCCAGCAGCAGCCTTGGACATAGTAACAAGAATTGTCCTTTCACAGCTTTACAGTGCTCTTCAGTTCTGTAATTGTTTCTTTATTCAAGCCTAGAAATAGCCTCACTTGTTTTTTTCAGCATTAAGAATCCTTGAGTAATATCAGATAACATAAACTAGATTGTGTGGTTGCCCTGGATGTTTGTGGGATCTCATGAGGTTGTTTTGGTTCCTTTATTTTGCTTTCAGTTATCTCCTGTCACTTATAGTAACAGCTGACTGACTGGTATTAGTCTTTAATTTCTGACAGATTGCTTGTTTTTTTGACATCTGGTTACCAGTCTGACTTCTGTCTGGTAAATACTCAGGGCTGGGACTTTATACGGATCTATAGCACACTTCATTAAAAGGACTTTGCTGATTTTGTTTACATTGCTTCTGTGATTAAATCTCCTCAGGGATCAGAGTTTGTGGTTGAAAAATTTGGTAACTCTGTGGCAATGACTGCTGCAAGCATGGAGTGATTGGCTGCTAATACAGAGATGGATGTAAGCTCCGACTGTATTTGCTATTATAAAGAGCACTCACAGTTATTTGCTTTGTTCTCAGATTCATGTGTCTTCCTTTGGACAAATACAGGCAGTATTTGTTATATGCTGCCCCGGTTTAGATTTTTAAAAAAACAACCACAAATCCAAAGGACTGAAACTTCGAGTAGTTTTCTAAAGCATACAGCTGCTGAACATGTTTACCCTGACCATCTAGCTTGCATATTGAAATAGTCCCTGCTCTCTGTTCTTAGTGGATCTCTGTACAGGCTTGGCTGCAGTAAATGCAGACAAAATTTGAGTAAAAAAACTCCAACCACACCCCGAACAGGAAACTTTGGAGTATTTTTTAGAGAGATTTTTTCTTATATGCTTCTCTATTTCCTGTTTCAAGAAACATTTGAAAATTCTTGATTTAGAGGTCTGTTTCTACCCAGTTTTGAAATAGTTTGCACTGATTATACTGGAAGATAACAGTAATTCGTTGCTCTCTGGGTTAGTATGGGATGAACAGAATGTTATGTAGTTAGTGCAAATGCTTTTACAATTCTTGGTTTTTTTAATTTTTCACTGGTTTTTGTTTGTTGTTTTTTTTTTTGGTAGATCTGATTTATAAGGGCTCAGAAGAGACTGAATTTAATAAAGCTTTTATCATGCCTAACATACCTCTCTTAGTCACCTAGGGGAAGTATTCAATGAAACAGTATATGTCTGTTTCAAATTGTCATAAAAGTTCACATTTGGTTATCCATAGCAACTAATGAAAAAGGAGTTAATTGAAGGCCTAATTTAAAACAAATGGAGGAGGGAAGGCTGTGAGGGGGAGAAAATAAAAAGAATATGCCATACATTAAATACTTTTTGTCACAAACAGGTCAGTGTTATTTTGTGTTGCAAGAACAGCTCATCATTGAGCTCCAGACTGTTATTGGGAAAACTCCATGAGTCCAATTCCTGAGAAAAATGGTTGCAGGGATTTTAGCATAGGGTTTTGTATTATGATTTAGTATCTCACTGCCTTGAAATGAAGAGACAGCAATGAGAGATTAGAGAGGAGCATTATAAGAGGCAGCCTTGTCTGTTACTCTTTGTACTCTGCCATAACAAGATAGAGGTAAAAATTCGATTAGCAACATTAGTCACAGACTAAGATTTGAGTTCCCCAGGAGAGCACTCGGCAGACAAATTCTGTGGCTATTCTCAGCAATTTTTCAACCTTGCTTAAAAGGGTGTAAGATGAGACATGATGAGTCATGTTGATGACGGAATGGATAATGTCCAGTAGGTGTTTTCTTTCTATGCTAACTCTACTAACAAGTAAATATCTGTACTGAAATTATACATGAGAAATAGAGAATTGGCAAAGCACATGTTTCAAACTAAAACTACAAAAATACATGGGGCGATGACTTGCTTTTTGTGTTTCCTGGTATAAAACTTGGATTCACCACTCTGGGAAAATCGGTGCATAATAGGCAGGCAATAGCATTCCTTGCTTGGCTTACTGCCATAAGAAAAGTGTTGAGAATATTGTAAGAATATCTCCATATATATAGATATATGTGTGACAAAATCCATAAGAGTGGGCATACTGACTAAACTGGAGGTCCATCTAGGCCAGTCCCCTATGCCTGCCTGTAGTCTGCAGTTCATGCTCAAGGAAAAAAATCTGGAGGAATAAGACATATATTCACACAGCTTCTGTGCTCGTGGCCTTAGTGTAAATGAGTGGATCCATTCACCATATTTTCTTGGTTGCTGTTTTTCTTTACAGTATCTGGAACTTCCCGAGGCAGTGAATTTTGTAATGGGAGTATGTATTATATGAAACTCTACCAGTTTTGATTGGAGGATAAATTCATATGGCAATTTTGGTCTTCTGACATGACATTGTAATGAAAACTGACCTCTATACATAACTGCTTTTCTGTGCAGTCTTACAGTAGGCACAGTGTTGCTCCAGATACTGCTGCCTTGTGTTTACAGAGAATCTTGTGCATGAGTGGTTGTACTGATGTTGCTTCATATCTCTCCTTTTAGGTACCCACAATGTACTTCTTAGTGAGAAATTAATCTGATTTTCTTTTGCAGTCAATTAAATATTAGAAGAACAGGAATCATGGTGTATGATTGATCTGAACTACATTAGACATTTCCTTTTGAGTGGGATAAACCCATATCTCACAATTGATGCTTTCTCTCTCTTGCACATAAAGAGCACATTTGATTGGGTGAAGAACACTTTTAGTGAGGTCATTCACTGGGGAAGAAGGAACATACACAATCCTGGGAAACAGCCATGCTTTAGAAAAATAATTCACCAGATAAAAGTCTGGTAAAGTGTATTTTACTTACTGCCCTTCTTTGAACACCCTTTGGACAAGTGGTATCTAGACCCTTTTGGAACTAGATAAGGTTCTTCTGGAGTACAGAAAGAAATTTCAAGTTTTATCCAATTAAAATTTTAAAAGTATTATTTTTTCTTAATGCTTGATATCGTGGTGTTCCCACAAATTTTTTGTGTAAGATTATCTACAGTCTCAAAAGGACCCATTCCTAGGTGACGTGTTTCATTTGGACTGCAAATAGGATTCCCAGTACAGTGTCTCTTAAAAGGTCACCTGGAATATTTTGACTAATGCTGTGTTGTTTATATTTGGCAGCTAGCAAAAGAGAGGAAAAAAAGAGCATGAAAAAGGTAGGGCAGAGTGAAAAAAATGCTTTGCTCCTTCCACTAAAGCAAGGTGGTGGGTAAATGTTATCCTCACAAGCACAATCTGTGCATTGGGAAGGAGAATAAGAGATAAACAAGGTGAGGGGAAGAGGAGAGGAGAGTTGGTCCCTGTACCCTGGAGTTAGTGAGTCTCAGCTCGCAAATGCCTTAGCTGAGAACTTGCCATCCATTCCAAAAATTTGATCTCCCTGACAGCTGAGGAATCTGTAGCTGCCACACCATGTGTTGGCACAAACATACTGCCTTGTGATTGATGTTGCCCTTTTGATGTCAAGTCCTTCCCAATTCTGATGCCAAATCCATAGTGTTTGATTCCACTATGTGTTTGGAAATAATATTTTGGTTTTAACTATTTGTTAGTGAAAAGCTAGGAGAGGAAAACTGATCCAAAGGCATAAAAGCATTGGCTCCTGGACTGAACAATAAGTTAGCATTCAGGAATGTCTAGGACTTGTTTTACCCTGGTTTTACAGCTTTTGTAACTATCAGCAAATATAATTTAGCTTCTGACAGTGCTTTCTGGCATTCTTGTGCTATTCTCCTTTCAAAACAAAAAAGACATTCATGCGCATTTCTTGGTTGTTTGGCCATTTCAGCACTCCTTCCCACAGACATTTCAGGTTCCAGCGTGAAATTTCAATACATAAGATGTAAAGAAACTACCAGAATACCATTTATAAGTTTAGTTTAGATTTATGCTATGTATTTTGGATATGGAAGTAAAACTGTAGGTGCTAAAGACCAACAGGAATTTTCAGTATTCTACTAATAGTCTTCAGGAACAATCACTGAGAAGAGAGTGGGAAGGCCCTGAGTTACAATCCTTTTTCTCCTGCTAATTTAAGACTGATTTTTCTTTAATTGCCTAATCTTAGCTCCTTAAAATTGGAAATACAGAAATTCTTATTTCAATTAGTAAGGCTAGTCAGTAGGTTGTGATTCATCTTGCCTGAGTTTATACAGCTGCATTTATATCTGAACAGGTTGTCTAGACTCCTGTTGTAATTAGTGGATGGAGTGGAGTTCTCAGGCATTATTCTCTGTACTTGGGTGTCTATATTATGGTGAAAGGAATTGTTTTCTAAGAAGTGCTCATTTTCTCTCCTTGAACAAACTTAAATGCAGATGTGGTAAGTACCTACATTTCCTTAGCTGTCTGTACAGGAAGCTGCAATTTAAGTCTGTGCAATGGTATTTCTTTTATTTTTAGATGATGCTGTTTGAATGCCTTTTAAAATATTTCATGCATTGCTAAGAGTTATCCTTGGTGTGGACAGAGGTATCAGCTGATACAATAAAATTTTAGATGCCAAGTTGAAGATAAGAACAAGGGAAAATGCAGATAATATGTAGATCAAAATCTGGACAAAATACCAAGGAATGATATTACAACTCCTGTGGAGTGTCTGATTATTTTAAGACCCACTCTTTTTGACTGATAGCACAAAGGATTTCACTGTAAGAGGACTGTCAGCATGTTAAGTGTGTCAGTGACATTTATTATTTTACACACTTTTGTCTGTCTTTTGTGCTTTCTTAAGCCGTTCTTTCACACTATCTGGTTAAATATTGAGCTACATCCTGAGGATTCTTTCTGGAACACTTGGCAAGCTAACAAGGCTCTGCTCCTNCAAAAACATTTTCTTTTCTATTTAAGAAATAAATCAGACGTGGCTTTTGTAATTTAAGCATAAGTATTCGAGTGAGTTGCCTGAGCCAAACAGGGACAGACACTGGAGTGAAATTTGTCAAAGGTATTGAATACAGCATCCTGGGGATCCTGTTTAGCTGTCATGTAACTTATCCAGATGCTCTGCCTTATTATACCTGGTCTAGGATTATTCTGATTTCCTTCATTATTTATACATTTTAGGATGAACACAAGGATCATTTGCAGTACTTTTTTTGGTAGACTCTTCCACACAGCAGAAAATTACTTCTTTAAGGGAAAAATCTACACTATTTAAGGAAAAGTAAAAAACACTAAGGTAAAAAAGCACATCCCCTGAAAACAAGGAGTTGGGCTGGAGGGCGCTGTGCCTGCAGGAAAAGGGAATTTTGAGATGCTTCTCTCAGCCACTTTGCTCACTGGACTGCAGGTTCTGTAAATCAAGCTGACTCAACAGAACAATTGCCTGAAGTAGTAAGATGTAGAAATACGTATACATAAAACTGTTAACTTCAGTTTAACAAAGCAATCAGTTTTACTGAAAGCCTTCATAAAAAAGCATCTCTGTTTGCTTAATTCATGGACCCAAAGGGAACTCTTGGTCACACATCATCATTTTTATCTGCCTTCCCAGTGTGATCCCTGTGAACACAAAGACTTAGAGTGATGCACATTACTGGCATCACTGGACAGTGGAGACCAAAGTCACAAACCTTTGTTAATGCTGATGTAAAGCAGCCAAGTGCCCCACAGGGCTGGATGAGGTGTTCATGGGATACAACGTGACTTCTAATAATCCTTAAAGGCTTCCCAGAGTGATCTTTCCCAAGCAGAGACTGTGTATTCAAATTTTGCATTTGGCAATTAAAATTTAATTTAACAACAGAGGAGTGGAGAAAATGAGTGTGTAAGGAGGGGGAGAAAAATTTAGGGCACAAATCACAAAAATAAATCCACAGCCATATGAGCTTTGACAGTTGAAACCAAGTTGTGATTGAATGTAAGGATTCACATGGTAGCTGCCCATGTGGTACTTGGAGGCTGTGTTTGTCTTACTTCTTAAGACAGATGTCTTTGGCCAATTTTGCAGGCATGCAAAAAACTCTTGAAAATGCTTTTAGAGATAGATGAAATGAAAATTTCTTTAAGTAGCTGTCAAAGTGTCTAGTCTGGCTGAAGAGCCTTTCTGCCACTAGGTGCTACAGCCCTTCCTCTGTGCAGTGTATAGATAAATAGGTNTTTTTTTTTTTTTTTTTGGTGATGCTGTTTGAATGCCTTTTAAATTATTTCATGCATTGCTAAGAGTTATCCTTGGTGTGGACAGAGGTATCAGCTGATACAATAAAATTTTAGATGCCAAGTTGAAGATAAGAACAAGGGAAAATGCAGATAATATGTAGATCAAAATCTGGACAAAATACCAAGGAATGATATTACAACTCCTGTGGAGTGTCTGATTATTTTAAGACCCACTCTTTTTGACTGATAGCACAAAGGATTTCACTGTAAGAGGACTGTCAGCATGTTAAGTGTGTCAGTGACATTTATTATTTTACACACTTTTGTCTGTCTTTTGTGCTTTCTTAAGCCGTTCTTTCACACTATCTGGTTAAATATTGAGCTACATCCTGAGGATTCTTTCTGGAACACTTGGCAAGCTAACAAGGCTCTGCTCCTATTTCTCACTTGAAAACACCAATAAAATTACTCAGAAAGTGTTCAATTTGTATTGTTAATGACTTGAATTTAAGTGTTGCTTTGTTTTCATACTGTAAAAACCGTAATCCCCTCTTTGTTGGGCAAACTCTGGGTATGTACTGGGATTGACCTGCACAGTTTGTGTATTCCTTTATTGTCTTATTGTCCTAAATTTTAACCTTTGGTGTTTTTGTGAATTCTGGATGGTTTGTGTGATTTAGTACTCACTAGTCAGGAAAGAAAAAAACCCTCCAAAATATGAAGAGACACAGCATATCCTGAAAGTGGGCAATCAGCCATTCCAAAAAATTCTGCCTGTGAGATAAAAAGAGCTGTTTTCTCCTTAGAAACTCCATTCTGCTTTGGAGAAACAGAATTAAGAAATATGGAGAAAAGGTCTAAATACTAGTGGGATGCTTTATATATACTTAATGAATGTTTTTATTCCTATAGTAATTTGTCAGAAGGAGATTCAAAGTACTTAATTAGTGACTCAACCAGTCAGTCTGCCTTCCTTCAAAGAATCAGAAAGCTTTTCTGCTCCTTTTCAATGAAAAAGAGGGGCAGAAACATATACATAAATGTCCCACTCTCATGGCTAGAATTTCATTTAACTCCATAGTGGACAAAAAGATGAATTGAAGCAATAAAATTATGCAGGAAGTCTGTGTAATTTCTTGCAAGAATTTACTGGAATTACAGCAACAGAGAAGCCAGTTGATTGTTCTCATTTAGTTTTCTGTCTCTGTTAGAAAATTGTGATGCAGCCTTGCTACATAAAATCTGAATAGTAGTTTTTCACATTTGAAAAAAAAAACAAACTTCACAAAGAACACTCTGTCTACAAGTAAAAAAGGACATTCCTATGTAAGTAGGGAGGGAGGCTGTTCTATCTCACCTGACAGACTTTATTGATGCAGCACGTAGGTGCACTGTACTGCATCACCAAGAATAGAAGTCTTTCCAACAAGAAAGAGTGAAATGTGTTATGTAAGCATAAGCTGTAGTGTGAGTTGCCTGAGCCAAACAGGGACAGACACTGGAGTGAAATTTGTCAAAGGTATTGAATACAGCATCCTGGGGATCCTGTTTAGCTGTCATGTAACTTATCCAGATGCTCTGCCTTATTATACCTGGTCTAGGATTATTCTGATTTCCTTCATTATTTATACATTTTAGGATGAACACAAGGATCATTTGCAGTACTTTTTTTGGTAGACTCTTCCACACAGCAGAAAATTACTTCTTTAA
>VZTY01023945.1:179878-211381 GCA_013400935.1 Turnix velox | reverse complement strand
GATTTGAGTGTTCACCATGAGGTGGTGGAGGCCATATCCCTAGAGATATCCAAGGCAAGGGGGTTGGAATTAGATGATCTTTAAGGTCCTTTCCAACCCAAACCATTCTATGATTCTAATAGTTCAGAACCCTTTTAGACTCAGAACCCAAACAGTCAGTAGATCATTTGTCTCCTTCTGAAAGCAGGACCTTGCCTCTGTGAATTGTAGTGGCTTCTTCTTCTCATTTCCAGCTGTGCTGAATGATAGATCTGCTCCTCAGCCCAGAACAAGGACTACTAGCCATGAACAGCCAAGTCATTAACAGACTTGAAATAGTCTTGTCAAAACTGTTGTAGTTTCAATGTCAATGTTTTAGTGATATTAGTAATGCTTAAACAGATCATGACAAGTTACCCAGAGAGTTAATGGTGTATCGGTATCACATTAAGAACACAATTTCTACAGAGTACTAAGTTTTTCAGGGTATGGTTGTAGGCACATTTGGAACCCTCCTTTTTTACTGCACAATTTTACAGATGGCCAGAAAATTACTTTTACAGCATCAGTGCTCCACCTAAGCAAAAGGATAGCTTAATATAAATTACAGTGTTTTTAATTAAAATAAAAAAATCTACATTTAATTTGAAAAAAAAAATTACATATCTTTGTCTTTATCACCCAGGCTTTATTTTTTCATTGAATAACAGGAATATTCCAAATGTTAAAACCCTGATTGTTAGTGGTTATATGAAAGCCTTTCTAGATGTGTAATTTTTAAAATGATATATTACAAGATGATGGAGGAATTTTGAAAGAACATAATTCAAATGTGGCTGCTTTTAGAATTGTATGTTCTGAATGTTTAAGTTGTGCAAGGTTTAGCCATACAGGTGTAAAATATGAACTATCTATATTTAGACTGATTATAAAGATTAATGTAATTTGCTGGTTAACACAGTACTTCCAGATCAAGATCTAATGTCCCACTAGTTTCATTGAATATTATTCTAAAAGAACATAATTTCATGAGACAAGAGAACAGGATGCTGTCTGTGGGATGTCATGAGAACACATAAATCTCAAGGCTAGAAAAGCTCTCTTTTTACCTTAAAAATTAAACCCAAAACACTTCCTTGCCTTTCAATAGCAAGAAATATTGCCTGAACAGTTTCAAAAGGAGAAAGTAGGATGGTTTTTTGTTCCTATTTTTGCTGTATTCTGTGGTAGTTACCAAATTTAAAGCTTTTTTAAAAATAAAATACATTTTCCCTCCCAGCCTCTTATTTTTTGTATGTTAATCATGTCAGTATAAAATGATAGAAGTTTTTTTGTCATTATGTAAAATGATACAATAAGTTCCGGTTATTCAGCCAGGAGGATGGAAATGTAGAATAAGAACAGTATTTTTCACTACTGANGGTAGTTACCAAATTTAAAGCTTTTTTAAAAATAAAATACATTTTCCCTCCCAGCCTCTTATTTTTTGTATGTTAATCATGTCAGTATAAAATGATAGAAGTTTTTTTGTCATTATGTAAAATGATACAATAAGTTCCGGTTATTCAGCCAGGAGGATGGAAATGTAGAATAAGAACAGTATTTTTCACTACTGATGTTTTCCATTGATTTTTTTTTTAATATAATGATGGAAGCATCCTAGAACTTGTCTCAAATATCTTTTCAAGCAACACACTAGTCTTTCTCATGTAGTAGGTTTGTTGCTGACCTTCTCTATGGTTGGTGCCTCAGAGCATCTTTCAGCTGTGGAATAACTTCTCTAGCAGTGATTTTCTTGGGCTGGTGGTCTACACTCTGTTGTATTCTGGCCCCAAAACCTGGTACAAAGGTGTTATCTAACAGCTCTTCACTATCCCCTGAAACTGTTTCCTGCCTTCTCATGCACTATGTTTGGTTTCTGGAGCTTCTACCCATAACTTTCAGGACCTTTAAGGTCAGATTAACTCTTCATTACTAGCTCCTATTCATTATCATAATAGAAATGTAGTTCAGGTATTCTCACAGTTTGTGGCAGGTGAACAGTTTTGCCACTTAACCTTGCTAAGTTTTAACTTAGTTGTTTACATGCTGTTTTAGCAGATACAGCAAATACAAGAGTGTGGGTTCATGATGAAATCAGCAGCTTAACCTGCTGCAGAGCTTTTGAAATCCCAATGTAATTCAGCAGTTAATTTATCTGTCAAGGAAAAAAAAAATAAGTAAGTGTTAATTAAGTAATCAATTCAATGCATAGTCAAAATTTAAGCTTTCATTAAAAAGTAATTTCTTTGAAACCTCTGCTTTTCAAAGCGTACAAAAAATTCTAAGGACATTTAAACTGAAGGACAGTTAAATAAAATCCCCTAAATACTGCATGTGCATTTATAAGGGGTACAGCAATATCAAGCTCAGTACTTTGCATTTAGTTTCTGCCTCCCTGCAACTGCATTAACATTGTTATTTCTAAGTATAGTATTTATTAATATCACACATATTTGTAAGTTGACTCAACAAAAGATACAGTTGTCTCTAAATTACTTTTTTTTTTGTTTCGCTTTGGGAGTAGAAACTTCTTTTACTACAAGATCATGAGCTATGATAACCTATTAATTAATTTGCAGGAAGACCGGGAGGTTCAGTTACAGCTTTAATGGAAAGGATGCCAATTATTTCTTCACCTTTTGCAGAGGGAGGGTAGGGAATATGAAAAGGCAACAGCAATGAATTTGAGAGTGACACTCAGCAACAAAGTATTTTCCATCCACTTAATAGCATCAGATGGAACTGAATCCAGGACACATGAAGAGAGCCAAACGACCATATCCCTAAGGCAAAACTACTTTTAGGAGGTTTTATTGTCAGATTTGCTTCTGCAGAGATATTGACATTTACTTTTCACAAAGCCTAGTATTTGAATATAAAGAGGTATTAGTATGAATTGAATCCACTACCTACTATAAATTATTAAGCTAAATTGATATTACTGCTTTTTCTAATCTTTGTTGTGTTTTTACTGTGCTGGTCATATTATTTGAAAAACCACCCAGCAAATCCATGTAAAACTCTCTCCCATCTACCAATTTCATAAATGTCATTTAGTTAAAATAGCATTTAAACAAATAACTTTAGGTAGATATTCAAGAAAATAGGTGTAAATTTAAATACATGCTTAAATGCTTTGCTACACTGAGACTCATATATCACTGAGATTTTAATAGTTTTGCTTATTATTTTTATGTTTTTGGATGCTATCTCAGGAAAGTCTGTTTTCATAAACAAAAAATTTGCCTGTCTAAAATTTATACATGTGTTATTGAAATTCATGGCTATCATGTCTGAGAGTCTTATAGTACTGTATTGCTTTGTGTATTTCACATACACAGTGGAAGAAAAATAGAATGATAACTCACTTAAATAAGTTGCCTTATGTGTTTCGAAGCTCTTGAGGCTGAAAAAAATGTCATGCTTTATATTATTAATAACTACTTAGAACTATTTTATTTCACACTAAGTGAAACTAACTGTTTCACATTAAGTTAAACTTACTGTTTTATGGAGTCCTGATTTGTGAATGAAGTAGTTTTTAACATAGCTTGTTATGAAAACTAGGGACAGAATGTTTCTAGGAAAAGAAAATGGAATTCCAAATTGAACATATTTTTAGGTGATTTGGATTGTTGTAATAAAAATCAAAGAAAGAAGGATTGCCATAATTACTTTCTACTTTTTTGACAGTAAGTATTTCTGTTGAAAGGTCCCTAGAATGTTTTGTGAACATTGCTGGAAAACTCCTAAGAGTAACATTTTTGTGTAGAGAAGGAACTGATCCCAGGGCATACATAGGTCATTATTAGTGCTCTGCAATAATTAGGTTAAAAAGTTTTCTTGATGGGTATGCAGATTTTCTATCTTCTTCACATTAATGTACACGCCTGAGGCTAAGGGTATTTGGATCTTTTAGGAATTCATTTGAAGCAAACCATTAAAAAAATGTTTTCTTTCCTCTCAAGTGCAAATCAGGAATGTATTTGTGTTGTGAGACAAAGCGTGTCTATGAAGTGGCTGCATACCTGATTCTTTCATACTGGTCTCTGTGAAGAGTAAGCATCAACTTAAATTGTCTGTTTAAATGGCTTTCTTCAGGAGATCAAATGCATGCGTGCTTGGTGTTTGGCAACATTTGAAAGATATTATTTTTCATTATAGAATCTGGTAGAAGTTTGGCATATTTAATAAGAAAAATATTTCATTAATGTATACTTCTAAAACTATTGTGATAATCATTGCCACTCTGTATTAAATTGTTCTTAAAACACTGCCTCTGTTAATTTATTTAGTTTACGCTAGTGCCTTTAGTCAGCCCCTGTAACTTTTGCAACTGTTAAGACTGGTTACAAGCTCATCTCACTTTGAAAGGCTTTGTACGTCAGGTAATAGAGAGGGGGTTCTTCTAGACTGCTCTGCAGGAGTTTTGTCTTTGCTGATGATTTGGTGTACAATTACATCTTTTCTTCTTAAATTCTCATGTCTATTTTCAACTTTGGTGATCAGTTCACTGATACCAACAGAGACTTCTGCATACAATGTACCAAAAGGTCATGTGAAATTACATTTTTGCTACGTTTTTCTTGTCTAAAAAAGTCCTGTAGTTTTTTTTACTGCATGTGTCCATATTATCTGTTTTATGTCAAGCTTTACAGTCTCCAAAAGAGGATGTTGGAAAATTTCCAACAATTAATTGAACTATGCCAATTTCTGATTAATGTTTGATATGCTTTTATCCTCCTGTGATTTATTGCAAAAATATTATCATTGAAGTTATTGCTACAAGTTTGTAAAAGCAGCTTTATTCTTTTTATGGTGATCATTGTATGTGAAATACCATTGTTTGATGGTATGTCAGTATACCTTCAAAATACCGACCAATATGAAATTCATCATCACAGTGACCCAAGAAGGTGTTTTTCTTTTGTACAATGATGCAGTACCATATAAGTAAAGAGTATGAGTTATGGCACTAATTTTGCTCATTGCTGGAATGATCTTGTTGTTGCAGCTTCTGCTACATTTGAAGACTTTCAAATCCGGCCCCATGCTCTTTTTGTGCATTCCTATCGAGCCCCTGCCTTCTGTGACCACTGTGGAGAAATGCTTTGGGGGTTGGTGCGTCAGGGACTCAAATGTGAAGGTAACCTATAGTCAGATGTTATTTTTCCAGTCTCCATCTGTTCTACTTATGTGTGTTGTCTCTGATGCTCCTTTTAAATTGGTTAGACATCACAAGAAAAATTATGGTAGGTAGAGGCAGTATGAACTATCAAAATAATTAGCTGGTTAAGGAATTAATCTTTTTGACTGCTCTGAGGCCTCCTGGATATGGCTCTGTAACCTGAAGTGCAAAATTGCTTTCTATGTAATTTTAAGAGGTGTTCTGTTTTTTGCTCTTCCCTTAATGGGCTCAACCTCCATCCAATTCAATGTCACAGTAATTCAGATAAACATAGAATCAATCACAGAATCACAGAGTTGGAAGGGAACTTCAAAGGTCATCTAGTCAAACCCCATGCAGTGAGCAGGGACATACTAGATTAGGTTTCTCGGAGCTTTGTCAGGACTGGCCTTGAATGCCTTCAAGGATGGAGCCTCCAGCACGTCTCTGGAGTGTCTCCAGTGTCTCACTGTTCTCATGGGGAAGAACTTCTTTCTAATGTCTAATCTAAACCTTCTCTGCTCATGTTTAAAACTATTGCCCTGTGTCTTGTTGCTCCATGCTCTGACAAATAGCCCCTACCCAGCTTCCCTGTAGCCCCTTCAGGTAGTGGGAGGTTGCTTTGAGATCTCCTGGAAGCCTTCTCATCTCCAGGCTGAACAGCCTCTGCTCTCTCAGCCTGAACTTCTAGGAGAGGTGCTCCAGCCTTCACATAATCCTTGTGGCCCTCTTCTGGACCCTCTCCAGCAGTCCATGTCTCTCTCCCCCAAGGGCAAAATAATTTAACTGAAAATACTCTCAGTCCATATAAACTTGTTCTAACTACCTTTTCTCATTTTGACAAAGCTATTTGACTCCTGGCACCCTGTATCTGATGGAATACACCATGTCCAGTGAAAAATGCAGATCCCAGAAATTTCTTGCATCACAGACCATAGATTTTTGAAAAATCAAAGATAACCACTGATTATAGATGCAATTATTCAAAGCTCGTAACAATATCTTTAAAAAATGTTGTAGTATATAAGAACTAAACCAGCAGAGCTAGAGGAAAAAAAGTTTAATGAAGAAGAGTGGTGGTTTTGTACTCTTTCTGATTTTTAAAAGAAGAGCAAATTCTTTGCTTTTTCCAGTAATAAACTTTAATCAGATGGTTTTCCATTTCTCTTTTCAGGATGCGGTCTAAATTACCACAAGAGATGTGCATTTAAAATCCCAAACAACTGCAGTGGTGTACGGAAAAGGCGCCTGTCAAATGTTTCCCTAACAGGAGTCAGCACCGTACGGACAGTTTCTGCAGAGCCCTCGATCAGCGGGTCAGATGAACCCCTGCTGGTAGGGAATTTCCCAACTATAGAGACATGGGGTGTTGTTGACAAGAAACAATGAAAATCTGGATTTGCCTGTTATAGAGGGGTGGATGTAAATCATGAAGTGTTGCTGTAAGAAAAAGCATCTTGAGGTGAAAAGGAGGTCACCAGCTTAGGGTGTGTGGGGTTAAGGAATGTGTCGCTTCACAGCAGTCTCCTCCCTTTGTCAGGTCTAAAGCCACCACCCATGCTAATTCAAGTAGCTTGAAGCTGTTTTCTCTGGAACAAGAAGTAGGATTTCTTTTATATCAGAAAATATAAAATATCTTTTATATCCGTTGCTTTATGATATAGGAAATATTTGCCCTCAGGAGAATACTGTGACCCAAACACCATCGCATCAAACCAAGTATCTCTCAAGGCTATAGTTAATTCGTTGGAGCCAGTGGAGAAATCTCCATTATCTCCTTGAGCAGATCTTTTGTAGTGAATGCATGTATATATCAATATATATCTAGGTGTATATCTAGATATACAGCACACACAGAGGCCTATATAAATATACTTGTATATGCATTAATATAGTATTTTTCCATTATGGAAACAGCCATTTTGGGAACAAAATTTAATGACTGGAGTCAATTAGCGTGATACTTATTTTTTATTTCTGGTGTATTTGTTCCTTTTAACACTCATAGTCATAATATACTTGAATAGATAAGAATTTACACTGTGTGTAAATGAATCCACTCCTAAGTGAAAGTTTTGAAAACCTTAAGGTTTAAAAGGGAGCAAAGAATTTATAAGTACACACAACAATTATCATGTTTTCCTCTCAATTAGAATATTAAACTTATTAAACTTGACATACTAAAAGGACACTATTGCAAATGATGTAGACCTGGTGTTATATGCAATACTGTCTATGAACCATAATTATGTACTTATGTTACTGATTATCATTAGCCTCAAGCTACTTAGAAATTAAGGTTAACATTATAAATGTGTGTTTTTAATTGAATAGCTGCATAAATGAGTAAGGTGCTTAAGTTCTGTAAAAACTGCAGCAGCAGATCTTGATAGATTATTCATAATTCCCAGTAGGTTGCTTCAGAAAGGCTCACTTATTCAGACCAAAGCAGAAACTTTTGTGGAAGTCTGGTCCTAATTTTGAATTGTTTCTGGAATTTTGGTTTAAAAAAATGTATGAGTGAGTATCCTGATACATTCACTGCACTGTAGAGTTACAAGCTTTAAAATAATAATTTTTTAAAAAAAAAATTAGTGATACGACTCCACAGTTTGCTTATAAATTCTTGTATGATAGCCCTATTTTACAAAGCTTAATATTTTAGAGGTCTTGAAAATGTAAAATTGCAACTGAAGGAATGTAGTAAGTTTCATAGATACTGCAGGCTGTGCATCTCTAAGTACTTATAGTCATCTTTGTACCCATGGTGATGATTCAGGACATCACACGTGATGCACAAAGGAAATGCATGTATATCAGGTACGCGTCATTAGCCAACAGAGAGCTTTCTGGGTTTTATTTAGGGAAATCACAGTATCATTTACTAGATTTTTACAAGTGCTGTTGCATATGACTTCTGTATGCCTTTTGTTTTGAGGTTTATGCATTGAATATGTTTCAGTGGTGATTTTTTCCCCCTTTTTTTTAAGTGCACATAGGTTGCTAATTCTCCTGTCTCAGATCTGTCCTTTGAACTCCATTCTTTTGCAGTAGTTGTGAGACAAGTTTTACAGCAGTTATACTGTGGTACAGATTAGGGCATGCACTTTGGAATGTGTTTTATTTTTCTACAGTCTGTGTGAATATACAAAGAGACATAATCCTCAACAATTAAATCATATAATTTGTTATTATTACATCATTGGATAACAAAAAATAACCTCTATATGGGGCTACTGAATTCAATAAGATATTCTTTAAATAGGATGAAAAATGCTGTTTTTTCCTCTATTTACTACATGAATTTGCTAACTGCGACAGGAGGAGCACCTAGAGATCTTCCATGGATGGAAATATTAACTAAGTTATAATTTCAGGACCTTTTTAATATACCTTGTGTGGACAAGAAAGAAGCCAGCTTTAGCTTTGCAATGTTAAATTTAGCTTGTAAAATTGACTTTCAGAAAAAACTCTCCTTTTGAAGAAGTTAAACCCTTAACTTTGGCAATTTTGAAAAACAGGATAATATGGAGTCCTGCAAAGGATACTTTAACTATTGTTTGATTAGCAACCACCACATCCAGACACAGATTCAGTTTGGTTATAAATTATTTCATTTGTCAATAAACAGCTTTAGCTGAGCTGGAAATTGGCTGCTACAGTTTGAGTGTAGCTTTTTAAATATACCTCCAAAGAATAAAATGTTGGCAATATACAGAAATGCTAAAATTATGTAGAACTATGTATCCCAGATTTTTGCCTAAATGCAATTCTTTTGCATTGTATTATGTAACAAATAAGAGTATGAAATAACATGCTTCCATGCTTGCTTCTAAAGTAACAATATTTTCTGTCTTTCCCTCTCCTTATTTCTTTGTTCTGTTCTTTTTCTTCTTTCCAACTTCATTTCTCAGTCTCCTGTCAGCCCTGGCTATGAGGTATGTACTGAATTTGCTGTATCCCCTAACCTGCCATCAGAAACATGCTCTTTTATGGTTATCAGTGTCAATGCAAAGAAGTGCGGGAATTTAATCAGATTACATTTAATGATCTTTAGAAATCATAAATATGTATTTTTCCTTTGGAAAATTCAGTGGACATAGAGACGAATGGTGTACAACAAGTTATGCCTACATATAAAAAAAGCCTAAAGTCTAAATGAGAAAACTTTTAGTTTTTCTTTCATGGGTGCTTCACGTCAAAAGTTGTCCTTAGCTTTAAATATGGATTTTCAAAATAGGTTTGTTTCTTGTTCATAGTTTCAAAAGTTTTTTGAACTATGAAATGTGCATGTCTTTCCCTCACAGCATACACTCGCAAATACCATATTGTTTATCTGAGAAGTTCCCAGTCTTCAAAGAATTAATTTTCCACTTACCTAGAGGATGTGTTTCCTTGTCCCAGTCTCTGCAGAGCTTCATATTCCTCCCCAACTTATCTGGATTGGGAAAAAAGGCACATCCAAGGGAAGCAGTAGTGTTGCACCTGGGAGCAGCTTGATGCCTTAAGCCAGTTGTATCTAGTAGGAGGCCTTTTGCTAATGGCAAGGGTAGAGTTCATCAGGCTGAAGATTCTCAGAGCAACAGTAATATACCCTCTTGAAGGAAGACACTTAAGTAACTCTGAATTAATACCCCTCATAGTTATGTTATGTTCTTGTCACCCTCAAGTTTTCCTGCCATCCTGCAGTGATGTACTTTCCTGTCTTTCCTGATCTTATTTTTGGTGTGCTATTTTTTTTAATAAAAACACCTATGTTATTTTGGGGAGTGCCCTTGGAAATCTAGATGTTATTTGGAATTAATAAAAGCAAAAAATACAGACTGTGAACTAAACAAAACAACTAAAATTGTAAGTAATGTTTACATTGATTTATTGACAGATTCACCAGGTGAATCTAGATTTATACACTAAACAGGACTAAAAATCAAGAACTGAGTTACTCTGACACTAAAATTTAAATTCTTTCAAATCTTCCACAGTCTTTTAGGAATCAGTTTTTTAGTTTCCTTGCTTTTGCACTATTATTTGACATGCTAAAATGTACTAAAGGTAAAAAATAACTCAGTAAAATGTAATTCCCATTTTTCTTAAAATGTTGCATATCTGTGCATTCAAAGTCCAATTGAGCACTGAATTATAGCTTCATAGGATACCTTAAAATAATAGTAGCCCTTGTACTACCTGCCGTGCAATAAATATTGTCGGATTACATTGCTTTTAACTAATTCAAATTACATTAGACCTTTTCTGGCCTCAATATGATTGTTTCAGAAGTTCATGATGGCTACATGAGATACTTATTTTATGGTAAAATATGGACTGAATGGTATGACTAAGCAAGTGTATGCTCAATTCAAAGGTTTTGTGATTCATAAGTACTAACAAAAGGTTTTGCACATAGGTGAAAATACAGAATAGTGAGACAAACCATGCAGCACAGATTTTACTTTCCTGTAACATCTCTGAAACATCATTCATGTTTGAGTGCTGTGTCTTCTGACGCTGGGCAGGATCCCAAAGCTTTTTGAGGAACAGATACAATCAACACAGCCTTTTAAGTCCACCTATGTGGCCCAAACCTGTTGAATGGTGCTCTCCTTTTCAATATATAAGCTTGGTTTTGTGCATTGGTAACATCCTATTGCCTCCCAAGTCCCGTCCCTTTAGACAAATATTGACAGACCTGTTTATCTAGACCTCCCATGTCCAGTGCCAGAACTTACTCCAAACTAGTGGCTATGGTTCAGCCCAATTGGTTAGCCTTGTTTGGTATGAGTGGTATGGAGACAGTGTCAAATGGCATGCATTTGTACAGATAGTGTAAAACAATGAAAAAATAAAAGGACAGAATTAATATGTGATAAGATGAGCCATAATTGTACGGATATTTCCTGGAGGGTTTTGCCTGGAACAGTAACTTGGCTGTGATACCACTGTGCCATGATACGCGTTTGGGTTTTTTGGTATTTATTTGGTTCTGTGCAGTAGGAACGAGTGAGCTCAGGTGAATCTGTCTTATAACGTGAGCATTCTGGTCGTGCAGGAGACTTACACAAAAATAATTTATTAGTTAAAGTCATTTTACTTAAAATTGTGAAACTCTTAATAGAAGATAAAACCAAACCTAATGTTTTTGAAGGAGGCTGTGTCTGTGAGATGCAGGAAGAAAGCTTTGTGCTATATAAGCCCTATTATGCCTGCTGTCATAAGCAAATCCTTTGCTAGCAAAAGTCTTTTATTTTGGGAAATCCCCAGCTCAGAGAAGTCAGTGTAGTCATACAATGATGGCTGAAACCCAGTAATCTTCCCTTGTTACTGTACAAAATAAGGCAGGTTACAGACAGGGCATTCAAGCCACTGTTTGCTGGTGTTGATGTCTTGAGTGGAGGAGCAGGATACATAATAATTTCCATCTGTGGATAGTTTAGTATTAACAGCTTGTACTGAAGTCAGTTCTTTCATGTGTTTACACATCTAACACTCTTGTGTTTTTCAGACCATAGCTATTTAACTATGGTGCTTGTGGTATTAATTTATACACTTGACTTAAATCGAAGAGCACAAGAAGGCTCTAAAGACAACACAGTTGATTGCATTCCAAGTGTGGTATTTCAGTATATTTAACTGAAGATTTGTTTCCTTGAATTCACTTAATTACAGCCACATCGTTGTAATTTGAAAGAGAAAGTCAACATTTGCATTGCATTAAAAACATAGTAGCTCCTGTAGTTACAGAGGTATCTAGTGCTAAGGCTCTATCCTCTGCCTTCATTGTAGGAAGGAAGTGGATGTTTAAACAAGCATGCTTCAGCATTCAAAATGCAACTTCATGTAGACAGTTACTGCTGTTTATCTGTTTTTTCAAATATACATCCATTTTCACATTTGTCCAAGTAAAAAAAGAAACAAAAACAAACCAAAACCAAGTCAGAATAGTTAATTTCTTTTGCTAAGGCAAACTTTTCAAATTTGTAGGAGCACCTGTGTTGTTTTATGTTGAATAACTTAAAACAGTGCATAAGTACAGGAATAATGTCAGAATACATTTTAGAGTTTAATCTTGCAGGAAGTTAGCCATTATTTGTGAGCAATTTTGGAAAACTATATATTTAGGAAAGCATAGACTGTTTAGCCTACTCTCTTCTGGGTGAAATTTACAGCCTTGAAGTACTTAATTAAAGTAAGATGATCCGATGTTAAAGCTGAAGTATTTCTTTTCTGACTTAGATTATGGTGCTATTCAGTAAAGTTTTGCCAGAATTTTTAGTGGAGCTGTTGAAAGCTTTTCAGAGAAGTCTGATAAGCAGCATTTGCACTGGGATTCTAGGGCTGGTCCTTGTCTTTGTTTCCAAGAGGCCAGTTCTGAAGCTTTTATTATTTCCCATTAGTACCTACAGTATTTTCCTTTGATTTCTGTCCCTGACAGGGATAGATGTGACTCTAGACAATCACACTCACCCAGGTAATAAAAAACAGTGGAATACACTGGCAGGGAATTAGTATTTATTTCAGTTTCTTTACTGAATTGTATGACAGATTTGGACAAGCTAACAACACAGACAGAAGGATCTTGTACTAAGGGATTTTATCTTTGGGGCTGCAGGTACATGAAGGACCTTCTCCCTCCTGCAGTGATAGGAGTGTGCATCTTGTTACTGTAGACAAACTTCTTGTGCCCTTGAATAACTTTTAACAAAGCTCACCAGAGGAACCATCAGTTGCTTCAGTATATTCGAAAAATTTGAAGAAATTGAACAAGAAGGAGGAACAATGCAACATCTAATCAGAGTCAGGCAGAATGCCCCATTTTGCAAGAAGCTTGGTACTTCTTCCTTCTTGGAATAAAAAAGCTCAGACAGACAACTTTTTCAAAATGAAAGAGTTACCAAACACGGGATTATATTATGTATTTTCATAATCCAAGGCACAATTGTATTTAAGTCACTGGGATGAGCAATGTCACTGTCTTTGTTGTGCATCCATAAAGTTAAATCCCTGCACGAGTTACTTGGTGTGTATTGTCACTTGGAAAATAATACCTAGGTTGTTAAAGTATAGATTACCTTGCTGGGATGATTGTTCTAAAGGGCTGGTTAGTGTTTGGAGCTGCACAGGCTGTTAGTTTCCATGGTGTAATCCAGTTAAGCAATCATTTCCTGGGAAGTTTCCAGATTTGCTGAGTCAGTAGTCTGGCAGGCTACCAGGAAAAAGTAATTTATCTTTTTAGCAAACCAGACACACCAGAAGATGGTGCTTTATGGAAGAGGTTCTTGATTTTGCAGTGAAAATAGGTTTCTGGTTTCTTTATATTTCAGGGACTTTAATTTTTTGAATATATCTGGTGCTGGAAGTTAAAGTCTAGCTAGAATGACAAGAGGTTTGGAAGTTATTGGGAGGGAGAAGGTATTCCTTCTGATTTGCAGAATTCCAAATAAAAGTTGAAATTCTTATTCTGTAACTAGAAGCAGCTGACAGATATTTTCTACATACTGTTTGATTTTAGACTTACCTATTTCTTTTCACTTGTCTTGGGGTAAATGTGGTGAAATCACGCTCTTTTGTTGTTGAACTTGGTTTTTTTTCTCAGTATATTATTTTTAACATAAAGATAATAATTACTTTGAGTATTAATATCATGTTAGTAAAGTGAAGTAGAGGCAGTCTTGAAGGCTGACATTCTGCATTGAATCTTCCAAATAGATAAATCTAGTATATTTAGTATCTGTTCCCCCTCGAACTATAGAGGACGTTTATAAATTATTAGCAAAAACTTAGTTCTTCACAAAAATGTAAAGTGAGACTTGAAGTAAATCCGTCATAAATTATAACTGCATTGACTAACAGAAATTTTAAGACAGAAGACACAATTTTAATAAACAAAGCTTTATCAGTAGTAATTTGATATTGATCAAAGCTGATGGAATGATGAGTTATAGCTGTTGCTAAGTTATCATTCAGAAATTACTAGGTCAATGGAGAGCACTTTTTGACTGGAAGCACATAATACCTGGAAGAAACTTGCCATCAATCTGGAAAAAAAGAATAATTTGTCCCACTTGTCCCATACTCATACTGTACCACACATGTGATTTGATAAGGAATGACCTATTCAGTCCATCTCAGTGGTCAGAACTGTAGCAAAGACTTTTTCTTTCTCTTAATCATATTAAGTGCTTGACACTAGCCTCATTATGTTTCATTGTCACTGATTTTTCTAAAACTTGCAAGGCATTTGGTAAGGAAAAATAGGCCCCACCAGCTTTCTGAAATAATTTGAACATTAGGTTAGCTAGATATAAGTAATTTAGAGTTTTTTAAAGCTTTTAGTGCTATTCAGTTGCCAAAATAATTTTTGATTTAGCAATCATTTGGAAAATGAAAGCAAAGAATACAAAATAGTTTAGTTGATACTACTAGAAGTTCTGAGAAAGATCATGCTGTTAGGAGATACTAGATCACATATACTTCGGCCCAGACAAAAATTGCCAAGAAATGGGTCTAGTGGTAAGAACAGTGAACTGAAATATTGTTTCAGTGATGTAATGGAAGAAAACAATGGAGTTCTTTCCCTTTAGAAATTCTCCCTCCTCTTCAATCAAAGTACATTTTAAGAAAATAGTGTCACTACATGTGACAAGTCACCAAATGTGAATTTGCAGACGGTGATTAGAATTAAGGCAAACCTTCAAAGAATTGCTTTCTCCAGAACCGAAGTACTTACATTAAATTTAGTATCTCACATATGTAAGTGTTTTTGTTATGAACACTGCAGAGCACATTCTGAGCTAGGTATCTGACCACAGTGTAGGGTTGAGGATGTAACTTGAAAGGCACTGCATGACTGAGGTAGCACCAGTCTGGGCCAAGATTGTCCCTGTGCTACATAGAAAGCTGTGTGGACTGTGTCACGATTTCTTTCTCCTCATGTGAATTTTATGGTGTCCAAAGGTGGTGAGGGCTGTCACTTGCAGTTTACACACACCGAGTGATAGATACAATTCATGCTGTACATGTGGGCCTCCTCTTCCTTCTTGCTGGGCTTCTGCTCTCCCTTCCTAAGTTCTGGTCATGTTGACACCATAAGACATAATACAATCTGACTTATAAATATTAGGTAAGCAATACTGCTGAGTAATAAATTTAATCCTCAACTGAAACAGGTTTTGTTTTTTTCTTTTCTTTTGCATAAGGGCTTTAGATAGCATGGAGATCTAAAACTTAGGAAGTAAACATATAGGATCTAAGTAGTTGTACTTGTGGCAGAGAAATGCAGATGCTTGTTCTGGTCTTGCTTGTTCATGGTGCCTGGCTCATGCACTTTTTTTTGCATATTCCTCTTGATGTGACAGGACCATGTTTTATACAGTAGAAAAGCATGAAATGTTGGCATTGTTGTCAATTAGTAAGGTATTTCTAATGTTCAGCAAATCTATTGTGTGTGTGTGTCTTTGGAAAAACAGGTGGTTCTGAAGGTTAACCACAAGAAAAATTTTGGAATTCTCTATAAGAAACCTGATTAATTTTTGAAGGAAGAAAATTTTTCTTCCCCCTATAGCTCATACATTAAGAAGGCAAAGCTTGGACCTCCTTAGCTTCTTCTGCCATCAATATGATTTTCAAATTCCTCTTTACTCCAAGATTCTTGGACAGAATCATAGAGAAAGGTATTTTTATATTTTGTTGACAAAGAAAATATAATGTCAGCCCCCTCAGACTACCTGTAACATGAGTAGTTTGAAATAACTACCAATCAGAAGTTTCAGCTACTACAACTTTTTGAGCATTACAAGCTCACTGGAGAATAACACATTTTCTAGCCTTATTTACAAAGGATGGCAAGAAGATGCTGAGTTTTAAATGATCAAGCAGTATCTTGTAACTTTTTCCTCTTTTCCAAGTTAGCAGTGGGTGTATGTTGGTTGTTTCTTAGGTTCAGTTCTTAGGAGAGGGAAGTTGTCTGGGTCACTTGTTCTCTGGGGTGATGACCATGTGTTCATCTAAACTAATTTAATGGAGAAAATAAGGTAATTAATTCCTTTTAGGTATCCTCTTGATTCCATAGCTCAGACTGTGTCTTCATACACATTATATAAATATATATCTGTATGTATGTATATATGCATTTAAATACTTGTTGTTGTGAGGTTAGCAGCAGCAAAAAAAGTGAATAAAGGTTTTGGAAAATGCTCATCTGTTTCCTGTGGAAACCCTGCATGTATGTAGAATAAGGTAATAATTTTCTTAATGTTTATACAAAACATATATCCTTTCAAAGTTACCTTTGATATAAAACAGAAAACAAGAAAGAATAAAATGGCTTGTTTTTTATCAGGGCACAAAATACTTTTCTGAGAAATATTTAGTAAATATTTTCATTTAGTAAAAAAAATATTTTTTTGTAAAAAATAAAAACTTGATTCAGCCATAATGTGGAAACTATGATAGTCGTGTAGGCAAAGTTTGATACCATTCCAGTTTTTCAAAAGTGATCTGAGAAGAGGATATGTTACATAGTCACTTGCTGTTTAAAAGCACTTACATTACTTTCTGTGACATATAAACTAATGTTCTTGAGGTGAGTATATGTGAACAAGAAAATTCTTTTAAATTAATACGTTATGATTTCAAATATTCTTGTTCACAGCCAAAGACGCCATCAGAACCATTCACAGGGCGAGAGAAGAGATCAAATTCACAGTCTTACATTGGACGACCTATTCAGCTAGACAAGTTCTTAATGTCCAAGGTTAAAGTGCCTCACACATTTGTCATCCACTCTTACACGCGGCCAACCGTTTGCCAGTACTGCAAGAAGCTTCTCAAAGGGCTTTTTAGACAGGGCTTGCAGTGCAAAGGTGAGTAAACACCCTTTAGGAGCATAAAAGCTAAGCATAAGGAAATTAGAAAATTAGCATTTGAGTAATAACTATGTAGCCTTACTCATGATTTCTTTACTAAGCTGTCTAGGTGTTGGCACACGTACAATTACAGTGGATTAATCTGGAATCAAAATTACAGTAATTGCTGTTCTGCAGAAGCTGGCTGAATTCATTCTTACCCTGCGGTGTCCTCACTAGCTTGCATCACTTTCATTGAGTTGTAAAATATCTTGTATTTGGCACTAGGTGAGCGTGTGCTCAGAGGCAGTTACAGCAGAACAGTTAACACAATGGACTGTCTTCTTATCTTTGTTGTTTTCAGTTTAAAATACTTGTGCTTGAATTAGTGCATGTGCACAAGTCCCAGCAGTTCAAGGTTTGGGTGGGGAGGGAGGGATTATAATGGAAATAAAATAAGATGAGCTTATATGAGAATATAAAGCAACATTTTTTAGATGTCACTAATGTACTCTCAAGTATCATAATGGTGTACTTTAGCAGGTGCCAAAATGGGTCAAGTCCTACTGGACTATAGTCCAGACTAGTGGCTAATCATGGCCAACTAGAAATACAAAGTACTGTGCATGGTATGGTGTTAGATAATATCAGCTAACAGATCCTTAAAATTACCTTTCTTCTTTTGAGATAAACAATCACAGAATCACAGAATGTCAGGGATTGGGAGGGACCTCATTGACTTAATCAAACAAATGTACTGCAAAAATTCCAAGTAACATCTTTTGATTTAAGATGTGGTTCTAGTCTGATTTTAATTAAAGAAAATCTCTATGATGGCATCATCTCTTTCAGTTCATTTTGAATCCCAGTGACACAGGGAAATATTAACTTGATTTTGAAAAAAATATTAACCTACAGTTTAGCACCACTCTATCTACTTCATTTGCTTTTTGTATTAATCTGAACTAAGATAATTCTAAGGATATATACATCCATAGTGTATTTCTTCCTTCCTGAGTCTTCTTTTCCAGGTGTGTTAATAAGTTATAACTCTTAGTTTATGTACAATGTGTTCAATAAGCCAAAAGAGTACAGCTGACATCTAATAAAGTTCCACCTGCAGACAGGAAAAAAGTGAAGGTAGAGTGAAATGAAAATATCTACAAGATATTAAAGAAACCCTTCACTGTCTAGAAGTTTTTAATGAAAAGAACAAATACTTCCTTGCTTACAGACACTGGCTTGGGATCTGCTCTTTCAGTTTTTAGCCTTCACCATTTGATTTATATTCAGTCATTTAAGCTGCAGTGAGTATATATGATTTTACTGTATCCCTTTTTTTATTAACAGACTGTAGGTTCAACTGTCATAAACGCTGTGCTCCTAAAGTGCCAAATAACTGTCTTGGGGAAGTTGCCATTAACGGAGGTAAGCTGCCTTAATGTTTTTATTGCTGTTTAAACTACTAGTTAAAAAAATAATGTAAGACTGCAATGTGTGCAAAGACAAAGCTGCTCCGATTGCTTGGGAGCGGCCTTTCCTCTGTGATATTTCCACTGTACATCCGAAGTGAAATGTGGGAGGAACCTTCAAGCATTCATGCACCTTCAGCTCCAAACACATCTTCCAGACAGGTGGCACTGCAACTGAGTTGGTAGTAGCAGCATCAGAAAAACAGATAAAATGATCATGGTCCACTGAATGTAGAATGCCAAAGTACAGCAAAAAGCTACACATGTGAGAAGTTGATGTTCACCTGTCAGACACAAGCTCTAAATTGCTTTTTTAATCAGGGGAGTAAAGAAAACATTTGCTTTAGGATAATATTCCTGAGAAGGAAAAGTTTACCCGGAAGAAATGTGAAGAACCTCCAGGAAAAAATTTCACCACCTACTGTTGATGTAAAAACAATCATATCAGTTGCCAGAAATAAAGGCTTGAATATCTGCCCATTCCCTTACATTGGTTTTCTGTCAAGTGCAGGAATGTATTGGGTGGATTTGACAGACAGTACTGGAGAAAAAAAGGGTGGTTGTAGATGAGTTGTTGATTGCCTTGAAAATGTCACTTTTCTATGTGATAAGTGTGGTAAAGTCTTCAGTTTCTAGTGCTTATTACCATGTTAAGTTGTCAGCCTAAACTGCTTTGGAGGTTAATAAAGTAGTGCCTTCTTAGGTATCCTATTTCAGACCTTAAGTCAGTGATCTACTTTATTGAAGAGATACCAAGAATTTTAAAAATTAGGAATGCTAACTAATATTTTTCATTGAATTTCTCATAGTAGTATGTAATACTATGAGATTTCTCTGTTTAAAGGCAAATAGTCTCGGAAAAATATTTCAGATCTCAGGTATCCAACTTGTGATGAATTTCATGATTTTCTGGAAGGTTGTTGTGCTACTGCATGTGTTCCTCTCTGGTGCACCTCAGACTGGACTCTTGTAGTCACTATTATTATTTCTGCTGTTATTGAATTTATACATTACTTATAGCTCACTTAACCATCAGATATCCCATAACATAACTATTTCTTCAGTACTTCAGGTAACAATGCTTATGGAAGTTTGCACCTTGATTTTCGAATCCCAGAGATAAATATAAACCATGACATGTAAATTCCCTAAATGACAATATAGAGCTTCCCCTGGCATTTCTAATCAGAGAACATAACTAAATCTGCTTCTAAGTGATAACATTTTCCCTCAAAAGCATCGTTTTTGGGAGGAATGAGGATTGATCAAAAGTGCTAAGAGAAGACAGGAAGGCAGTCCTTGTTTCTGGACAGCTGGATTAAATGAACAAAATTTACATTTGTTTCCGGATTACTCCTTGAAGCTCCCTCTTTCCATCTGAAGCAGTTCTATTTCATCCCTCCAACACACCCTCTGTGCCCTCTCCTGTTCTTTGCTCCACCAGCAGCACACAACATTTGTTGACCTGTCTCCTACACATGACTTTGCCAGCCTGATGGGAGGTGATGGTGTATCTGAGGAAGAGCTTGGTAAGGAAAGCTTGTGCAAGGCCACTTCTGGTGAGAACACATAGTGCTGGCTTACTGCAAGTGTACTCTTAAAGTTCATAGAATTTGGCTTTCCCCCTTGAGTAATGTCCTGAATATTATAGCATCACAGGTAGCATCACATATCCCTACAGCCACATATCACAGTAGAGCTCTTAATCATGTGTCCTATGTGATTGATACAGGGTGTATAAGATTATTAAAGGGATTGTCATCCTTGTATCACATTTCTATTTTTACAGTAGTTTGGTTCACATTATTTTCAGACTTAATAAATCAGTGCAGTCTCTGTCACTCTGTCCATCTGCTGTGTGATGCATCTTCCCCAAAATAGTAAGTTAAGGAAGAGCTGAAGCAACAAAATTTCAAGTGTGGTCTCATTAATAAACACAGTAAACACTAAATGTGGGAGATTATTTTTAACTGATGCAGTTTATTAAAAATAGTGATTTTTAAAGTGTTGTAGGAAGAGCAGAGAGAGAGAACCTTGCACTGTAAAGTGTCACTCATGACTGGATGATGATTTCTTTTAGAGATGACGTAGAACATGTCCCTTAATCATACATCAGTAACTTATATCGAAACATTTTAGGACTGCTCTACATGGGAGCAAACCATACAGCTGTGCATGAATATGCTATCAATTGGTGGTTTGTTGTCAGCCATTTGAGTCTGTTTTTTCTTCTGGGGAATTCTCTTCATGGACTGTCAAATATTCCTCCACAAAACTAGGCAAAAGTTTCTTGATGATAATATTTTGTGTATTCTGTATGATTTTAGCTTACTTCAGACTCCTAAAACACTGCAAACATCCAATATCCTAGAAAAACTCTTGGTGTCTAAACTCTTGTTGGGATCTCTTGTACATCTTGGAATCACAGAGTTTAGCATAATTTAAATATAAGCTAAAAAATACTGTTAATAATATGCCATAGTCGAATAAGTTAAATGGTAAGTCATTGTATTTTTTTTTCTGTGCTGTCTTATATTGGACTTTTTTATATTTATGTAATGTTTCTTTTCTAAAGGTAGAGAATATTACTTCAACAGCATGGGTTACTGTGCCATATTGTGCAGCCTTCGCAGAGACAGCTGGTTCAAAGGAAATATCTTTTTTCACAACAGATATAGTTTGCATTATAAATAATTTTCTTGGAAGTTAGCTGGGTAGTTCATTGTCATGTCATCATAATTTTACAAAATTCCTAGTTTTGATTTTACTGCTCCTCTAGCATTGATTTGTAGCTGTAGCCTGTCAACAGCTATCAAGCAAGTAAACTACATTCAAGCTGTACAGAAAATCTGCCAGATCTCAGGAAGTTCATGATGGTAGAGCATATGATAGAATTCCATAGCTAAGTTTTGCCTTAACTTTCACATTAATGATTGAAAATGTGTTTTTGAATGGTTTTTGCCTTGATGCATGTACAGTTTTCTGCTGTGATTCTTTGAATGGCTAGTTACAAACCACACTTCACTAGGGCACTCTGAGTAGAGACAGAAATAAAGAAACCTGGTGTTTACCTGAAGCTCAAAATGTGTCAGGATGTTGTCTTTGGAACAGAATATGTTTTCACATCATAACTTCACAAATTTTATTGCAGATCTTCTTAGTCCTGGAGCTGAATCTGATGTGGTCATGGAAGAAGGGAGTGACGACAATGACAGTGAAAGAAACAGTGGCTTTATAGATGACATGGAAGAATCCATAACTCATGATTCTGAGATGTCAATGACAGGATGCAGTAGTGACAACGGGGAAATGCAGGATGTTGATCCTGATCATGATGAGTCTAACAGGATGATCAGGTGAGAGTACCTTCCTTCATTTGTATATGTTTGGAAACATTATGCCTAGGGTTCAAGGAAGAATCTACATGGACCCTTTTCTCATTCCATGAGAATGGAGAGCTGGTCATATGAAGTTGCACTAATGTATCTATTGAATGTATCTAGCCACTCAATAGTTACATTAGGAACTTAAATGTAGAAATTATTGTCAAGTTGAAGTGGCAGCTGGAAACTGATGCATGAATAATTGCTACAGGCCAGCTCTCTTATGAAAATGACATTTTGAAACTTTATTTGTATATGAGCAATAAAGAACAATTTTAAAATTTTATTTTCCCAAGAATTTTTTCCCTGACTAAAAGTAATTTTCAAAATAGAAAACCTGTAGAAGTGGCAATGGTATAATTGGCTCTAGATGAATTGTTAGCATTTTTAGATGCCTTAAGAAAAATGGAAACTCAAAAACTTGAAGCATCAGTTTCAAGTAAATTACAAAATAGATTGGCCTTGAAGAAATATAGAATATTTTCCTTTCTCATGTCCCTGTTGCTCCTGCAGTTTACTCTTTCATTTTGCTTACTGGGAATCTGTCTCAGTAGTGAGTTCCCTGTAGCTCTCTGTTACTGACATATAATGTGCGAATAAAAAGCAGCCCATTTAAAATAAACTTCGTGCATTTTTATTCCTGCAGCAGTGAACTGTTTTCCCTACTGTCATAATATTCTGCAAAGACACTACATATAGATGTACATATACATATCACTGGAGTATAAGTCTGTGCTTATATCATAAAATTACTCACATAGAACATTTTGAATGTCCAGGTTACATTAATTAGATATCTTTGCAGCTTTAGAAAATACAAATCTCCAATTATAACTAATAAAAACATTGCGATCCAAGATACTTATTTTACTTAGTTGAGGGGTATCCCTGTATTTCCACTAATACCTACTAATGTATGCAATAATACATTTGTAAGGATAGTCTCTGTGTCTATGACTAATTTTTAAGTGATCTATGAAAAAAAAATGTTAAAATGTTGCCAGTACCCACAGGAATAGTTATATAGGGGCTGCAGCTCATTTAATCATTGACTGTATGTTACAGACTTAGTGACATTTTAAGACAAAACATGTTCTTTGTTTTCATTGGAAATTGCCAATTCATAAAATGTTTTAATTCTAGGATGTGTTGTAGTGAAGCAAGGACCATCTGCAGACACCCACAGTCAGAATAACTGTGGAAACTTAAAATATCATTCCCTTCCTGGCTGTTTCTGCCCTTTTGTGTTGGAGTTTTTGCACCAACAGCTTGGCCTCAGGGTAGAATGCATGAGTTCTCTGTGATGTGTTTTCACATGCAATGCAGCATCTGCATGTAAAGTTCTGCCAGAAATAACTTAGCACATAGTGTTAGGATTGAGCAGATTCTGCAGAATCTGCTGTAAGAATGGCTAACTCCAACAGCAAGGAAAGTGGTGAGATGGACTTCTTAAACCTCTCCAACTAGATAAACCAAATGCTAGCTGATTGTGCTATTCAGCCTACTGTCAAATTCCCTCGTGCTCCTATCTTACTGAGTGTCAGCTGAGTTGTGAAAAGTGTTAGCCACAGGATGGCTGTAGGTCTTTGAGGATAAAATTTATTAGCGAAAACCTTTTTCTCTGCAAGGTTCTAGCAGATTGTTTATCTGATGAATATAAATGTGAATATTGGATGTGTCTATATATTCTGCTTTTAAAGTTGGGGAGTTTTGTCCAAAATTACCTTCTTTTTAAAAGCCTTTATTGATTTATTCTTAAGCCCTTCAACAAGCAACAATATTCCGTTAATGAGAGTGGTACAATCTGTGAAGCACACAAAAAGGAGAAGTAGCACAGTGATGAAGGAAGGTTGGATGGTTCACTATACAAGCAAGGACACACTGGTAAGAAATGTGAGGGAAGATTTGCCTCACTGTACATGCTATGTGGTAGCACAGAATCAAATCCTAGCAATACTTTGAGAAGTTACAGTTGCTTTGGTAAGTCAATTTTTGCACTATTTGTGATTCCTGAAGTCCCAGTTCATATCACAACTGAGGGCTGACACTGCTTGCAAGAAACCAAAGGCTGGTGAAACACATCAAAACCACCTTGATATGCCAGATGTATTATCACAGGCAGCCAAATGTGAAGATATTCAAGGAAGTAAAAGATAATATGAGCACCTTAGGGCTTACCTTCCAACTGTGGTCTCCTTGATATCTTACTGCTAAGTGAATTGAGAGTTTTATAAAACAGATTTAGCAGAAAAAGTTATTTCCAGTCTGGTTTGGAGTCAGCAGGATTAATGACCTTAGTTTGTGGCCCTCTAATGTGGGCTAGAGGCTTGGTGGTGCAAAAACTAAGTTTAATAGTTTTAGCAGCAAATTGTGCTGAACATAATGCAGATGTAAAAGTTTTAAAAGCTGAGTTGTCTGAACAGAGCTAGGTTGTTAAACAACACAGGATGACCCTATAACTCCTAAACATATATAGTCTCATAAAAACCTTGTGATAGCAAGTGAATCCTTATAAATCACAGTTCATCTTTTCAGACTTATTGAAACCTTTTTGAAGTCATGCTCTTGAGGATGGAACACTTCATTAATTTACTAGGAAAATGACAGAATTGTTTTCTCTTTGTTTTTCATTTCAGAGGAAAAGGCACTACTGGAGATTGGACAGCAAATGCATCACACTTTTTCAAAATGATACTGGAAGCAAATATTACAAAGTAAGGAATATTTTTCAGTCACTTTCTGTACCCGAACAAGTCTCAGATCAGGAAGGTGTGGAATGCATGTTGTGCAAATTGAAGGTTTTATTTTACGCAAATTCAGTACTACTGACAAACTCTGGCATGAAACTCATCTTTTATTCTGTCATTCATAATGCTAAGTCTTTCCAAACACTTAGGTGTCATCAATTTAATTCTAATTCTGTCCTTTGGAACTTATGTTGTAATTTTAGTTGTAAAATATTATTTCAATGCTCATATTATTTCACATGCGGCAGTTAAACTCCTTAGACATTACTGTAATAACTTTTAATAACAGAAAGTATTTTTTATCAAGTGTCTTCCTCTCAAAGAAGTGTGCTAATGAATTGTGCCATAAATGCTATTCAAGATGAAACAATCAATTTTAGACCTATATGAAAGGTACACTTTCCACGTTGAATAGATTTATTCTCCAAATAATTTATTTCAAATTGAATTTATTAAGTAATGAGTCAACAGTTTACTTTTCTAGTGGATTTCTGTCGATATATGGATGGTGCTGCTCTTGTCTGATGGCACTACACTACTCTCTTTGATAACTTATTTAAATAAGTAGTACTTAGACTTGGAAAGAAACATTTAGTATTTTAATATCAACAGTCCTCTGTGTTGCAGAGTTTCAGGTTTCAAGAACATGTTTGTTTGCGTAAGAGTCATGTTGTCAAAATTAACAGATAATATTGTAAAAAAAGTTAGTGGTTTAGTTTCTGTGTCAAGATTATCAACATATAAAATCATACTTTTTTATTTTAGGAAATCCCACTGTCTGAAATTTTGTCTCTGGAACCTGCAAAAACTTTCACTTTACTGCCTCAAGGAGCCAATCCTCACTGTTTTGAAATAAGCACAGCAAATATAGTCTATTATGTTGGGGAGAACATAGACATCCTCTCAAGTGTACCACTGAATAGCAGTGTTATCACCACCGGTATTGGCATTGACGTGGCGCGAATGTGGGAGATGGCAATACAGCACGCCCTGATGCCTGTCATCCCTAAAGGGGCATCAACTGGGTCAGGACCCAGCCCACACAGTATGTTTACCCGTTTCCTTCATTTCAGATAAGTAGAGTTGCATCACAAATGATGTTGTTTAATCTTCAGTGTATTGCACAGTTAGTAGTGGCTGTTCTGTCATGGCTTATCACTCCTCTGCATGTTATTTTAAATGCCACAGTTTCTCATCCTTGTGTTTCCGTTTTATACTACAACATCTCTGGTAATATACAGGATGCAGATATGTTAGTGAGCAAAAAGTTGTGCTATTTATAAGGCATTTCATTCATGTTTATATTGCTGACAGGAGTAATAGCCTCTTTGTTGCAGAGACATGAAGTATTCTGAGCTCCAGTTGGGGTTTGATAAATATTTTCCATCATGACTGTAATTTACATTTCTAGCTATCTGGAGAAGCTGCTGTTCTCTCTTTAGGTCACTGCAGAGTAGATGATATGCTCCCTTTCATCACATGTGGCCATACAACTGCTGCAAACATTGTCCCATGCTGAGATGAAGTGAGCTCAAGTGTGAAGAACAGCTTTTCTATGCACAACAAGACATGGATGTTACACACAACCAAAAAGACTGAATATATCATTGCCTCCAATTTACATACCTTTGGGTAGTTCTCCAGCAAAGATGACAGCTTATGGAAACCAAACATGAAATTCATTTAAATCTAGCTCAGGGACTGATTAAATAGTCGCGTAGAAAGAATAATTCCCTGCTATTAGGCATGTGCTGCTGTGATCACTCTGCTACTCGTATTCAGCCTAGTTCATGTAAAGTAAATTTAGGTATGTCTATCCAATTTGGATTAGATCTTCCATTGCAGTAGACACCCACTTTAGCACTTGACATCTGGATGCCATTAATGTGGCATGAAGCACTAATGAGACTTCAAGTCCTTTAGAAACCAAGTGATACAACCATCTGTGGCATTACGTCTCCAGGCACAACAGCTCACACATCAGATCAGATCAGCTTCTTCTTTTGCTTCCTTGACTGGATTCCTGCATGAAATAGTGTCAAAATCTGGATGTCATTTCAGTCAGGCTAGTTGCCTAATGCCCCTCATTTGAGCCCAGCATAGCTAAACAAATTGTCTAAAATTCTGGATTCAGAGTAACAGCTTTCTTCTCTTTTGAGAAGACTGAAATTTTTCTTTAGAGTTTGGTAATTACCTTTTAGGGTTTTATGCAAAAAATGAGGTCAACTGAGATATTTAGAACGAAGTTCTGTGCAGAGTGAGAATGACAGCGACCTTCCATCTTCTACTTGAAGTCTTTCTCCATGCCTTTTTTCACAAAAACACAAAGCAACACAATTTAAAACAAATTGGCAGTTATTATTCCATTGGAAAAACAGTCTGTTCCTAAGGAAAGGATGAGGGAGTAAGTCACGCGGGGCAGAAGTTACTCATGATGCTTATGCAACAAGGAAAGGTGTTGATGATCAGTCCTCACAGTGCAATTTGGGCTTTATGGAAGAGATCACAGGTTGTGATGAGACTGATATCCACATTGAGAAATTCTAGACTGAGATAGGAGGCAGGAGTGGCAGTGCTCCAAGGAACCATTCTTTTCTACATCTTTGTGTGATACTGTGATCAGGGAACAAATGTTTTGCATCAGTGGCTCATTAAGAGTTGTTACCCCCATAAGAGGTGTTGTCCCTTTAAGAGGCTTTATAGTAAATTTTATTTTAAAATTTGCTTTGCTTTGACAATTTGCTCTCCCTAAAATTGTGGTTTTGGGCAGCTGTTTCTCACAGTACAGTCAGCTGTAGCCATATTCTCTGATTTTATTGAACCCCTCAATAGTTTTACAGTTCAACATTCTTCTGTTAGCATCCTAAGCTCTGAATTTGATGATATTAGATCTGCTGTTTGCTGCATTTAAGCACAAGTGCAGGTTTTAAATTCCATTGTGTTTTCCAATAAAATCTCTTAAGACAGCTGAAATGAGTATTAATTTTAACAATAAACATAGCAATTTTATATTGGCTGTTAGATGAACAAGCTGACCTAATTGGTCCCATTTCTAGAACTGTCAGTAGATACTGATGTAATATAAATGTCATTTCCTATTGCCACATATCTGAACTGAAAGCACAGCAATCTAAAGTATATTTTCCTTTCTTCCTCAGGGGATATATCCATCAGTATTTCTGTGTCAAACTGTCAGGTGCAAGAAAATGTGGTGAGTGTTCTCTAGATGCTGGTGCTAGACATGCTGTTATTAAGCTTGGGAAGTCATTGATCTGTTTTGCAAAGAAGTGTGTTGGACAGGAGTTCCCATCAGCCATTTTCCACTTACTTTGTCAAAATTAATAAACAATAAGCTTTGCTAAATTCTGAGGAAAATCATCTTTATGACACCTTGTCCTGAGACACAAGGGTTACATGTGGTTAATTTCTTTTAGCATAGAGTGTAACTACGTATGCTTGCAGGATGCTAATTACCAAAAGGAAAAGCAAACTGTGAAGTTAATATTTCATCAGATTTCTGTCAGCTGAACTTTGTAAAGCTGACGAATCACAGTCCTTGACAAATAAACTGTTTCCTGTCATCACTGAGAGATCTGATGAAGGTCTATCTGAAGGAAGAGTTGCACACATTGCATATAAAAATTCTGGATTTCTTTTACCTAGTACTGTTAAACATGGGACATGTGGTCAAAGCAAATTGTCACTCGACTGGTTTTCTATCTTGGTGGTAGAGGAATTTAAACAGACTGCCTACAACCCATTACAGCTCTGGGGCAGATCTAGTATTTGCTGGAAAAATGTGTCCATTTATTTCATAAGAAAAAGCAAGACAGCCCATATTATCAATTCTTTGGCATTCTCTTACTCTTCATTGTACCTGATGCTGGTTAAATATCAGGAAAATGAACTGAGCACCAAGATTTGAGGTTTGTTCTAGTTTCCCAAATGAATCTACAAAGAGCTTGTGCTTTATGCCCTCTGTTTAGACTCTAAGAAACAGTGAGATGTGAGGCTCCCTCTCTGACACATGAAATATTTATCTTAGTGAACAAACACAAACAGCCAAAGCCCAGAGTTGCTCATGATCACAAAGCTTTCTATAAACTAAGAAAAGACTTGCATTTCCATGGCTGGTGTGAGCTGACATAGAAACTCTTGCAAGAATGCTTTAAATTCATGATTTCTACCTTTTCATGAAAGCCAGCAGCAATGCCTAGATCCATGATCCTGTCTTTATTTCTATATTTACTTTCATCCTCAAATTTCACAAAGATAAGTTGTAATGTGCTTGGGGGCTACTTACCTAGAAGATGGCAGCAGCTGAAACCTATTGGAAGGTGCTTAGCTTTAACAGCAACTGCAACTAGCAGGCTTCTAAGAAAAATTGCAGGAATGTTTTTAGAAGATAACTTATTTTGAAATGTACTATAGTAAATGTGCCCTACTTCCCATTAGAAAAAACAAATGAGATACAAATTTTCTTTCCATATCTCAGGGCTTAATATTTATGCTTATGTCAACAGGATATTAGCACTGTATACCAAATCTTCCCAGATGAGGTGTTGGGATCAGGACAGTTTGGAATTGTTTATGGAGGTAAGGACTTTGTGTGCTGTACACTTAGGCTTCAGACAGAAAATGGTGAAATTTGGACTCTGACAAATTTTGCTACAGAATTTAGCTGCCTATTGTTTTCTATAAGCAATATTCATTGAATGGTAAACTAGGTTTTGTTGACAAAGCCATTTGGTAAATAGAAGTTCTGTACCCAGTAGTGGGTATCAGTGTGTTATTAATAACTTCATATATTCTCCAAGTTCTAGTAAAGAAAACCCTGCAGTTCAGAAATCTGTTCTTTTAAGATCTATGAAGGATAAAAAAAAAAGCATACTTTCTTCTTCCTGATGTTTTTCTTGGCATGTTTTTGTGAGCTTTTTTCCTTTGTTTTTTGTATGGTTGTTAGAATTGTTTCTTGATAATTTTTCCGCTTTTTCCTAAAGGCAGATAGTCCAGATAAATTATATGAACAAACATGAATAAATATGTGTGTGTATATATTATTTTTATGTATGTTTATATAGTGAAGTTGCCTTTGCATATCTATTCTTGAAATGCAGAGCTGCCTTTCTCATTTGTGCTTTTATGTGTTTAAAGAGCTTTGTTATAGAAAAATGAGAATAATTCTTTTGTAAGTCATAAGAAGGGAAATTGCTTTTAATGACCTATGTGAGTTAATTTGCTGTAAACCTGTTCTGAGAATGACTTCACTGTGGTAATTTTTACAATGCAGTGGAAGTGAAATAATTTTAATTGATGGAGTCCTTCTCTTTTACTAATGCAGGAAAACATCGTAAAACAGGAAGAGATGTTGCCATTAAAATAATTGACAAACTGAGGTTTCCAACTAAACAGGAAAGTCAACTTCGCAATGAAGTTGCAATTCTACAGGTATTTTTCTATTCTTTTTACCATGTTAATTCCATTTATACATTATTATAAATATCAGATAATATGATCAATATTGTAATCAATACTCACTTCTATTTTGCAAAAATGCTGGTGTTTTTGCTGCTTAATCTGCATAAATAGCCAAGACCAAATATATTTGGAATCTAATTTTTGGAATTACATTTTCTACAGTTTAACCACCAGGCACAATAAGGAAAAGGTATGATTGCTAGTATTATTTAAAGTTCATCCTTTCTTCTATACTATCCCTAGAAATTTCATGCCTGTTGGGGACAGACTAGGCACACTAGGTTTAAATTATGAAAGAGTGAAATGTTGTCTGATTTACAAGGGTGTGAAGAGTGGATAGGTAATAGAAATACCTCCTAATCATGTTGGGAAATCTGTGTTGTTCATGTGCTGTATTTATCTTTAATAGAATCTTCATCATCCTGGAGTTGTAAATCTGGAGTGCATGTTTGAAACACCGGAAAGAGTATTTGTTGTTATGGAAAAACTCCATGGAGACATGCTGGAGATGATATTATCAAGTGAAAAGGGCAGGTTGCCTGAGAGAATAACAAAGTTCTTAATTACTCAGGTAAGAAATTCATTATAGGCCTAGATGGAGATTTGTGGACAATTATTATCAATCTTTCGTATGTTTTGTTTTTGGCAAATTTACCTGTCTGGTTTATGAGAGCCTAAGTTGTAATACCCGGAATGGTACAGACAGCTTGTGTACATTATCTATACTAATAAGGCCTAAAATTAGACATATGTACAGTTGTCTAGCTGCTTGATGGAAGGGCCATCAAAATACTTTTTTCCTAACAGTAAACTGTTTAAGACCTACACAAAGATATTGTACTGTGCAATACTTTAACTACTGAAGTTTGTGCTGTGCATTTCTCTGCATATTTTCTATGCAGAGGTTGGATCTCAGCATTACCACTGGTTAAAACAGTTTGATTTCCCGTGTGACTGCTGGTAACAGTGTGATCTGGGTTGGGGCTTTTTTGTTTTTCCTCTTGTCATACTATCCTACTTCTTCTGGGACTGCCCATAATACTGATTTAAATTGAGATACGTGGTTGAGAATTGAGCTACCTCAGAGTTAGAGCACCCTGTCTATCAGCAGTCCATGTTCATTCAGCCTAATGTATTCACTGCTGTAATATAGTAGAAAATCCTGCCAGCCCTTGACAAGACACAAGGAAGGGACTTAAAGCCACAGGAATAGGATAAAAATTACACTCTGTTATCATGTTCTTGCATGTGGAATGGAATAAAAATACATGCAAGGCTCTTTATGGTTTCTCTCCACAAGAAAATGTATCACATAATATTTCTGTTAAATGTTTTAGTGGGTATAGATCTGGAATGTCATTTTGGAAATGTTTCTGCATCCAAACTATTCATCAA
>VZTY01023945.1:12500-175501 GCA_013400935.1 Turnix velox | reverse complement strand
TCCCAATTCACTTGCTGGGAGCAGATGGGCTACACTCATGAGTTCTAAAGGAACTCAGATGCAAAATTGTTCAGCTGTTGTTGGGGGGATGCAAATCTGGGGTTTGCATCATCACAGAGGAAATGATGGTTGCAACTGGTGTGCTGATTTTTTTTAAAGGCTCCAGGGAAGAGAAGTCTGGAAAGTTGTGGGCTGTCAGGACTTTAGGATCCAGCCTATTCTTGAACACCTCCAGAGAGAGGGCATCCACAACTTCTCGGGGCAACCTGTTCCAGTATTTCACCACCCTCACCGTAAAGAATTTCTTTCTTATGTCAAGTCTAAATCTACCCCCCTCCAATTTATATCCATTGTTTCTTGTCCTCCCATCCAATTTTATGTTAAAAATTCCTTCCCCTGCCTTTTAGTAGGCCCCCCTTCAGGTACTGATAAGTTACTATAAGGTCCCCTCTGAGCCTTCTCTTCTCCAGGCTGAACATGAGAGATTCTCAGCTGAAGAATTCTTTGAGAGTATTGTCTGTTGTTTTATCTCAGTGGCAAGTGAAGTTGGATGAGATCTGTTGGAGAAAAAGCAAAAAAAAAGCAGCTATAAATCTGCACAATTACACACTGAAGTCCTCCTGAACCTTCACAAACTTTTGATATGTAAGCTGACAGAATCTGTTGGCAGCAAGGCTTTATCTGGCACTAGAGATAAGCAAACAGCAATCAACACAGAAGAGGCTGCAAGAAATTGTCTCCCACAAGTTTCTACTGTGGTGGACAGAAGATCAATTTCTACATTCAGAGGTGAAGATTCAGTAGAGTACCTACAGAAAACTCACCTACTAGGGTGTTATCTCTTCTTTCATAGAATTAAGAGCTGATGGATACCTGTCTGTAAGAATGCAGAAGAATGAGGAAGAATACTCTTAAAACAATCTTCTGAATTAAAAACAGCTTATATGTTATGACTCCATTATATGTTTTGAATTCCTGTCTGGTGAGCTGATCTGTTGTGTTAAATAAAAACCTGAAAATGATCTGAATTGATCAATGGAGTTCAACACAGGGAGCTGGAGTCTAGATACCTAAGTATCACTTGATACTGCTGACTTTTAGAGTTGAAAATCAAACTCAAGCTCCATATTAGCTAGGGTATATACTAGGAATAATTTTCTCTTGCCAGGTACTCTGGTCCACTCAAGTACACATGGCAGTCTTCCTTTAGTTTGTCATAAGGTCTTTCCACTCCCAAAACACATTAAGCTAATAAAGGGGATATCTGCCCGATACATCTTTTTGTTATTCTTTTTGCCAGTTATTAGTACTAGTTGATGATTTTTCAGCAGAAGTTTTAACATACATGACTGATTACTTTTTTAACATTTAAATTTTCATAGAAATGATCCATAAAACACAATAGAATTCTTAATTCTTGTTTCTATTTCCTGCAATCTGTACCAAGCAATAATTCTCCCAAAAGGACATTAATTTTCATCACCTTGTTCTTCCAGTCAGGCTTGTAAAGAGTTTTATCAGGGTGGAATATATAGTCCTACAGCAGAACCTGACCAGGGTTTTTATAAATAAGTGTTGATAAACATATGTCTTCGAATCTGATATGGTTTGAAATTGCCACTTGTCTTGAAAGATCTACCCACTTATTTTCTTGCAAAAAGTATTATACTTTGGTTTCAGTTTAAAGTAAAGCTATTTAATTTGTATTTTTATATCTAGTGTTTTTAGGCAGGAGGACTTAAATTGTGTAATCAAAGTATAATTTGAATAATTTTTTTCTTTCTATTCAGAAATCTAATTGGCATGGATGTCACTGTTTGTACATCTTGTATGAACTGTAGCTAGACCAAATTGTGTTAGGCAGTGGATGTCGGGATACTTATCACAACAGGATGATTTTGTTGTAAGCTGAAACAGAGGATAATCAGGACCTTTCCTCATTTCATTTTGAGCTGCACAGAATTTATTAGTGTCTGAGCCTCCACAATTTATTTAACAGAATTTAATTTCAGAATTTTCTCATTAACAGGCTAGTCCAGATCCCTAAAGAAATCCCTTAATCCTTCAGTTCCAGCACTCAGCCTGTCTCTATTGAACTCCCGAGCTTCTGCTTTCCTTATATATCTCTTTCCTTTTCTCACCTTCCTAGCATGAATCACTTGCCTCTAGCCTTCTGATACTTAGAACTTAGAACTTATGCTTGAGTAGTGGCTTTTCTTGGATTGAACGATTTCTTGGTGAAAAATTGCTCTTTTTGCTGTTGAAACTGATGTTTGATCTCTTTCTTCATCTACATTTGTGTATTAAAGCATATGAAATAGAATCAGATAGTTTGGGCCCTAAGTCCTCCTAATAGTCACGTTGCATTTGTGCTTATTTATTGCTAAGAGGCAAGTGATATTCAAAGCTTTCCTGTCAAAAAGAACCCTAGATAAAGAGCTAAAACCAAAACTTGTTCCAGAGACAGCAATAATCCAAGCTGACTATCTGGGTAAACTGCTGTGAATAATAAATAATTCCTGAACACTGGCCTTCCAAACCATCTGGAGCTGCTTTTTCACTTTTGTCATAGTTTCCTCCTCTGTCTTTCTTTATTTGTCTTCTGTTGTGATTATTTCTAGATCAATGCCTTTTGAGTCTGTTCAACAAGTCATTTGCAATTTCCCCCCAAGAATTAAAAAGGAATGTGTTATTATATATCATTGTCTCGATGGGTAAAAAAGGGTCAAAGAGGTCTTTATTCTTTTGTAACTTGAGGGAGACTGAACAGTTATGGAGAATTTCATCACTTGTAAGCTTCTTTGCCGTATCTGCTTCTGATGAGTTGGACAGAAGATAGAGAATAGAAATCAATACTCTATGGCAGGAATAACATTCTGTAGGTACTTGGCAGTTTTTTAATTAGTTCAGAAGACATAATTAAAACTCAGCAATCTCATCTCAGACGTTTTTTCAAATGGGTCAGTTGATGAAGTTCTGTGCACTGGTCACTGACTCTTGGTCTTTTCAGGCACCACAGCACACATTCCTGCAACTTCAATGAATTGTAGATTCCTTCAAAAACACAGAAGTTAAACAAGATGTAAAGAATTTCACCTTTGGGAAACACCAGACAGAGTAGCAGGTGGAAGATATACTCAGTTCAATAGAATAGTATTACACAACTTTGTGACTTGCAAAACTGAATTCTTCCACTCGGTAACTGGGAGGGTGCTGCTGTCTATCATCTAGAAGTACTATGAATTGTACCCATGAGATTTTTTTTGAGCAGGAATGGAGTCAGAATTACTCTCAGTCTGTGTGCCCCCAAATGAACACACAGAAGTAGATGATGTACTAGCTATCAGGCAATTGTTTAGAAAAATAGCGGTAATCCCATTAGGAAGGGTTGCATGGGAACCTTCAGGCACATCAACGTTGACTGCAGCTTGTAAAAAGCTGGAGTTAACAGGGATAACTCTCCTGTTTTTACAGCTAGCATATCTGGTCTGTCTCTCCGTTCACCTGTCTGAGTTAAAAGAATACAATAATACTGATATTTTCCAATATTATTTATTTTCAGCAATTGATCTCATAAATAATTTGTTGCAAGTGAAAATGAGAAAGCGCTACAGTGTCGACAAAACATTGAGCCACCCATGGTTACAGGTAATAATGCAAATCCCATGTTTTTTAACTATGCTTTTAGGCTCTCAATGTATAACATTGTCATCATTAGGCACAGTAGAATCTAAACATGTCTGCAAACCTGACAATATTTCTGGATCCAGAGAACTTCAGTCTCCTTCACCAGTTTAATTGAAGTTTCCCGTTAATTTTTGATGCTGAACTCTCATGTTTTCAAAATAGATTGCAGAAACTTTTTTTTTTTTAATTCTGAGAACATGTACATTTAAAAAAAATGAGCCTTTCTGTCATTTAACTTGCATTATCTTGCTGCCTGGAGTCTATCTGATTCACTTCATATTGAAGCTATTCAGTCAGCTTTCACTTCACAGATGTCAGAAGAAGTAGGGAAGTTGTGTACTTTCCAGGAAACTATCTTAGCCACCTATGACTGAAATCTTCAAGAAAAAACTTATAATGTTAAGAATTTTTGAGATGCCAGTAGCTACTGTCTTTTATTCCTCATAAGGGCATTTTTTTTTATCCTGGCAGCAGCCAAATCACTGCAAGACTTAAACCAGAATTAGCTCAGTGACCAGACAGGGCCTGTCCTACCACTTCCAGCCAGGAGCAGCTCCAGGCCAGGGCATTGGGTCCCTCCCAGGAGACAGGGACAGGCTATACATGTATATGTACCGCACATAAGTTTTGAAAACACAGATTTTTTTTCTAGCCAAAGCTGAAATTATATACTGGATCATGATCCTGAGGTGTAGTGACTCCCTTGGCTGTTTGATGCAAGTCATTAGGATGCACATGTATGATTTAAAAATGTTTCTTCTTCCTTATTCATCTTGTAACTGACTCATCTTGAACAATCCTCTAGAGATGAAACTTACAAGCCTGTAGTATAATTATAAAATAGTCACCTAGTTAGAAGGGACCTTCCAGATCACTGAGTCCAACCCTCAGCTCTGGCAAGCCTTGCCGTCTGGACTGGGACTTGAACCCTTGACTCTCAGATTGGGAGTCTCTATCAGCAGATTTTATTATTGAGAAGATTTTTCCATTCCAGAATAATAGGGTACTCTGACTGTTGACTTAATAGCACATTGCATATTATAGGTGGTAGAAGGGACTGTAATTTATTTTAGGATGCTTAAAACTAATACTGTTATTTTGTTTCAGGACTATCAAACCTGGTTAGATTTAAGGGAGCTTGAATGTAAAATGGGGGAACGTTACATCACTCATGAAAGCGATGACTCACGATGGGAACAGTATTCAGGAGAACATGGATTGCAGTATCCAGCACACCTTATCAGTCCAAGTGCTAAGCATAATGAAAACACCAAGTTAGAAGAAACAGAAATGAAAGCCCTCAGTGAGCGTGTCAGCATCCTTTAAGTTGCATCCCCTATAATCTGTCAAAACACTGTGGAATTAATAAATACATACGGTCAGGTTTAACGTTTGCCTTGCAGAACTGCCATTATTTTCTGTCAGATGGCAACAAAGCTGTTACGCTGTTACACTGTTGATGTATCTGAGTTGCCAAGACAAATCAACAGAAGCGTTTTTGTGTGACCAACTGTGTTGTTTGTACAAAAGTTACCAGAAACACTAAACTTGTTATTGTGAATGATTCATGTTGTATCTAATGTATTAAAACTTGTCTCCACGGTGCCTTTGCGAACTAGTGGTTTTCATACTTGAGCCCTGTTTTGGTAAGAGAAAACTTTCCCAGGAAGATCTGGGGGGTTTTTTTGTGCATCGTTAGTATTGTAATTGTAAGCAAACTCTTGAAGAGTAGATTATTACTGCTGTTCTGTGAACAACTTCTACTATTTGGATAAAAGCTTTATTTAGTGTCAAAAAAATACCCAGAAAAAGCAAAAAAATAGTGAGTTGCATAGCACTGTACAGTTTGAAAGCAAATAATCTGTGTATATGTGTTTGTGTATATAGTTATACACAGACAGATGCACACACTATAACTTGCTCTTAAGCCTAAATAAATGCCTTAGTAAACTGCAGTGTATGTCAGTTATACTTGCCTTTTTCTTAAAATATTCTTCTCTAATATGAATATTCTCTAATATGTACATTCAGAAGCTAAATAACATGTTGACTTTATGTATGTTTTCAATAAAAATCTTGTTAAACTATGTTTATTTTTCTGCTTTAAATAACCATGGAATGGCATTAGAAGCAAGTGGAGTTGATCAGTTAATCATTAAGAAGTCCATGTGGGCATAGGCAAGAGAACACTGCCAGCTGCCCCGTGTACCTGTAAAACACACATTCTAAGAGCCTATTCAGATTATTTTATATGAGTTGTTTTGAAATGTGCAGGGGAGCAGGGAGCTGAGTACAAGTTTCCCACCCTCCTTCCCCTGAAAACTTTAAAGATAATAATTTTCATTTCTAACTGTTACTTAGTGTATTTAGCTTTAACTGTGAGAGAGGTTCAGGTCATGCTGTGAAACACCTGCAGAGTAACTCAGTGACAAGCTGAAAATTACTCTATGCCACAGGCCATCTCTGAAGAAAACAGCTGATGTATGGGTATCGAAGTGCGATGCTAAAAAAAAAAGAGATGAGATGAGAGGCAGAAGTGTGCAATGATTAGAGCTACATATGATAAACTTCTCCTTATCTTCTGTTTGACTTTATGCTACAGTTATGAGCTTTTTATCAGATAAATCCATTCTTTCCTTATAAGAGGAGCTTTGTCCAGAGAAAGTTCATACCAGATCTAGCAGAGTTTTACTTACTTTGCACCTCTGCAGGATGGACAGTGTGCACTATAGAAGAAGTGAAGGAAAAGCTCCTTTATTCAAACAGAAAAATTATATTTTATAGAAAATTTAAAAGTATTGCGAAAATAACATTGCCATCTTTTCATCCTCCTCCCTACGTCTTTTCCCATACTCTCACTGCCAGAAAAGAGAAATAATTTCTAGCCTAGAAGTCCTTTTCCACTTAAGCCGAACCCTGAAGAAAGTTCTCTGATAACATGAGCCTTGTTATGTGCTCTGAAGCAACTCCGCTCGAGCAGAATTCACACATGTTGACTTTTCTGATGTGCTGTAATGTCTATTATTTTCTGTGAGGACATTCCTACAATTTGGCTACATTTGGCTACTCACTGGTTGATGTTTCTTCGGATATAAAATAAACATTAAAATTGACTCAAGAGGACTATAAGGCGTCTGTCAGTGGAAGTGTATACTTAAAGATAAGACATCTAAAAAGCACACTGGTGGACTCATACGTACATGAAGATTATGTTCTGTTCTTCAACAGGTTCAGAATCTGGGGACAAAGTAACTAACTTTTCTAAAAGGAAATTGAGGAAAATTATTGGAATCATGTAGACTTTGCTCAGATGTTGATATCAAGTCTTCATAAGCAGCCATGGCCTCTCAGAAGTGTCTTCATTTTGTTGTCTTGTTCATCTGTGTTAACCAGTAACAGAGACTGGGAGCTCTGCATTGATACTGATTGGTTTAGGTGAGCCACAATTTTATTAGTGGCGTGTTTTTATTTACAGCAACTGTACCAACCCTTGAGCAAAGGTAGTTTGTAATGACACAAATTCTCAAAAATTCCAAATAGCTTCTTGGCACTCTTTTCTCAAATACTGACTCTAGAGAAAGCAAACTGTTTAGTAGCATGTAATGGCATCTCTAAGAAGCTCAGTGACGAAAATATAACCAGCATAACTTTTAATGAAGAAAGGACATCAAGTACTTATGCTATATCCTATCATCTGCTGATTTCTAGCAGGACAATGCTTAGTACTCACAAGCACTTGCTAAGCACAGACCTGAGAAACTTAATCTCATGGTGCACTTTTGATAAACTGTTTGCCAACAGAGCAGAGACAAAAGTATAAATAAATTGGTTCTCTGAGATATTTTCTGACTAGCTGATAAGCACAAAGGAACTCCTGGTTTTCCACTAGGGGCGTATTATACTTTCTTCCCCATGCCTGATCATTTTAGCACTCTTTAAGGAACTTGTGCAAATATTCATTGCTTTTCAAAAAAGAATCTGCCATTACCCAATGTAATAAATTAAAATTTTCCCTACTGCTGTTCAAAAATGTTGCACTGTGAAATCTGAGCTGTTTGCAGTTCAGCCAGGCAGATGAATTCACCAATTCCTAACTCAAAGCCTAAATGGAAACTTACTCTTCCAGATACATCAACATCAAAATGTGTTGGATCAAATCAGTGAATGTGTCATCCTACATGATTTTCCTTTGCTTGTTCGACTTAGGGAAAGGGAAGAGTAGACTTCTCTGTGGTAAAGTTTCCATGGCCTTTGGATTTTCCATTAGGGCCAATAGTTCCTATAAATGCATCAGGGAAGCAAAATGCAGCAATTGTTATGCTGCTCATAAATATCAACCTGAGGATCACTTGATATTTTGCTACTGCATATCATATGCCCATCAAGCACTCATGTACACACTACACGTGTACATCTCTAGACTTGCTTATTGTGTGAAAGGTTATTTGTACAGTGCAGAGAAATAGCCAACATGTACTTGGAAGCTAGAATTGATTTATGTTGAGTTTCCATTTTCACTTCTACAATCTTCTTCTTCAGTGATTAGATAGTTGTAAAACCTGACCTTGTGGCCAAGCAGGAACCACTTTTTGTTTGAGAAGTTAAGCAAACCTGGTTATTTCTTTTCTGCTGTTGGATAAATCAACACCTCTTCTGCACACATGAATTTATCTTGGACAATGAAGTCACAGAAGTGACATGTAAAATGCTAATAGACTGGAAAACCGCCCCCCCCCCAAAGTTACACTGGACTGTGTGAAACCAGGCAGGTTAACACCTATGTACTTCTTTATGTAATATATGGGGAGAAAACTCAGAGTTAAATAATTTTGGATTATGATATAGTATTATTCAGACAGATGTAGATATTAGCATCCTGGAAAGGTTCTGCTTCATGTAGATAAAACAGAGCCCTGGCCTTAGGGTTCTTAGTTTAGCATCCCAAACTTTTCTCTACTTAGTATACTCAACTTGAGCTACTAATTCTTTTCCTTTTTGTTTTGTTTTTGTTCTTTTTTTTTTTCAGAAAGATGAGCAACACATGAAACCAACCAAATACACCATGTGCCACCTTCTGCGTTCTGACCAGACCTATGAAAAGTCTTGTATTCCAGGGTTTTCACTGCATGTGCTAGATGGTAAAGAGCTCAATCAAAACAAATCAAATGTCAACCAGAGGAACTGATGTGGTGGGTGATGTACTTTTTCAGTGGTGACAAAACACAGAGTTTCAACTTGCTTTTTGCTTAGCTCATTCCTAGCAACTGGAGCAAGTGAATACTGAAAGCAGACTTTACTATATGAGCTGATATTTGTCTCACTGAATCTTTACTTTGCTTGGGTGAAGAACAGGGAACTCGCATTATAAGAAATGCAAACTGTTTTGCTGCCTTACTGAGCGTATCCGCTCACTTGAACATCAACTGTTCACAAGGAAAAAATTAAGAAAAATCTACTTATGTTTCAGCCTGAAAAACTGATATTTTGAAAGGTCCTGTGAAACAAAATGTGTTTTCTTGGGCATCCAAGCAAGAGGGTCCTACACCCAAGGGCATTCAGCTCTGCTGTGAGCTTGGAGGGCCTGAGGCCTCATGCTGCAGAAGTCTGCCAGGCAGGGTGCTAGGCAGGGGAGCAACACGGAAAACAGGCACGATGAAAACGTGCCTTTAAGGCAAATACCAGAATCTGCAAGCTCATGAGTGCTGCCAAAGTTAGACGAAAATTGGCAGATTCTGTTGAAGCATTTCTATCCAAACTGTTTTCCAATATGAATTTATGATACATTTGCCAACTATAACTTAAATAACTTCCAAAATGAATAGTGACTTATTGATGATGACCTCTTACACTTCTAAGAGGGGACTGCTTTAATAATGCCCTTTGAAAAGAAAGTAGTGAATAATTTTGGTTCCACTGTTGATTTGGGCGCACAAAAACATGAGTTAATTTGGAGTGGTTAGGTCACTAAATTTAATAAGTGGAAAGAGTACTGACATATTCTTAAGAAAAAATAAAAATTTACTTCAGGGACCTGGCTCACATTTACCAAGTAAACAGCTGCAGCAGTTTAAGATGTTATTGTCTCAGCCCCAAGCTGTTTGTTACTGGCCTTATAACAGAGCAAAAAACAGAACATTTCAACTTTTCAAATTGACGCTCAAAAGCCTCTGGGCACAATTTTTATCTTAATGGTTTAAGTTAATTTGCTGGGTTGTGAGTTGGACCTGCATTGCCCCATTTTGCCAGCTGTGTCATGGGGAGACATTTGGAAAAGGCACAGGAGAGAGGGGGAGAAGGAAGATTTGCTAGAAATCATGGCCCAGATTCCTTGATAACATTTAGGAAAAGTGAATTAAGATCTTGCAAACCTGAATCTCTGAGGACCTATAAGTATCTCGGGGTTCCTGATTTTTTCTGAAATAGGATTTAGGGAGTAATTAAGGACTTCTGAGGTTTCTGACCCTGCAGATCTTGCTTGTGACATTTGATCTCTATGTGTACCTACCATAAATGATTACTGTTGGTGTTATGAATAGGAATTTTAATAAAAACAGTAATTAAGATTATGTTAAAAGCTCGCATTCATGTAAAATGCATATATCCACAGGCCTCCCTCTGTCAAAAGGAAGCTCAAAAGCCTGTACAGTCCCGAATATGCATTGCAGAAAGAGGTGAAAAGTTAGAGCAGGCTTTTGGCTCACAGCCCCAGGGTGGAAAACTTCTAACAGGTGAAAGGAGACCTACTGGTAGAGACATAATGACTACAGTCTTTCAGAGGGAAATAAGGAGCACTTTTTTGCTCCTGAGCTAAAATCAACTTTACTTTACACTTGATGAGAAGTTTTTTACGTCAAAGTTCCAGAAAATGGGCCAGTTCAACATTAAGTGCTTTCAGTCTGATAAAGGCTTTTACCATATTCATTGTGGCCTAAAAACAGCCTCCATTTCCTAAAAAATGCATATGTACATATATGCATACAAATGGAAGGTTGGAAGAGTTCCTCTTGAGAAAAACATCACTGGGTAGTGTTATATATTTAAAACACACCTCCTTATTCCCTGAACTCAGAGACATCACAGATTACTGGTTTTCAAGGTTTCAAAATTTCAGGAAATTCAAAGAGAAAGTTATAAGGTTGTGATGATGATTTCATACTTAGAAACTAGAAAGAGCATGCAACAAAACTGCTAGATGACCGGAATACTGTCATGCTTTTTTCAACTATTGAGATGTGCAATACTCTGACCTTTTCCAAAGATTTAGGACTGTTGGCCACCTGTGTGTAAAAAAGTAGGTAAATGTACTGGTTTTGCTTCACAGATGGGGTAGCATAGATTTGAATGAATGACTTTGTTTACTTAAAACAAGCTCACATAAAAAATAATTCAGCCCCAAAATCAGTCTCAAAACACTAACACCTTCACAGACAGACATTGTACCATTAGTTTTCTCATGTAATTAATGACACTTGGAAAACACAACATTCAGAAATATGCTGGAATGTACAACATTCTCAGTCAGCCCCTCATTATGTTTCTATATTTAACTCCATTTGTAGATGGTAAACTGACAAAGAAAGTAAATTAATTACTTGAGAGCAGAGAGTGGTAATCTGGAGCTCAGGACCAAGAGTAGACAGGCATGCTGGGTGATTTTTTTCTCACTTTTCCAGGTCACCTTGGATGCATCTAAAGAATATGCATCCTTGTATGAAATGTTGTCTAGATGGCAAAGGCTATACTATGTATGTGGAGTGGGAATTACAGTTCATTTACAAAGAAATATTTTGTCAGTTGTTTAAAGAGATGTCAATGTACCTGCAGCTACAGCCACAGTAGCCTCAGAGTTTGATCACATGGTAGCTGTTGACTGAAGACACAGCCCTTGAAACTCTCATAACAAGCCCTAGTCAGTCATGACCCATGGATTTCTGACACTGTTCAATGCAGATCTCTTTGCATGGGGCTGATAAAGTACTATGGGAAAGCAGAATATAGATTCATAGGATGTTAGGTTCCTTAGAATCTCCAAATCTTGTACAAAATGTGGAGTATCTTTCAAGGAATATAGAGAAAACAATCTTGCCATTCAATGTCATTAAGACTTCACACCCAAATAGACTAGTACGTCCTTTCTTTCACAGCCCTATGTGATAAAAAACTGCCTGTAATTTACTCTTTAGATCAAGGAATATTGCAACTGCATTAGGACTATAATTTCTTCTGCTTCTTGCTTCCCAGTGTTGGGGGGACAAGCTTTGGCATTCCAGCCAAAGTTGACCTTGTCTGTCCCACCCTGTGGTCTGTAACCACCCTGTGGCTGAGGCTCCATGATGCCCTCTGGGACGGAGGGCAATTCCTGTCTGTCCTTTAAAAGTCTCAGGGCCCTTTGCCCTTTCATGACCTCTTGCATGCATCTGGTTTCTTCTGCATCTCACAGACTTACATTGTTTCCACTTTGCTGTGGATCTTCTAGGTGCTTTCAGTTGAAAGAATGCTCAAGCAGTTTTTGTGCAGATGAAAGAAAACTACCTACCATTTCTTCCACTGTTGTAGCAGACAGCCTATGAAGAAAATACCTCCTTGGTTCTGGGGAATGAGACAAGAGTGAAGAGGCTGGGTAGCGCAGAAGATGCAGGACCAGTATTGTAAGCACTGTGGTGTTTTTCACTCTTAATAACTCTGTTATCACAGATATTTAAAACCATTGTCCACACGCCACATGTCTAATTTGTTTTGCAGACTTATTCATGTATTCATAGCCTTAAGGGTGACAAAACTGTATATTTATTGCTCTAATCCTCTCTTAGTATTTGTACTCTATTGTTGAATAACAACAATAGATAAATAGATAAATTGTGGATAAAAAGCTGGAGATTTTTACCAGTAAAATTAGATTGGTACAGTCTCTACAGTATGCATATTTATATGAGCACAAAAGACTCTTACAGCTATAGAGATTAAGTCCCTACTCACAAAAAAAAAAAGGTATGCAAGTATGGCTAGATACAGACAACCATATCACTTTTACTAAGTCCATATGAGTAGCACAACTGCACTGTTCAGACATAGCCTTAGCTCTCCTTTTCACATCACTTTGCCAAGTAGCTGTCATTGTTTTATGTTGTGGACAATCATGCATTAGCCTGAAACCACCAAAGCTCTCTCTTTTGAGACAATGTGGTAACTATTACCACTCTAGATTGAAATCAAACCTGGGATCAAAGACAAAAATGCCAAGGTACTGCCAGTTTTCTCAGCCGTCCAGTAACCAGACCCTGTGTTGTCAGATGCGCAAGATAACTGTGAAATGGAAGACTGTGTGGTATTACTCCATTCCCCGGCATCTTTTCATATTTTGGAGGAGGTTTTTGTATATTTATTAACAACTTCTTATTTCCAGCCCAGTGCAGACTTTGTTATTAAAGTGCAATATTCAGTAAATTATCAGACTTAGGAAAAACTGAAAATGCCGAAATTCTGTAGACTATCAGTAGACAGCTTTTTGCTTTATAGTGGTTTCAGGGTCGCTGCTAAGTAGTTCCCACTCAGCTTGCAAGGCTTCACTCACACAAATAGCTTTGTGCATTTGTGTACCTTGCCACCTACTGGCCGTTCTGGATATCTGCACAAGTGAGTTGGAGTTCCGCTCTGCGTCCTGAGATTTTTCTGAAATTAATCAGCGATCGCTCTGTTTTTACAAAGCCTTGGGCATATCCTAGGTATGTTACATTTGAGTCTCCTGTGAAAATTTTCATATGAAAATAGAACAATTAATTTAAAAAATCTGATATCAGGATGTTTCCTTTCTCACCGCTTCTGCTAATTACTCTTACTCTGTGTTTCAGAACAGTAAGTTTTCCCTCTGCCTTCAATTTCCATAACAAAACAATAACTTCCTTTTAAACGTAGAAGCAGATATCCAACAGCCAGGAATCAATACAGTACTTTTGGCAGTTTCTAGTCAACAGAATTCACAGTGCAGCACTGTACCTTCAACTCAAAAGCAGCAGTCAATAAGACAATAATAAGATGTAGAACTCAAATTCATTCACTGAAGTTATTAGTCCTTTTATTAGTAATTATCAAGTGGCACACTTGATAACTAGAGTCCCTATGAAGTAAAAAAGGTTAGCTTGCATAAAAATAATCTGCAAACTTTTTGAATACAAATAAGAACCTGAAAGTTCTTTAGATGTCTTGATCCAATAAAAAGTGTATGCATAAGAGTAGAAATTGATCTGATTTAATTCTATTCACATGATCTAAATGCATTGTTTGTATCTCAAGATAGTAAGTGATTTTTGACCAGAGTATAGCACCTCACTGAAAAAACAAGTGGAAAATCACAGCTAAACTGTAATTATATACACTTGAGGATACAAAAAAAGTGATGAGATATAAAATCACCTAAAAATTGGTGTGATCTGATTAGTACTCTTAGAAGAGACCATTTTTATACTGGATTACCTTTGGATCTCCTGCTCTCTGTAGCTGGGAAGACCAAGAAGGTGCCACCTGACAAGAGAATGAGCAGAGAGAAATAAGGGCAAAATAGAATAAAACACTACTTTCCTACAGTCAAAGAGGCAGCCTTGAGTAAAGGAAGTGATGTTGGCTGGTTAAACTTTGAGATATGAAAACCTTGTTCAAGTGCAGAGTAGAATAAACTTGATGCTGGTTCCAGGCACTGCACTGAGAAGAAACCCAAATGTCACATCAGAATGGAATCTGCGGCAGCAAATAGAATTAATCTCCTCTCCTGCTTTTAAGGGAGGCTTATCCATTCATTCAGGAGAGTATGTATTTCTCCCTAAAGGCATATGCCCTGCCATTCTACAGAAATATTTGTATCAAATTTAAATATGGGAAAAACCAATTTCAGCAGCACTACGTTTATCCGTTTACTGAAACTGCATTCCAAGTTAGATTAGTGACTGTGTTTTTCACAACTATCTAGTGCAAAAGCATTTTGCAAACTTTATTCTACTCACCAGAAGAATTGTGAAGGACAAGCTACCATCATCTCTCATGAAAAACATAAGCAGTATTTTTTCCCAGTAATAATAAAGTCTGTAGCACAATCATAACAGAAACAGAGCTCAAGAAAAAGAGTTTAGAATGTCTTTGCCACAATACAAAAGTTGTATTGTATTAGTGCTTTTGTATTAGTGAAAAAACTTATTGGATAAATTCAGGAAAACATTTTTCCTCAGTGTAATATCAGGTAATTAGCTTTTTTATTTGGATATTTTACCTGTTCCACTGTGACATCTTACTATTTCCAAATTCAATGGCACTTTATTTCTTAGGTCTCTTGAAAGGAGGGCCCTTACAAGGCTCTGAACATGGCATTCAAATATTACAAGTCTCATTCAAAATCTGAAGACAGATTTCTTACTGACTTCCACATACATCACACTCTTCTAGTGTACAGTTCCTTTTGTTCCTTTGTCCAGTTTTCTTGAACCCTCTCTGAACTCTACGAATGCTTTCCACAAAATGTGCTGGCTTATGGTCTGCTCTGGTATGCAGATACATTGCCTTCTTCCAGTATCATCTACTTTTTTCTGGTACTTGATACTCGTGAAAGCAAGAAGTGAAAACAACTTCAATAGGAAAAGAATAGACTTCTCAAAAAGCACTGAGACTATGTCCTGCAAATTATTCTCTAAAATGCACCAAACAAGAGTTTGCTTCTTGTTTGAAAATGCCTTATAAAAAAGACAAACAAAATCAGTAAACAAAACAGACTAAATTAATTTGTTTACTTCTCTTTGGCATTATGATGTTAAAATAGGAAGTGTAGGTATTTAACAAATTGTTGGGGGCAAAGATTAGCAAATTGCTACCAGGAGATGGCACCCTTAACAAAATAATTTGAGTACTACATGCAAGTTTCTCTCAACCATCTATATATATGAATGCTTTCAGAATTCCAGGTGTTATCTGAGCCTGATCCAGCAAAGCATTTCTGCACAGAGTCCCTACATGTGATGATCCCAGGCTTGGTGAAAGGATCCTACATGTTGTGAGCCTGGTAGAATAATTTGCTTGGGTTGGCAGTACAGAACTCAAACAGGAGAAGACATCATTACTGGCCAGTATTTTCTTCCCTGAGATGTAAATATTGATTTGGAGAAGGAGAAGGGATTGATGCTACATGTCCATATATCTTTATGTATAGTTTTGAGGGGTTTTTTTCCTACTCTGACATATATAGGCTGCAACTAGAGTTACACAAAGGATTGAATATAAATTCTCAGAGAGGAGCTGATGTGAAGCTGACTGGCTCTGTTTACAGTTTCAAGAGACAAATGTGAGTATTCAAATGCTCCTTCCAGGAGACTGATGGAACAAGATTCTTTGTCATTCCTAAAGCACCTCAGAAGAATAGCATTAAACAATTTTATATTTACAAGCTCGTGGAGAATCCAACTTGAAGAACTTAAAGACTCTTAAGACCACACCCCACTCCACTCAGCTAATACCCCTGTGGTCAAAGAATCCCTGTGGAAGGTGAAGGAAAAGATTTTGGTTGATTACAATAATGTCAGCATTTCACCTGTTGACTGCAGACAAACTGGAGATTTGCACTTAGGGAACTTACAGGATCAGGTCCCTTGTGTGACAGGAAGCAAAATATTTGCCATGTGTTTCATTTCAGTTTCAGGCACTTCAGGATTTGAATCCTCTCAGTTAAGTAATTGATGTTTGAATGCCCTGTCCCCTGCTTGGTATTTTAAAATAAACCTTGCTATAGCACAGATTATGAATCAAAACAGCTGCTGTAGCTGAAAGTGTACTTAAACAGCAAGATGGCTCTTTGTGAATCATAGCAACTAGTCTCATATATATTGCTTCAGCACCCAGGGAGCTAAATTTCTTGTATTTTCTTTTAAAGGACTCATTATATGGATCTGGTGTTTACAGACTTTTTCCTTTTTTTTGTGTCTCCCCCATCACTTCCTGCCAAAAAATCCAATTGAACAAAAAAATCCCTTGTTACCAATATCTGTTGTCAAACTTGTGTTTCTCATATGCCACAGCATATGAGATCATAAATAAATCTTTTGTCTTCTCCAAATGCAACCAGAAACAGTTGTAAAATCAGTTTTTACAAGCACAGCATTAAGCTGTTTGCAAGACAGTCAAACTCTGGCAAAGAAGCACCTCTAGGGGCAGTTAAAATATGTAGGTTAAGATTTTTCATTTGTTCCCTGGTTTCACGGTGAACTTTTAGACGGCCAAATACTACAAAAATTTAGCTCAGATTTTTCCTTCCTGGTGGGGTTAGGACAGGAGCTGTATAAGTGCATTGTTGTAAACAAGGCAGGATGTGAATACACACAGGGAATATTAAATTAGACTGCACTCAAGATTGTGATAAAAATACTGTTGTAAGAAAGATTGCACACAATTTTCTGGAAGCAAGCTAGTGCCCATGTCAGAACTGAATATGAAGCCTTCATTCCTCTGCTAAAAGAAGAAAGCAGAAATCATAGAAGCCATTGCTCAAAGTGTACAAAACTAGTCAGAAAGTAAAATACATGCGCACAGTGACTGAAAACAAACACAAAGGAACTGGAAGCAAACTAGTGATCATCAGGAGACTACGAGGCAAGACTGCAATACAGTGTTATTTTATTCATCATAGAAACAGCTTAAACAAATTAACAGTAGAGTAGGGCTGTCAAAAAGGAAAGAACGGGTGGAAAAGCAACATTTGGAAAAACACATGGAATTGTGAACAAAGACACTCATCTTTTTGTCATCTACATTGGAAAGGGAAATAAAAAACTGTGCATGATCTTTCTAACAAAATGTAATTTAGAATACATTTCTCTTCCTAACAACAGCAAACAGGACTGCCTAACTGTTTGCAGTCATTAAAAAATGTTATAATACTAATTAGTCTTTTCTATAGAAGAGTGAATGTTGCAACATCTCTCCTTACCTTGTCTTACCTCACTTCCAGTCTCACTGCTGTAAGTTACTAAAGCTTGTGCTCTGAATTTCTGTAAACCCTCTAAGCTACATCCTCTAAGAAGCTCTAGTGACCGATGTCCTCTGCAAAGCTATATGTAGTGCAAAATATACCTTACTGCACACAGACCTGCCAGACAATATGCTAGAGTTCGAGGTCTCTGAGCATACACAGTTTTGTCTACATTCCTTCTTACAGTTGGAAATACAGGAAATTAGACTTAAAGACATTTGAGAAATTATATTTTTATTTTTAATTCCTCTTGCTTATGACTTCTAGTAGAATTATTCATCCAATAGTACCTCCGTTGAAATGAATGAGTGTGGATGACAAGCTGCACTAAGGTGAAAGCAGGATCAGTTTGAGTTCTGCACCCCTACTGGCCATTCATCTGATTGTCATGAGGGAATCCAGCCTCTGAATGCTTGAATGTTTGGAGTCTCTGGAGCTGAAGGGAAGCCTGAGTGCTGCCCTTTAACCTTCTGGCCTCTTGGCTTACTCTTAGATTCCCTCATAAGAGCTGAACCTTGCCATCAAACTTCCTATCCCAGTAGTGAGTCCAAACTCCCATTGTCACTTAAACTCCTAGAATCTCCCTGAAAAGTGAGCTCTCTGGTTACAATTTAACCCTTCAAGAGCCAAATGAGCAATGTGCTCAAACTTCCTGGAAGCAAAAGCTTTACCCTCTCTTTGTCAAGTTAGGGTTGTTATTTAATAAAACAGAGGAGATTACAGATCGCTGGATAAAGAACAAATATCACTAACATAATAAGGCTTTCTCTTTTCCTCTCTCTGATTATGAAATTCTTGAAAGTTTGCCTGTTTTCAGGAAATAGAGAATGAAGATGCCTTCCTACAGCAGGATGCCTCATCAGCTGGAAGCTTCTCATTTCAGCTCCTACAATTAACCAGGCAAACTTTGCTAACGAGATGAATTATGTGTCTAGTGCCAGCCATCCCTAGAAATAAAAGCTGAAGGGTAAGATAAGGGAAAGTAGGAAAACGTAAGTCAGGCTTGAAATCAAGATGGAATTTGCAATCTCATATGAACAAATATAAAGTTCGCACTCAGGAAAACATGTGATAGATTCATTTATTGATCATGTTTTTCCAAGAGAACACAGTCCGAATACAATATACCAGCAGCACCACACCAGCTCTCTAAAGTAGCCAATATTTATAACTAGTCAAGTCAAATTTAATATTTTTTAGCGCACATAAAAAGCTGAAAGGTTTGTGGAACAACAGGCATAAACCTGTGTAGAGACTTAATGGAAAGCACTGAATATGCCTGATTTAAGATGGGACAAAAAGGAGGCAGTTTGAAGGAAGTGCAAAGGCAGGGTGCTAGAATCTCTTTGATGCATTTTTACAAACCTGGAAAAAAAAAGCACTGAAATGCAAAGATAAGGCTTATAGATTCAATTGGTTTTTTTGATCCAGGAGAATTCACACACACTCTAATTTCTTCCATGGGGTAAAATGTTGGGTCTCATCCTAGTCATCTTCTCTATCAAGACCTAGAACTTTTCATTGAATATTGCAGGAGGAACTCAGATCTTTTAATTAAATACTACAAATTATAATTAGCAAATATTCCTTAGTGATGGAGAGCTCTTGGTATTTTAGATGTGCACCTTAATTCTAGTAAGAAATGCCAAATGTCTGTTTCCAGTCAGAAAATCTTGCTAATGAAAGACCTACTGTCAGAAAGTTCTGCTCTTGAAGACTGTGGAGAGCAAACAGTCAAGCCACCAGTCACACAGGTTTTTCCCAGAAAGTCAGTGAGGTGGTGGGAAGCTGTCTTATACAAGGCCTGTAGAAGAACTCTGTTCCACAGACTTCAGGTATTAACTGCTTTCTGATATACTTTTTCTGACCTTCTGTTCCTGTTTCAGGGTTGATTAGAGGAGGAAATGAAACAGTGAAACATACCACACGGTGGAATAAAGCTCCATCTCTTCTGAATTTGATCCTCAGTTCCTGCAGAGAATTGCAACTGTACCAAAAAACATCCCTCAATCTGACAATCCTTGCATCCAACAGCATAAGTGCAGTAAAAGAATAACCAACCACCAAACAAAATGTTTAGGGATTAACACTGGACTATTTTTCAATTATTTCTTAGTCTTTGCAGTCCTGCCCAGAATCTGATTTAGTAACCTGTGTAACAGCCAGAAAAGTATGACCAGCAGTGCACCAAACTGGAGTTGAAATCTTCAGTGATCCCAAGCTCAATGGATACACAGTTTGTGGTACATTTCACTGTACTCCAGAGACTTATCAACAATTCTGTTTAGCTCAGTCTCTTCTACTGACTTTTTATAAGTTGTTGTATGTATTAGTACTCCTCCTTGCATGTGTTTTCATGTAAATTTTAGTCTAGATTTCAAGTCTTTGGGTCCATCTATCTGTATGAGACTACAGAAACCTATGGCTTTAAGTAGAGCCACCTGAAAAAAACAGAAACAATGTAATGTTGGAAGGTTTTCCTCTCTCTTTGCCGCATGGTTCATTGAGAGAAGATGACGAGTGCACTGAAAAGTAGTAGATCAACAATATCTGGGATCACAGGTCAAATCTCAGCAGGATTTGGTTTCCCAGAGAGGTGGTGGAGGCCCCATTCCTGGAGACATCTAAGACCAGACTTGATGAGGCTCTCAGCAACCTGATCTAATGCAGGATGTCCCTGCTCACTGCAGGGGCTTGGACAAGATGAACTTTGAAGATCCCTTCCAACCCTATGATTCTATAATTCCAAAGTACCTAACAGAAGTGATCGTGGAACATCAGGATGAAAACTTGAAAGACAAGCACCTGAGAGCTCAGTAGAGTATTTCTTAAAAGTTCAGCCTTAAGTACTGTGCTGGTGATGCTGAGCAAAATTTCCCTTCTAGATTTCACAGTCTTAATAAAAAACTTTTCTCCTCCTAGAACAATCTGTTTGAATGTAGCTCCAGAAGCTGTAAATAAAACTGATCAAATCTTTTCCATCCAAACACTTGTTTATGCAGAATTATGCTTTCAAGTATCATGAACTTTACAGAAAAGAGATCTGAGTTTGACACAGTAGGTATAATAAAATCAGATTGCTTTTTCAGGAAGAAGTATTTCAGGCCTAAATCCTTACAAATTGCAACAAGCAGTACTGCACTCTAGTTTTAGGGTTTTCTTTGATTGCTTTAATCACAGTTGAGCCAGTATATTCAAAGTGTCAAGATTAAGGAAGATGCACTCTTTCATAGCTATTTGAAATAGCATGTCTAGCCAGAGTCTTAATGGGACAATGAAATCTCTACTTTTCCAAATGTTTACTCATAGGATAAAATTAGAGGTGAAAAACATGAAAATCTTTCATGCCATCAAATCTGAGTTAGTTGACCTCTCAGAGATAGTTCAAATATACTAAGAAGTGATGCATTCTTTTTTTTCACAAGTGTCCAGGACTGTGATTTATTTTTTTTTCAAATTACAAGTATAGTAAACAGAATTAAAGACTTTGGGGAAAATGTTCTTCTAAAACTGCATTGAAATCAATAGAACTGTGAAATAAATTGTAATTGAATCATTGTTTACTCATGGTTTTGGTACACTGTGCTATGTATTTAATTCCTACCCATTAACTACAGAGTAGTGATGAGTTTTCCTTTTCTCTACTTTTTGTCCATACTCAATATTTCTTGCTCCTTCAGGCTTCTTAATCACAACTGGACCTCTTAAAGCTCCTTCTAAACTGCAATGTAACATGTATATGAGCTCTACTTTATTTCATTGACAAAAGAGTTGTTTATCTGTTGGTACCTGTGATGTACCTTAGTGATGGAGAATCCTGGGCTAGGAAGGCAAGGTAAGGCACAACTTGTTTCACAATTCACAAGGCCAGGGTGTCCACTTGTTCAACTGAAAAAATGTGTTATTATTCAGTATTGATATTATAATGAACTTCTTGGCTAGAATCAAAACATGTGAATAACATGTTGTGCTCAGGAAAGCTGACCAGCAAAAAGGGTATCTCTTACTGGAAGAGCTGCAAAACCATTAATGAACGAAATTTTTCAAGTTTACTCCATTTTTTTTTCTTTATCCTTGGAATTTGGAACATCTTGCATGCAGCTATACTATGGTTATAATCTGGTCCTTATATTTAAGTTTATGATATTCCCATTACTCCACAGTTTATACAGAAACTGAAGAAATTCACAAAATGCATCACATGCAACCAACTTTCTCATTCTTCTGTTGGTGCAATTTGTTTTTCACCACTTTATCCTAAACTAAAAGTGAAGTAAGCTAATAAAACTCATTAGAGAGAGAATTTTGGTAACTATTGTCATTAGCATATCCAAAGTTTGTTCTGTGTATTAGTACTGCCAGTGCTAGACCGATGTGTAGCAAAGAGCACCTGTCAAAACAAAAGAGCTTCACGCTTCACAAGTTTAAGCCCCAGGTAAGAAACTCTGCCTTGTGGATAGGCTGAAAAGAATACGTTGCAAACTGAAACAAAAAAGAATGGTAAGAGAGAAAATGAGATCCCTCTGGGTACCAATAGGTTTCTGTTTGTGATGATTAAATCCTCTTTGTTTCATTACACACATAAGTGCAAAAACAAACAGATAGATCAAGATAAGGGGCTTGCAACACATCTTTCCCTCTTTTCCCCTCTCCATCACAATGGCCACCTTTTTCCCTGGACAAGCTTAAAAGAGCAGGCTTTGCTCAGATAAAATTGATGAGACCTTTGAGTGAGTGTACAAGACAGCTTTTGGCTTTAAAAAAGTGTGAAGCACTTATGTCAATGACCTGATCAAATGGTAAGTGTACTGGCTTCCTTTGCTCTGTAATTAATTTTCTCTCTTAAAGAGGGTATCTGGAGTTGCATGATGCCTAGGGTAAGTCTAGAAGTCTTAACACCGAAGGAAATTCAATGAAATAATGCTTTTCTCTGAAGAAGAAAAGGTTGTTCTAGTACACAAGCCTCACTAGAATTAGTGTCGTAACACTTCAGTTTGGACCAAATGTTAATTTCTGCAATTGTTTTCAATGCTATTGTTAATACAACATAGTATTTCTTTATGCCAACAAATCAAAGATAGCAGAAGCATGGTGACTGCAGAAAGCTGTCAGGAATCAGGGTCAGATGGACACTCATTTCTATTTTCTCTTTGAATCAGACATTTTATTCAGGGACATTTATTACCATCTACTGTATTGTAAAGTTATTATGAATGTCTGTACAACTTCACAGACACTGATTTCTCCCTGCAGAAGTCCAGTGAGGGAGTGACCAGATCAAGTAATGGCACAGCCTACATCTCTGTAGGTAAATGCAATAAACTACCCTTTGCATTCTGTTTATATTGAGTGGCAGGAGTTAACAGTGCTGCTGTTCTATGGCAATATGCTTCATAAAATGCCAAGGCACAAAGGTGAATGGTAAAAAGGAGTGCTTATTTAGCAGAGGTTGAATGTGAAAAATAAGGAGTTAATAAACTGTTTGTGCTTAGGGAAATTATCTTTGTGTTTCATAAAGTTAAACAAGTTTGCAATGCTTCCTCTTCCCCTATCATGTTTTTGTTCTACAAATGAAATGCATGTTCTGTCTCTAGTCAGTAAAAATATGTATAGCACAAACATTGCTGCTGAATCAGTATAGAACTAATTGCAGTAACAGTTTGTATTATTGAAGTTAAACTGATACTCAGCTTAGGTATCCTCGATAAGGTGAGATAAGGGTTCACTCAGGTGCAGATACACAATACATTTGGAAAAAAGAGAAGCTAAGCTAGTCTGATAATTACACTTTTTTTTGTTGATTACTTCCTCTGACTGAAACAATAGAATTCCTCCAATGAAGTGTGCCTTACTGTGTTTATTTACACACCCCCACAGCACACACACCTCCACACCTGGGTGTAAACAGCTCCTCCTTTTTGACTTCAGAGGCTTTGCTGTAAGCACTGCTAGCTCCCTGCTCCCAGCTTGGGGTAGATATTATTACTGTTTTCTAAAAACCCTCAGGAGCATTGATGAATCGGGCTTTGTTATTAAAACACAGTCCTTAACTGGCACTCAGTAACTATGATGAAAAAAAAGGAAAAAAAAAAAAAAGAAAAAGGAAAGAAAAAGAATGGAAGGGGGAGATGGAAAACTGAAAATAAAAAAGAAGAAAAACCTCTACCGACTAAGCTGAGCAAACTTCAACTTTTTGTCTTGCATTACTGGCAGTATTCAAAGACACACATATTTTTTTTCTTGAGATTTTCTCTTATCCTTAGTAGTGTATCGCAACCTTAAACTTCTAAACCCACCTATGTGCTTTAAAGTTAAATAGCATAAAGATTGTGATGATCTTCTTTATGCTATGTAATCAGACTTAATATAATTTCACTGGATTACATGGAGCCACTTCTGAAAAGAGAATTTCACTGTCAATAGAAGTACTGCAGCCAGGCTGAATCCATTCAGATGTGGTGCTTTCCCTCCCTTGGTATGTTTTTTGATGTACCAAGGGACTCAAGATTGAGTACTTCATGGCATGGAACCTTTGGAATTTTAGTTACACATTTTAGTGCCCACAAAACTCTGGACTGACCCACTCTTTGACAGCTCAGGTTTTACCCCTACAAGGACTTGGACAGCAGACAACCACATACAACACGTCACCTGATTGTACCACTGCTGCGTTGAGAGGTAAAAACAATTGAGTATTTTTTCAGTATTGCACTATTTTCTTTTACTTTCAGGGCAAAATATTGTTATGAATTAGTCATTAGATAATAGAAAAGGTAAAATATTTCAGTGGAACTAAACCAGTTGAAACTTTTGGTTTTAGGGAGACTGACTTTAATATGGCAGATGAAACCGAACAACTCCAGTCTAACACATTGTACTATCCCCATAGAATGACCCAGTGGCCTGGTGTCTCAGTTCTTTCTTATGATTCTGACTGTCCAAGGAAGGTATGTGGTTCATTTTACAGTTGCTATTTGTTTCGCTGGACCAACTGAAGGGATAATCCATTTATAGAAATGAGCATTTATTATTTTCCCCATATAGTTGTTGGTATAAATATGTCCTGGAGAAAAGGAAGCTTCTGTAATATGCAGCATGAGAAATCAAAATACTGGGACAGGATTTTAAAAATTATAAGAAAGTTAATAATTTTAAAGTAGAGAAAGAAATGCACCTCAATATTTGCATTGATAACAAGAAAAAGTTTTTTTCTTTTTGGAGAGGAAAGATGCAGAAAAGGGCACTGGATTAACTAAATATTGTACCTTGCAACATCAGTCATTTCCTACTCAATAATGCTGAAAGGGTCTAATTTATAAGTTTTTCCATTTTCCTGTTATGCTGGTTTGTAAGTTCTGACATTGCTACTGGTATGTTAATGAGAAGCTAGTGTTCCATTAAGAGTAAACCATATGCTCTACCGCATACTGTGAAAGAGAAAGCATATAATGTGACTGTTGCCTTAGTAACACATTAATTCATTTTGTCAGTGTTGGCACAGATCATTTCATTTATAAGAAAACAAGTATAATAGTTTACCACATCTATAATATTTACAGTGTTTCTGTTACAAAACAGTGACAAAATGAGTTTAAAAAATAGAGTTGGGATAGTATTATTAGAATATGGAATTTGTGGTAAAAATGCTCACATACAAATTAAAAATAAGTTTGGTGTAAAATTTCTTTTCACATTATAACACCAAACGGTTTGCTTTTTTGCATATTTGTATTCCACTAATAACATGCATAAAAGTATAGTCCATGAGAAACCACAAGTACATTACTAGTTTTAAACAAATGCTAGACAAAATATTTCATACAGCAGCTCTGTTAAGTTACTGCCATTACAACCTAATGATATGTTTGTGTGTTACTCATAACAAAGCTAAACATTAATCTCTTCTTCCAGATGTTTCTTAGTATTTTAACACCACTAGAACAAGGGGATTAGAGTATTTCTTAGTCTTAACTATTCACATCTTACATTTTATTCATTGAAGAACAGTTATACAAATATATATATTTCAAAGTGCATGATATGATTTAGACAGAAATTGTACTAAATACGAAATGAGATACTGCAAAGATTTAATAAGGAAAAAAAAGTGGAGATGGAGGAAGAGTAATTCCTTTTGTTATAGTCTACACCTGCAGAATGTTTTTGGCCTTCCTTGTTCTTAGGTCATCATGCACCTGAAAAAAAAGGTTTTAATAAACAAAAATCTTACATCACATTTTAGATGTCTCCCTCATGAAAAAAAATCTTTCTAGTACAACTGCTCTCTTTTGCATACATCACAAGTAAGCAATTAATAAGTTTTTAGCAGTGTTTACAGCTCTTCAGTTAATTAGATTAATGCATATACTCAATAAAGATTCAGTACAATTTCATCTCTTATTGCAGTATGGATAGTGAATTTATACCCTCAAAAATAAAGAGGAAATCTTTCTTAAAGAAAGATTAGGTTGTGCTTAGGTTGTGCTTAACAAATCTGTAATGCTTTGAGGGGGGGGTGTTTGTCTGGTTTTGTGTTTTTCTGATAGAACACGGGAATTGTTTCCATTAAACCTTATTCAGTCTTATTCAGTACTTTTGGAAAAAAAAAGATTGAAAAGAAAGAACCATGGTGACATAGTTCACAGTAAGTTGCCTCTAAAATACAGTTACATAATAGAATGAGTCACAGAAACTATCACTGAAGCATTTTAACTATCTTTTTTTGTAGGTACTTTCTTTTAAAATTTTATTTATTAGGAAATAAAAATAAATCTTTAAACTTTTCAAAAAAGTTCTCTTTTAACTCTAGGCACTTTAACCTTTAAAATAGGCATCCACTGTAAAATCAAATTCCTTTTCTTGACTATTTAGGTTAATATTGTACAATTCAGAGATTAATGCATACAGTTACTCCTATTAGATGGTTCTCAAGTAATGTAGGCAGTATGTTTCATAATCTCTCTTTCTAGCTAACAAAGCAGCTATAAATAGGAACAGATAACAGAATACCTGAAGTCTCTTGTTAGAGGCAATAGTACAAGCACAGTTCTGCATTACTGGTAGCTTTAAAAGTTCTTCGATTTCTGCTAACATCCAATATTCAGTTAGCTCAAATTGAAAAACAATCATCTGAGGAAATGAAAGTTTATATTTTCTTAGCTTCTAAAATGAAATTCCATGCTGGAAGCTGGATGCTGTAGTGATATATGATCACATGGGAATACCGAACATTTGCTATTGTTAATGACTTTATTTAATAAGGAAAAAATAAGAAGGGCAAAAGCCTGTGAACTCAAGGGTTATAGAACTTTTATGTGAGTTATATCGCTACAGGAGACTGTGTAGACCCCTCAAACTTTATTTCACATCAGACCAGTGCTATTTAACATCTTTGTAGGAGATATGGACAGTGGGATTGAGTGCACCCTCAGCAAGTTTGCAGATGACACCAAGCTGTGTGGTGCAGTTGATACACCTGAAGGAAGGGATGGCATCCAGAGGGACCTTGACAGGCTTGAGAGGTGGGCCCAAGCCAACCTCATGAAGTTCAACAAGGCCAAGTGAAGGGTCCTGCACCTGGGTGGAAGCAATCCCAAGCACGGATACAGGCTGGGTGGAGAGTGGCTTGAGTGCAGCTATGAAAAGAAAGACTTAAGAGTGTCAGTTGATGACAAACTCAACATGAGCCACCAGTGTGCACTTGCAGCCAAGAAGGCCAACCAAATCCTGGGTTGCATCAAGAGGAGTGTGACCAGTAGGTCAAGAGAGGTGATTTTGCCCCTCTACTCTGCTCTGGTAAGACCCCACCTGGAGTATTGCGTCCAGTTCTGGAGTCCTCAACATAAGAAGGACTTTGAGCTGTTGGAGCAGGTCCAGAGGAGGGCCATGAAGATGGTCAAAGGGCTGGAGCAACAGTCCTATGAGGCCAGGCTGAGGGAGTTGGGGTTGTTCAGCTTGGAGAAGAGAAGGCTCGGGGACCTCAATCCTTGGGGGGGGTCCTACAGAAAGGCAGTCCTATGGCAAAAGGGTTGGAACTCGATGATCTTTAAGGTCCCTTCCAACCTGAAGTATTCTATGATTCTATGACGAGGATAACTAACAGGAGAATCAGATCCATGATGTATGTTGGGAAATGATAAAAAAGATAACAAAAAATAAAATAGCACAATCTCAATTACTTTCTGATGTAATCAAATCTCTGGACTTCAGGCAAACTTTGGGTCTGATAGTTATATTGATTTCTTACTGAAGTTAATAAAATAGATAAGACTAATTCATTGTTTAGTTTATACTGCTTTGTCTTAAGTATTGAAAACCATTTCATCATCAGATGCAATGCTGTGTCTTCCCTTCAGGTGTCTGTGCATATTTTACAGCTGTTATGGATAGTTAGACAATTAAGTATAAATGAAAAAAAAATACTACTAAACAAATAACATAAGCCTTTTGTGCAAAAGTCATTATGTGTAGATAGAGACAGATGACAGCTTAAATCACATGAATAAAAACACCATAAACCTACCTCAGGTTTTGACTACCGGCTATTGTTTCATACAAAATCACACTTATGAGAGGTTTTTTATAGTTATTACTGTGATTCCCTCTATACAAGGACTTGCTACTAACTAAAAAGATTTTATAGAATTATAAATTTATAGAATACTGGAGAGGATCTTAAAAACCATCTAGTTCCACTCCCTTTCCCATGGCAGGGACACCTCCCATTAGCCCAGGTTGCACAAAGCCCCAACCAGCCAGGCCTTAAACATCACCATGAATGGGGCAGCTACAATTTTTCTGGGCAACCTGGACCAGCGTCTCCCTATGCTCACAGTAAAGAATTTATTTCTAACATATAATCAAAATCTTCCCTCTTTCCATTTAAAACCATCACCCCTTTTCACTACACTCCCTGAAAGAGTCCTTTCCTGAAAAAGAGTCCCTCCCCATATTGCCTGTAGGCTTCCTTTAAGAGTTGGAAGGATGCTTAAAGGTCTACCTAGAACCTTGTTCACTTTAAGCAACCCCATCTCTCTGAGCTTGTCTTCATAGCCTCCTCTGGACTCCCTGCAACAAGTCCTGGTATTTCCTGTGCTGAGGGCTTCAAAGCTGGACACAGCTCTTCAGGTGGGAGACTCATCAGAACAGAGGAACAGAATCACCTTCCTCAACTAGCTGGCCACAATTCTTTTGATGCAGCCCAGGATATGATTGGCTTTCTGGGAGAAATGCACATTGCTTCATATCAACAAACATGCCCAAGTCATTCTCCCCAGGGCTGCCATCTTCTGCTCAGCCTGTATTTGTGCTCCTGAAGATAAGGATTATTTTTCAGAAGTGTCTACTGAAGTTTAGAATGTGAGTTGAGGTACATATATTAACACATTGTTAACACATATTAATAACCTTTGTCCAAAAATGTGTTTTTTTGAGCTTATACTTTTAATGAAGAAAGAAATCTGAGTATAGCTGCATCAAACAAAATGGTAGACTCTCAGCTGAATACTAACTAGGCAAAAATTTGTCTGTATCTCTTCAAGACCTTGAACACAAAAGGCTTCCTGCATTTCTGGTGAACATTCCATATTACTTAGCAGTCCAGGACAGTTTTTATGTCCTACTGCTCTGAAGGCAGCATGCAACACCTGGCTGGGTAAGTAGATAAAGCAATACTTTCCACTGAGCTGCTGATGGTAAAATTATGCAGTGTGTCTACATAGTGGCCTATCTGGCCACTTCTGAAAATCTGTGTCAGAGAATTTTGGTGTTATATTTCTCATTTTGACCATGGCAAATTTTGACCAAGCAAGGAGTTCAGTGCAAATTCAGATTAATGTCATAAGATTTCTATACAGGTATATATTCAGCTGGATTCACCAAGGTGATGGTGTTCTCTCTGTCTCACAAACATGCCTTTTAAATGCAGTTATTGCTGAGCAATGAATCCACTTACTTAAAACTATATGTTCCATGATAATCTTTTTTAAATACTTAGAATCTGACACCTTATTATACTCTTTATGTGTGTATAAAAGACCTGGGCTAATCTTTCATCGTTCCTGATGGAGGAGGATGAACAAAGAATCAAACCAAGTTTTGTATCAGATTCCCTGGGGAAGCATTCAAAACTTTATTATTCTTTTGTAATTGACCTGAGTATTGATGGATACCAATTGATAGCTGCAATTCTAGTTTAAAATTCTAGGAACTAAGGTACAACCTACTATACTATCCAATATTTTTTCTCTTTGTTGTTGTATGTATGTCAAGCTACATTCACAAAATTTAGGTGGTTCACTACAGTGTTTACCTTACCATAATATGCCACATAGGAAGGGCAGTTCAAGCAAATTAAGTTTGCTGTCTTTACACAGCATCTATGCATTTGGGCTGGATGGAAAAATCAGCTACAGAAGCCATTCTAAGTAGAGACTTTGTCTCTGTCTTAAAGGCAAGTTAGTTTTTTCGAGTGTACCTCTGTCACTGCTTTTATTAGGATCTCATTTAGAGTGAGCACAGCTTATGAACAATTAATAAGCAGGAAATTGTTCAAAAATGATAAAGAATCTTAAGGACAATGTATGATGTTAGAATGTTTAAAAGCTGTAGTCCTATGGTCAGTGGCAAAATATTTATCCTGTGACAAGTCTTGCAATATGACCATGAGAGCATGTAAACACAGTACAGCTAGTTGTATCTGGCACACAAACTCTAACTTGCTTCTGACAGCCAGCTAACCAGAAGCTTATTTAGATTTAGGGAGTGGTGGTGATGAGTCTTTGGCAGTTGTAGAAATAGTAGCCTAACAACTTGTAATACATATAATTACTCCCCACATCCCCTGGTCAGCATATCTTCTGATATGTAAATGAGATGGAGCAAGCAGATGTATAACCTAGGAAGCATTCCAGATTCATCTTGATAAAAGTATGGTATTCATACTGGGCAGGGTTCCTTTGTCTGTAACAATGCCACCAGAATCACCAAAAATACATTGAATGTAAAAATAAAGCTATTGGCCATTTCCAGGAGTTACAGTCTACATAGAACATTTTTGCTCCACCTGCCATATCTAATAAGCAGTGTTCCTGCTCTGGCAGGGATTGGACTAGACGATCTCTTGAGGTCCCTTCCAATCCCTGACACTCTGTGATTCTGTGATTTATCAGCATTTGCACCACACTAAGTTAGGTCTGCAATAGAAACATAAGAAAGTACAGAAGCTGCAGTTCTTTACAGTGAGGGTGGTGAAGCACTGGAACGGGTTGCCCAGAGAGGCTGTGGATGCCCCCTCTCTGGAGGTGTTCAAGACTAGGCTGGACAAGGCACTGAGCAGCCTGATCTAGTGGGAGGTGTCCCTGCCTATGGCAGGGGGGTTGGAACTTGATGATCTTTAAGGTCCCTTCCAACCCAAACTATTCTATGATTCTATGATTCTATTCTTGCAAAAAAATTGGTAAAACTTGTGCATTTACCTAAAAAGCAATAAACTAAGGGAAGATGAGAGTGATAAAACCATGGCTGCAGCATTTGCAAGATTTACAAATCACTCTGTATAACTCCCTGCTTACCTGTTAGTGCTGTCTCCCCCACAAAGACTGAACTTAATCCAACTTACCAAGTCCCTAATACTAGATAACACAGGAAGTCCTAAAGCACATAAATCTCATTTCTTGGTCCCAGGGATAGTGTTGTGGCACCTAAATTGCCTTTTTTCTTTTTCAATAAATCCATAGACTTATTGATCCCCTCTGGTAATTTAGCTAACTTTTAAACTAGTGAAAGTTAACAGAAACCAGCTATTTTACCGGTTTGCTTAGAGTAGTACAGATGCAGGGGATTATTTTTTGATTGGGTTGAGTGTTTTGGGGGTTGTTTGAAACACTTTTGCACTCTCTTATGACAGTACTTACATTTGATGAAGTAAATTGCTTGTCTGGACATATTTGGTTTAATGAACACTTTGAGTATGGTAAATATACTTCTAATTTAGGAAGACTCATGATCTGGCATACAGCTCAAAACAATCTCTTTTTTTTCTTAAGATTAAGTTTTTGACACAGTTTGTATGTCTTTAATAAGACATGATTTTCACTGTTTAATGATGTATTTGAGTTAATGTAGCAAATCAAATCAGTACTCAATATGAATGTTACAAGCTGTTATTCTGTAGGTCTATTATCATGGTGTTGTAAGAGATAAACATTTATTTGTTAACTCACAGAAAAACAATACTTTAGTCTTGGTCAGATTCCTCAAATAGAATTGAAATGCAAGGTGTGAATTGTTTTTGTTTATATATTTATTCTATAACAGTAGTTTATATCATTGCAGTGAGTTTAAGAGTATTATAAATTTTAGACTGTCTTTCAAAGCAGAAATTTTTGCTCAAATCAACTGTTAACAAAATTACTCCACAAACTCGTAGCTGGAATGTTTCTGAATGCACTTAGACAACTTAATTTTAGTTACAGTAAATGTAAAACCTATTGTATTTCTCAATGAAAAATTTTCAATGAAGACAGAGTAATCTCTTGTTATTTTTAAAAATTTTGTATTGTGGTATGCATGGTTTTGTTAGAAAGTTTCTAATGTGAGCATGAATCATGAATATTTAGGGTCTGACACTTTATTGAACTTCCTAAAATCTTGTGGGAGCTAGAAAAAACTACATTTTTTGTTAGTAGTCCATTAAATTCTTTTCAGTGGGTAGCAACATCTTACCTTTACAAGTTCTAAAACTCTTAGCTTTCTTAACAACTGACAGTTCTGAGCCACTAATTTTACTCTGTGCATCATCACACATTTTTAACTTAGAAAGCTTTTCTTGACTCTCTCAGAAATTTTTCTGGAATGGACTTGAAGAAAGTGTCAATTAGAGGAACCATTCTGAGAAAAAATTCAGATTGTGTGAATAAATGAAGTGGAATGCAGTACATACTTACTAGGGAGCTAGGGAGATTTCTATTGAATCAATCAAATAATTTTCAAATATTCAGTCTTTCAAATGAATTTTTCATTTCTTTATTTATAGTAGATTGATGAAATCCAGAAGACAAAATCTTTCTGTATGAACAAACTACAACTTAAATTGTGCATTGTGCAGAAGTCATGAAAGGGCAGCTAATTCAGTAATATTGTCACAATCAAAAGAACAATTATAAATAATATATACTGAAATTTATTAGCTAGGGAAAGAACTAAAGATTTCATCAGTGCAAATAATTTTTTTTAATGGCATAGAACTTTAGGGAAATCAGTTTCAGGTCAATTTGTCAGTCTGACCTTTGCATAAGCAGTTTTGTATTTCTAATGTAGTTTTTTGTTTATATAAGGAACCAATTTTCTGATTTACAAATTCTCAGCATTGCTTGCTCTTTGTTATGTTGGCCTCATTTCTAATTTTTAAGTTGCTTTTTTTATAAATTGAAGTTATCTATCCTATCTGCCTAAGAAAAGAATTTTAAGACTATGAGAACATAGAGTTGGATCACATTAGAATTGATGTTCCTGCCTTCAAAACTTCAGGCCTAAGAAACAAAACAGAACTTAGAGAAAGACTTGTTGGGTTAAGATTCTGACCTCTGCAACGGCTGTTTTCTTATCATCTTCTGTTTTTAAAGTGTTACTTGGCTGAACTGCTGTACTGGGTATTGAAAAGAATATCAAAGGAAAAATTGATTGCATTTTTGGAGATAGTCACCAGAGGGCATTTATGGACTAACTCAAGATACGTTTCTGCATTCACTGGTGGAATGCTAAGAAGTATTCTGAGTTATGCTATATTTATATAAAAACTAAATCTGTACTTCAAAAAAATAGGAAGTTCTTATTCAAAATGAGATTTTATCTAAGGGAAAAAAGATACTTGACTGATAGAATTTTTGACATCTCTAAAATTAATTGCCTGCATTAGATATGTCAGATAGCATGAATTTTCACACAATCTCAAAAAACATCATGGGAAAAACTAAGAGAGCAAACATTGCTTTCTTCCAACATTTTACAAAAAATACATAGTTGGAGGAAGCAGCTAGCTCTTTTTAAGACTACTGCAACTGAATACAGGTACAGTGCTTTTTCAAAAAGTATTTAATCTTTTGTGCTGGAAGACATGCTAATTGATATTATTCAATGAAGATAGTAATAAATATTCTAATAAAATTATGTGAAGAAAAGGTTAGAGTTCAGGTATTAAATGTTGGTGCAGCATTCCAACTGTAAGGGTAGATCTTTATAATCACAATTTACTTAAATATGTCTTAAGTAAAAATAAAACAATTTTGATTATCATCTTCTGTGAATAACCAAAATTCTGTATTTCAATTATGGCTGCATTTTGAAATTAAATAAGAACTTCAAAGTGACTTTTTAGCTAAGCTGAATTTCTTTTTAGCCCAGTTGTCCCCAAAACAAAGATCTTGTTGATATGAACTGCATAAAATACTAGAGAATCCTGAAAAGATATATGTCATATAGCAAACCTTCTAACTAAATTCTGGCTTTGATATTAAAACTCAAATGCTGTGGTAGCTTGATTATAAAGTAGACAATTATATGGTTTGATTTTTAGAGGAGGATTTAAATGGAATGAAAATGAAGAGTGAAAAATATTAGTAAATTTAAGACAGAGTAGCTGAAGATCAGTTAAAATACAAGCATTCTCCTTAGGTAGATATCTGCACTCACTTAAGTTTCAAGTTAGTAGTACTCAGTTAATATCATTTTAGAAAACATGTGTTTGAAACCTCATATTGGTGTTTATTGGAGATTATAGGCTTTGGAAATAATAAAGTTAGGGCTAGAATTTTGTTCAAAGTTTTCCTCTATATTTCGTAACAAAAAATCATTAATTTTTTTTTATAACAATGGTATATTACATGCTCTTTCTTTTCCACTGTTTTTTCCTCTGTAAAATATTCTCTTTTTTTCATTGGAAAACAAAATTTTTACATGCATTTGTAAGCCAAAGCTTTAAAGTTGTAGTTCAGTGGAAGTTCAAAATGTTTCCATACTTTTCATTTTTTTCACATTTCTATTGTAGTTGCACTACACTACTTAAGTACCATTATGCAATGGTTTCATCCCTTGTGAGTGGACGTTCCTCCAAATATTCTACATTTGCTATCATTTTAACCTCTATGTTTTCAATCAGATGTTTTCAGTTTTGAAAGAAACCACAATAAATATACTGACCCTGTAACAGAAATACAAAATTGTCAAAATCATATACATGAAATCTTAACTGAATGACAGCAGATTTCATTTTTATTTCTATGAGAAGTTTATACTTAACAGATTTAATGTCTTCAAGTTCAGGAGAATCCTATTGTTAGAGCATTGCATGTAACGTGTTTCAGAATGAGGGTTTACTACTGGTAGTGCCCGGCTTTTATATTTAACCCTGACGATCTGGGTGTTCTCAACTGTTGTTTCAGTAAGGAGAGGGGAGTGGCTAGCTTGTATGTTTCGTCCAAGATAACTAGAGAGTCATTTAGAGTGTTGTATTCAAACCAGAATTCTGAATTGCACAGTAAAATAGTAACTCCAGTAATGCATAAAACAACCCAATTCACTGACTCTTTCAACTATGTTTCTGGTAGCAGAAAATATACACAATATCTTGAGCCTTCTTTATGACCCTAATCTGTCTGACAGAGATTTTACTTGAACTGTATGTAATGTACTCTTATTCAAAGTATCCTTGCAGAGGCCAGGTCGTTAATACTTCAACTATATTCTATATATATAAAAAATAAACTTATAAAGATATAATAGAGTTGGTCTTTTTCTTTGGCCACACAATCTTCCAGAGTAGTGAATTATTTAGTAGTCTCTTGGCTAGTTCTCTGAATTCTTTATGACACCTCATGGAAATGTGCATTATACAGACTAACTGCTTCAGAGTAGCTAGTTTAGGATTATCATAGATTTATATACATAAATATGTATGTGCATACATACATATGCCTATACATGTAAGCATTGCCTCTCCCTCTCTCTATATATGCAGACAACTAGCATTTTTCCATCTTCATTGTGTGAATCTGAGGCCAAAGATTCAAAGACTTGAGACAGAGTGAATATTTTTTTTCAGAATTAAGAAAAATTATGATTCTTTATAAATTATCTAAAATTGATAAAGTTATTATAGTCCTAGTGTACTTGTACCACAAGGAACTAATTATACACTTATGACCCTGAAATGTGCAACCTTCATGTGTATCACCAATGCCAGAAACAAACTTAATGAAAAATTTGTGACATAAAAGTCTGTCACATAAATAATCTTTTATTTTTGCAAGTCAGTATTTTTTCTTCATCTCTGCTTGTATTTATTATTTCTGCTCTGTTATCTTCCTTTCTGCTCGGTGATGAGTAGCTTTGGAAAGAACAAAATGGCACCAAGGGAATAGTTCAAAGAGAGACAGACTTCTTGGTCTAGAAAGAAAAGGCAAAGTCTAGATTTGTTCTTAGAAGAAAAGTATGAACAGGTTCAGGAAGAATCGATTGAGAAAACAGAATTTAGCATTCTGGAACAGTGAAAGAGGTCAAATGAGAATGAGGCAGAAGAAGAAGGAGAAAGACAATGAAGAGGAATTAAAATGAAGGATAAGGGAGTACAAAATAATTAAGGTTAGCAGGACACAAATGCATTTCTACAAAGCAATCATCATGCTAATTTTCATGTAGAAATATAGCAAATTATATGAGCCACCTGAGGTTCTCTTAACTGGTGATTAACTTAACTGGAGATAAATGATAACAGGAAAATGTGTAAAAGAGAAGTAGTATTGCTGAAAGAGAGCAAAAATGAGATGAACTGAAAAGATGGTTAGAGTAGCAGAATACAAGTTTTCCCTAGGGCTGATGTGGGGCTGGATGCTAGTTAGCATTTTCATTAATATCAGTAACCTCTAGCAAACGATTAGGTTTTGAAATTTTCCAATGATTTCCAACCGAATCACAATCGAAATATTCTACAGAAAGACATCAATATATGAAGGAGTAAAACTTGGAGAAATGCAATGGAACATGTATGAGAAATTATTATCTGGAAAAATCAGAGGGAAGCCAGACTTGTGATATTTAATCGATTCATGTTCTTTGCTGAGGGACAGATGAAAAAAACAAATACAGACCCCCGATTCACTAATTTTAGATTAATCAAGGTTTTTCCAGAAGACCCATGTGCCTGTTAATGCCATTGCACAAACAACTGGCAAGAATACTTTTGCTATGTAGTTCTGGTCATTCATAGTCACTGAAAATAAACTTGTATTGAAACCAGTGGAAGTGAACTACTGTGATGACTGAGGTTGACTTTACAGGAAAGGATTAATAGAGACTGTCCTGATTAGTGTAAACAGATGAAAGTGAAGGTCAGGTAAATCCAGGAGCGTGTGGGAAAATCAAGAATATCCTGCCTACAGTGCAGGCAAGCTGCTTATCTGTTTTTAAGAGCCTGGTAGATGTGCACATATATAGTGCTTGTCTGCGTGATGGCAGCAGATTGGACTTGGGCATCTAGAAGTTCCTTTCCAGGAAAGAGAGCAGTAATAGAATATAAAAAATTATGATGTTGTATACAATAATGGAAACAGGCTAACTTGTTTTTTCTGTGTGATTAGATGTACAACTGCATGGAATTACACATCATGATGAAAGCACTTTCAAATATACAAAATAACCTTTTCTCTCATGTAAACTCTTCACTTGGAAGAAACTCCGAGCTGTAAGTCACCGTATATGTTCCAGACAGTATGTGCTCTAATTCTCATGGTTATCCTGTTTCACCACTAGCATTAGATATTTATGGTAAAATAAAAGGAATTTCACTGCAAGAAATGCAAAATTGAGATTTTTATTTATATTGATGGAAATAAATATTTTTAAATAGTTTTTAAAACAATTGTGAAAGAGTATGAACTGAAAGAGATTTTTGGATGGTATAATTTATGACTTCATAGCTGACAGATTGGCTGACAAAGATTGGTGATGCTATGGATAATAGATCTGATCCCATCTGTGGGGAGAGAAACACTTTGAATGGCAGTTTTGGAACCTCTCAGCTAGACAATGGTAGTGACAGAATGTTTGAAATATCTGAGGTTGAAGTGGGGAGATGAGCAAATGAAAGCCTTGAGAGGAGTTATTGTCCTACTAGTGCAGAAACTAAAAACATTTTTTTTTCTGAAGTGTAAAAACTGTCAATGAAAAAGATATATAAATTGAAATCTGAGTAGACTGATTTGATATACAGGATTTCTTAACCTGTAGGTCAAAGTGAGACAAACATACGCAGGAATTATATCAAACTCACCAACATTTTCACCAAAGCACTAAAAATCTGAGACTAATAGCATGAGTTAAAAGGTATCACTGGCCAATTAAACCACTGCTTGTGAGTATAGGAGCTCTGAAGACTAGTTATGAGCACCTTGGTTTTTGTTCTGGATTCTCTCATAGCAAGCTGTGAGGATGCTGACTAATACATAGTGACCCGTCCGGCATCATAATACTCACATGTAAATTGAAGACAGTAATTTCCTTTACAGGCAGTTGGGTTGCTGGAACCTCTTCACAGACACCTTGAGTTTGATGTTCACCTCACCCAACATTTTATCTGTTAACAGTTGTCCAGTCAAGCCTTGTGCTATCATACTCTATTCCTTTTTCTAGCAATGGAAAAAGGAAGAAACTACTGAGGACCGTTTCATCCTACTCCAAGGCAAAAGAGTCCCTCAGTCCCTCTGAGAAGGCATTTGCCATTCAGGTGATGGCAGAAGGAGCCTAAACATTTACCTTAAAACAGATGATTAATTTTCAAATTAGTAAAGTTAGCTGAGAGGGATACCATGGCTCAGAAAAGTTGTGGTAATTCATTACAAGAAAACATCAAAAAGTATCACCTTTAGTTATCTCCTGTGGTAGAGATTTACACACAATCAGGGAAGCTGGTCAGCAAAATAGAGCCCAGCATTTCATATCCTAAAACATGTACTTAAACCGCCAAAAATGCAGCAAGTTATGATTTGGAGCACACAAATTAAGAAGTGGATGTATATATTGGGTTTTCCTTTGACCCTTCTGCATTGTAAACAATCAGGTGTGGACTAGGGCAAAAACCCAAAGCATCAGAGCATGTTTGCAAGTGCTCAGACTTGACACGTACAGAGCACATGCTTTCACTTACCTGAGTATTGTTTCACTGTACATAAAGAATGGTAAAAAATATTTATCTGATAAGAAGGGCTCTAATGTGCAAAAGCTTTCTAGCTTCCACTGTCCATATGTTCTTTCAATAATTCACTAGTGAAAAAACATGGGTAGGAAAGGACGTACTTCCCAAGTTTCTGTAAATAACTGCAGCATTAATGAAATGTCATTACTTTGAAAATGTCATTATCTCCTTCTAAATGAATTGTAGATTGTAGAATAGATTTTGTTGTTATTGTTGAAAACAAATAATTAATGCCTTCCTCAGGAATATTTTGCCCAGTTCTACTATTTTAGAAGCAGCATTGGATGCCTGAAGCGTTTCTGTTATAAAATAACATTGCTTCAACTTTCAAGGCTGCAATGATAATAATTAATACTTTCTATCAGTATTTGATATTCATTGCAAGTACCAGTAACATTAGAGACATTGTTAAAAGTTCCTGATCTGAATACTGCTGAGATAGACACGATGAATGATTTTGGAACAGAATGCTGTATTATTTGAACCTGGATTTACTTGCCACCATTTTTCCTGGTTTCTCCATGAAATGGTGCTTTGTAGAGATTATTTTGGGACCCAAAATGTTAACTATTCATTGGAATGCAATGTGCAAACATAGAAGCATGATGAATAGTATTTTAAGCATAAGCATTTAAAACATATCTGTTCTGTGTTTAAATGTCAGAACAAAGCATATTACAAGAAAATCACCCACAAATGCAAAAATGAAATAAGCCTACAAAATATGGGTTAAAAATTTCCATATTTGATCTGGGTAGCAAATTATAGAGAGAGCAAAAACCCCCTACGCATAACCATAGCTGCCAATTCTGGATCTTCCAAAAAGCAAGGGCAAGATACCAAGTACATGATTCTGCCGTGTGCCAAGCAAGCATCTATGAAAATGTCACCTTTATGCAAGTGAAACACAAAACGAGGAGAATTTGCCCTTAAATGTGAGGGGGAAAATGTTCTGAAAATAAACAAAATGCTTTTTACTGCTAATTAAAACATGAATCAATAAATATTTTCAAAGTTAAATAATACTGTTCCTCTCAAGCTGAGCACCAATCTGCTGGGCTCCAGCCAGGAGATAATCTCTTCTTGCATAGTTACAAACAACTGACAAGTGGGGTGGAAAACAGAAACATGAACACAACTTTCACAGCAATTCAAACAAAATGGCATGATTTTTAACATATGTTAAAGGTTTCTTACCCTTTCCACCTCTTTGTATAGTGGTCAGTACACGTCTGTTGAGATAATGACCCACAACGAGCAGTCAGATTACTGGAATTAAGATGTCAGCTTCAAAATAAACACCAGTTACTTCAACAAAGCCTGCGGCTAGGATTATGTCAGGACTAGGAAGACATTTAAAACCAATCAGAGTTACTGCTTCTGAACAGAAAACTTGCTCTAGCATCCTAATTCACTGCAGACTTGGCAAAACGCTGTTGCTGATTACCTGAAAATGCTACAACTAGGCTGGGAAGATGCACAAGGTACAGTCCTTGCTTTTGGATGCAGAATATGATCAGATCCTCATTTTTTGTCCTCTGAAACTCAATGTCTTTGCTTTTCCCATGGACTTTTTTACACAAGTTATTCTGTGATTAGAGAAACAGAAACAGAAGCCACCTACACTTGACGCTTTATATATTGATTATCAGATAAGATTCCAAGCAGAGTAGGTGTAGCAGGGACAGTAAGAGTTGCTCAAATTATAGAAAAGTCGCTACCAGGATTTCAGAGTTGAACCTATGATTTTTACTGACTACTAAGAAATCAAACCATGTCATATTTCACTAGTTGTGTAAGGACTTAGCTTAACAAAAGAATAGGAAAAATTCTGTGGAAAAGTTAATACTGAGCATACTCAGGCAAATACACAACTAGTTTCTTCGTTCTTTCTCTTGCACCTATTCTCAACACAATGAACATATTAAAAACCCGCCACTCTCCTACCCACAAATATCTTCTTAGAAGAATGGAAAAGGTCTCCATACCTGCATCTTGGGAGCCTTTAGAGAGCATTGCATTCCACGTAAAATCTGTTTGGGTATGATTATCTTGTATACCATCTTAAGAAACGTGCTTATGCAATCCTTCAAAAAGCACTGTAACATTAGGAAAGTAAAGATGCAGTTTTTTATCATCTCTTTTTTTCCTATAAGATCAAACACACACGTCACCCATGAAGGTGAGTGATGTCATGTCCCTAGAAAATGCCAACTACCACAGATTTTATAGCTGAATACCTAAGGAAGCATTTTTTAATTGAAATTTTAATTTAATGTAATTTAAATGCAGATTCTTAGATTTGCAGATACTGCTTTTTAATATGTAGGCCTTTGTGGTATATGTAAAGTGTTAGGTCTTATGTACATGTACATACTTGACCACTCAGTGTGTCTGCACTCCAAAAGGTGTTTGTAAAACAACTCTTCTGGATAAATGTATCACATTGTATTTTATATCCATTAGAACTTGGAATAAACAGCCTTAGGTAGTGGATTTTCCACAACAAATATTCAACCAACCAATCTGAATGCATCATAGCTCAGATTTGGAGTCACCGCTGACAGCACTTGGAGTATCTGGATTTGGTAACAGTCTGGATGCATGTTTTAGGACTCCTGAAAGTTATGCAATTGGTACAACATTAACAGATGAGCTGTTTTTAAGTCATCTTGCCAGCATGACGTGGAGTTTCCAGTCCTGTTAAAAACAGTACTGGATGGATTTCTGGCGAATACAAGAACAATCTGGCCATAGGCAGGTTGTGGCTTAGGATTTACCCAATGGCTAAGTCTGATTTCTGTTTTTCAGAAGAGTACTCTGAACTCCTACCCTGCATTCACTCAGTTTTCCAGCCCTGCCTGTCTCGTTTTTGCTTGGGTAAAGCTCTGCTACAGCTTTGTGGGCAGTGTGGGAGCATAAATGTGTATGAGATATGTATCTTTTGAAGCACCAGGATGGTGGGATTTACAGCACTTGGATTAATGGTGCTGAAAAATACTTGCTTGGAGGCATTGGCCAAGAGTGGTAATTGGCAATGTTTATAGTGTCATTAGTGGTGGGGTGATGGCACAGACCGGCTGGGGGATCCTAAACCAACTCATGGTTCTGTGTTTCTGGAGGTATCACAACCTCTGCTTTGGTGTGGTTGAAAAGGGCATAGGGGATGACCATAAGGGACTACTCTGGGAGGTATGATTGATGGGAGACCACGCGTCCTGCCCAAATATTTGAAAGTCCTATTTATTACTCAGCTCTTTTGTAATATGAATGTGATTAAGATCTAAATAATCTATTGGTTACTGAACTAAAGGATGAGGCTTGCTTTCCCACACCATTGATTTACATTTCCTTTGTGATAAATTGTGGTAGGATGCAAAAGAGGTTGCTTTATGTAAGCATAAAATAAAGAACAGTAGAATTTGTAGTAAACAAGTTTGCTAAATCCTGCATTAATGAAAACTCCAAAGAGCCATTTTAACTGCTGCTTGGCAGTAGGGGTAGCCTGAAGATGATAATTGTAGGAATACAGATATATTATTAGAAGGAACACCACTCTGCTTCCAGCTGCATCACTTCAAGCATACTTAATGGTACACTTCGCCATCCTTTGTGTTTAAGAATAGGGCATAGGCTTACAGATAAATAAAACTACCACTCACTCACCCATTTTCTTTGCTGTTCTATACACTACATGCACACATGAACATGTACAGAATACAATGAATTACATCACTTGCTATGTAATGCACAAGAAATATTTTACAATTCCCATATGGGTGTTCCTTACTAAGTATTAGTACTTTACCTCCCAACTCTTTATTTTCTTTTGCACATTACTTCATTTCAGTCTTTAAAATAGGGACAAATAGAGACTGAAGTGTGATCTGATGGATAAAATAAAAGCTGGATGTGGGAGGCCAGACTAATTTTTGTACTGATAGAATATTCATGTGCAACATTAAACAGGCAAAATTAGAGAAGCAGTCCTTTCTGGACTCAAAGGAATATATTGCAAACATAAGTAAAGGGAAGATTTCAAAACATTTACTCTACTATAGTGGGTCATATGTGCTCTTCATACAGAGAAAGAGCTATAAAATAATACTCTGGAGGTTATAAAAAGAGATTATACATAGGAAATAAAACTCTTCTAATGTAAAAACCAATAGAGTTAGAGTGATTCAGTTCTTTTATGTCTGTATCATGATGCCATGTTCTTACTTGAGCCAATCTATTCCTGTACAGTCTCTGCCTCTTGTAATGAATGATTAGTTATTCAATATTTGATTACTTATTTAAAGTGTGGTCTCTCTTTTTTTAGTATTCACCAAAGTATTACAGATTTCTTCTTCAGTATTTTGGTATGCTTACTACAGCATCCAAATGCTATAAAAAGTTAATGATTTTATCTTCACAATGTTCTGTGAAGATGGATGCTGGTGTTATTCCCACTCTGTGGGTGAGAACCTGAGACACAGAAAAATAACTGGTTAACTGAAAAAGATACAGCCACACTGAAAGAAATAGATGAGGACATCTAGTGAAGTACTGTATCATAATGCATCTATGTAGTTTCATCAGAATTCAATCTAAAGTATTTATTGCAGTATTTTAGTAAATAAAATATCTTCAGTTAATTTGATTAATTACCTGCAAAAATAAATAACTACGTGTAGAACAGTTTCTAATTTAAAATAAAAAGACTTCCATGTGTAGAAGACGACTCCTAGAACTACAGAGTTCCTGCTCATTGCAGTAACTACTCTTTATGTGAACCAACCCTTATCCATCTATGAAATTAATTGCTTCATACTTAACTGCAGAAGAGCGAGACTCACTTGAGCTTGTTTTCAATGCTTATTTTGGGGCATAATGATCAGACTACTTTGCCTTTGCATCACATTTCTCTCTTCCTCCTTGCTTTTTCCTGATCACTCACCAAATCCCAATTCTCCCTTCAGCATTCCTTTTGCAATTATCCAGTATTTTCACAGTGATCTTTTTCCTCTGTAAATGTGTTGCTCAAGCTTCTGCTGCCTTCCTCCACTTCTTGGCTGTATTTCTGTATCTTCTGTGCAAATGCTTACTTGAATCAGGTCACACCTACTTCCTTCCACATTGTCTGGGAGCCAAAAGAGACCAGTGGTCAAACATTTGGAAGGCCACATTCTGTCCTCAGTCCCTTCAGCTGCAGCAGTAGAGACAACTGCTTGCAGAGGTAGCTTTCACTATTGGAGATGGACCACCCAGATACAAGGACTCTGACTGCACATGAACACAGACTTTTTTCAAAGTCTTGTTAATCTTAGCTAAACTTTAATGTGTACATCAAATGTTCACTACACGTAACTCTTGACAGGACCATGAGCTGCTCTGCAATAGAACATGTGAACAAATGAACTGCAGCAATCTATGAACAGGGACTCAACAGGGTGGTATTTTTTTTTCCTTCTACAGACCTTTGAAACTGAAGCTCTATTTTACATGAAGTTTTGGTGGGTGTTTTTGGGTTTTTATAAATATACACATGCACCTGTGAACACAAAAGTAATTAAATAAAGCTAGCTTGAAGCAAAACACTGAAATGTCAATTTTCAGGTGGAAATTAAGATAGAGTTCAAGTAAGGTTGTGAAATTTTGTCACAGCTAGAATATACTGAATAAAAATAGTCCTTGTCATAGAAAAAACTATCAAACAATTCAGAATAGGGGGGACCTCATAGTATCTTGTCAATACCTAAAGGGGGCCTACAGAAAGGCAGGGGTAGGACTTTCTAATCGGATGTGTGATGGAAGGACTAGGAATAATGGATGCAAATTGGAAGACAGGAGATTTAGGCTAGATATAAGAAAGCAGTTGCTTATGTTGGGGGTGGTGAAAGACTAGAACAAGCTGCCCAAAGAGGTTATGGATGCCCCCTTCCTAGAGGAGTTTAAGGCCAGGCTGGACAAGGTACTGAGCTACCTGGTCTAGTAGGTTATGTCCCTGCCTGTGGCAAGGGAGTTGGAACTAGATGATCTTGAAGGGTCCCTTCCTACTCAAACTAGTCTCTAATTTTATGATTCTAAGAAATTCTTCTTTATGAGGGTAGCGAGGCACTGGAACTGATTGCCCAGAGAAGTTGTGGATGCCTGATGGTGCTTAAGGCCATGCTGGATTGGTTATTGAGTAACTTGGTTTAGTGGCTGGTGCCCCTGCCCATGTCAGGGGGTTTGGAACTACTTGATCTTTAAGGTCCCTTCAAACTCAAACCATTCTATGATTCAATGGTTCTATGGGTCTATAATTTTATTCTGGGAGTACAATGAAGCATGCAATTTAATGCACTACATTGACTCACTGTGGAGTAAAATCCTCAGACGTTTTCCAGTTTTCACTTTATGCTTAAGTAGAACAGAAAAAAATACTGGATTTGTAGGTTAGCAATTCCAAAATTACTATCAAATAATGGTGTTTTTATAGATTGGAAACTATACCGTCTTACCTCACATGTTATCAATCTATGTGTATCTCATTTTCTAACTCAATATTTTCTTATTAAAACCGTTTTTTTATTTTGTAATTGTAAACATATTTTAATTAATATTTCCTGCTCATTAAATTATTTTGATGAAGATTTAAAAAATATTTTAATTGTAGTTTTCACTCTTCATTGCTATTTTTTCAATGTCAATTACACATTTTATTTAAAATATTTATCTGTCAAGCCAAACATGTTCCTGTCTATTGACTTGATAGGCATCTTTTATTGTTGTTAAAATTTAAGTCTTTCAGGGACAAAGAAATATTTAAGAAATTGAAATGATTAATGTGTTCACCAAACATGTTCATGTTGCATTTATGTGAGCCAAGTTAGAGTCCTATTGGGCATCTAGAAATCATCTGCCAAAGAAAAAAGTAGAATTATACTAACTGAAAAGTTTTCCTTATTGCTGATTTTCCATTTAATTGCTTCAAGCTAAAAGAGAGTTCTGAAATAAAGCTATGCATTAGTTTTTAATTTTAAAACACTTTTGAAATTAATCCCTTTACCCCTCTTGATATCTTCCTGACAACCTCCTAATCTCTTCAAACTGCTGGTTAAAAAGTGCACCTCTAAATCAGCCTGTCATCGATTTCATCTCTCACCAGAGTGACTCAAAGAGTTCCATCAGCTAGATCATCTAAAGGAACCACAACTTTTTAAAAGAACATCTGCTGCTGTAATTTATAATGTATAATATAATCTCACATCCAAATTTGACAGAGCTTGGTAATGTCTTCCAATAATAAGTTGTGAGAGATTTTGTCCTGGGCTGCTGCAAATAAAGCCACAATAAATTATTAAGAGAAACACTCACCAATCTAATGATGAAAAGAAAAATAATCATTCTCTGACAAATTTGATGCCATGCAGACTCTTTTTTAAACTGCCTGTTTCAATTTTAAGTATATGCTGGTTTCTCAGGACATAACTTCCTGAGATTAGTGAATATGAATGAAAGTGCTAAGTGCTGACAATTTGAATTCTCACTTCTTTTAACACTCAAGTGCTAAATATTGCCCAAACTTTTGCTAAAATGTTAAGTATCTATCTCTTTTTTTTCTCCAGTAAATTACCATTGATTTGAAGATCTGACAGCTACAGCCATAGTATAGTAAGGAGAATGGTTAGTGTATCAGAGAGGTAAACTCAAAATCATGAAAAAAATCATCCAGTTTTCATGAGGAAGGAAACTGCTCTATTTCTGAGAGAGAGCAAGAGAGCAAGTCAATGTGGGCTAAGTCTGGGCAGAAGCATTGGAAGAGCGGAAGTACAGTGGGTAGTGAGTGGTAGTCTCTGTACTGATGCAGCGTATTCTTGCATATTTTTGGAAAAGGAAAAAAAGCTTAGAAAAGATGGAATTTCTAGGGACAATTTGTCTCTAAAAGTCTGTCATTACATCAGTTCTTTTTGAGTCTAAAACTCACTGTATAGTTTCATGTTTACATGCTTGGTGTATAGGTATTTGTAAGAAGAAGAGGACAGGGATGGGAAGCCTATAGGAGATCTGCAGAGATGAAGTGGATTGGATAAATATTCAACTTCTATTTAGAGAACTGTGATTAGTACCATCTGACAATGAAAATATTGGTTGCTGTCATGCAATTGCACTGTAACATGCATACCTTTATGCCAGCTTCCCGTGAGCAGTCACATGGAAAGTCACTTTTGATACACATGAACAACAATAAGAAGGAGGAAAGGGGCTGGTGGAAAGCATGTTCACATTTTTTAATGGAAAAGTTATCCACTCAGCAACAAAGGTGGTGAAGTTCCCAGTTTGAAAGTACTTTACAATCAGAGGCCTCATCAAGAGAGTAATTTTCAAAAAAGCACCACACTCCTTCATTGCAAATGAATAAAAAGCTGAGAAAACAAGCAGAGAATAAAGCTACTCTCAGCCTGGGGTTGGCTCCGTAGTGCGGCCTAAATCAATCCCCATCCTTTTTTATGCAGAGTGCACTTACATGCTGATGTGATGGCACAGTTCTGTATAAGAGGTCCCAGGTTTGGTAACTTAAAGTGGCTAATACACTTCGTAAAATACTATAGAGGAGAGGGCATGTTATCTGTAATAAATACTACTGTATGCTGCAATTATAAGCCAGTATTTCTTCCAATTAGGAACAGAATATTATTTCCATATTTATATCAGTTTTAAAGAAATTGTGTCTTCTTAGAGAATCATTACACATTTTTACCTTTACAGCATGCCCTTAGTACATGCTTTCAATAATCCAGTACTACAATTGCATTCAATTAAAATGATTAAAACATGTTTAGTGTGATACTACAAAGTTTTGGTACCTTACATTTGCCTCTTCTCCCTAGAGTCTGTTAGGCCTTCAAGCACTTCACCAAAACACTTATTTTAAATGACAGTTTAGTGTCTCTCATATTTAAATGTCTCTAAAATCACGCTCGAAGAAAAATACAAAATATTGCAAAGACTGTAACAAAATGGGAAAAGTGTCATCACAACTATGTGAGTATATTGTAATTTGTATTGCTGCAACTCATTTTAAAATAAAGTTATATTTTCAAAGCACAAAATAGGTGACAAATTCCCCAACTAACAAAGAAGCAGGCAGTGCACTCGCGGATACCCTGAATAATCAGTTTGCATCTACCATTTCTTTATAAAATGGTGTCTGACAGGTAAGAATATAAGAAAAAGAAGGTGTTCTACTGGGTGGGATGTGAAACTGAGTTTATGATGTTACATCAATATTGTAAAATTTTTCTTCTAAACATGATGTACAAAACTGACTTTCAATTAAGAGATGGTAAAAAATTCTAATGAAATCTTTTAAAATCCTAAAGTACTCATATTTTAAAATACATATTTTAAATGTGACAGTATAGTGCCATAACATGACACTCCTACACCATGATTTTGATGATGTACAAATCTGATAATGACAAACATCAACTGCATCACATTCCTCATGATTTTCATAAACTTTAGTTTTGGAATGCAGATATTCAAGAGCTGGAAAAGACTGTGTAAACTGGCAGAGATTAATATATCATGAAAAGCAACAAACTTTGTTTATCTGCTCATGTAGTTCTACTACTAGTACCAAAATATGCATGTGTTTTTTGAGATAGTCTGCATTCTGTTTGGAGTTTATAGATGAAATACCCATATCAGTAAGGATATTAATAGTCTAAGAGCAAAGCCTGGTGCATCAGATTGGTGAACTCAGTTACTAGATTAGATATTAGTATCGCTATTATATTTATCAGTATCAAGCAACAAACAACAAACAAAACCCCTATTACCATGAAATCTACCATTTATTTACCATTTATCTACCTGGCATTAGTGAAGATCAAATCACTAAATCAAAATCCCACATTTAGAATTCTTTTCTTTCAAGAAGTTCATATTCACATAAGTAATTATAAGGACTATAAATTTCAATCCTAATTTGTACCTCTAAGCATGTATTTTTCTACACTATTGAAAAGTTAGAATTTAAGAATGACAAAGGGAAAGGCAGTGAAGATCTGTAGATTGAATGCCATAATCTGTCACTCCTAACTTTCCTGACATGGCCCATTTTGAAGATCTGTACCCCCATTTGTCTGGGTGGTTCAAGTTGTCAGGTGCTCAGACTATGTGCTAGCAATTTTTCAAATTTCCTGACACGCTCAGCCCCTACTTAGGCTTTTAAACAGTTAACCATTTCTGCTTACCTGTAAAAGCTGTCTATTCTAGAACAATTTCTTCTTTCAGTCACTAGTTAAAATCCAGCTATCTCAACTGACAATATGAGTAGCACAATATGATTTATTTACATAATTTTCAATTTGCAATGTAATACAGAATACTTATGATGGTAAAAATGATACTAAATTTGTGCTAATAAATCAATATTTGATACCTTCTTTTTCAGAATGTCTTTTCAAAAAAACCCCAATCTACATATAGGCATAAGAGAATACTTATTTCAGATTTTCTCATAGAAAATATTGGTGAAATACCTATAATTAATTTCTGTCCTCAGAAAACTGCTCAGTAAAGAAACATTGAATATTTCTGAGATAATAGTAAGCTAGAGCTTGCCCTGGGTGGTACCAGAGGACATGCAAATGAATTGATGGCATGTGAATGGAATTTCACCTTTCTCTCAAATGTCAGATATGGACTGTCAATAGAGTAATATTTATGAGTGAGTGACTCAGCATATAGTCCGATTCTTGAACAATTGAATTTTGGTAGAAAAATTCTGATCTTAAATTGTCAAGATTAACAATACATCAGTCATTTATGACAACAAGGAGTGTACATCCATGTCTGGAATGTGTCTACTCACAGTCAATCCCTCATATGACCTCCTCATGATATATTCTCCTTGTGACACACCTGTCAGGACTCTCTACAGTCTTGACATAGGTGCTTATGAAATACTTAGATTTAAAGCTCATGCTCTCACTCTTGACAGACTCTCAAATCATCCCTTCCTGTTTTGTCTCACTGTATCTGTGGGTGTCAAAATGTTTCTCATACATTATATTATAATGGCTAGCATATTTAAGCAGGAACAAGAGCAAACGAGTTCTGGATTCTCACAAACCTATATTTAAACCTTCATCTAGTGCCAAAGCAGTCTCAGGTGGGACATAATTTATTCCTTACCTCTTTGTGTTAGGACATTGAGCAGCAAAAAATTCAGAGAGAAAATAAACAAAGGGACACATTAATTCACAGACCTGTGATGGAGATTTTTCACTACTCAAACCAGGATCCAGGTTACTCAGCCCTTACTTCAAAAGGCTGAATATCTTCTCAGGCACAGACATGGTTCTTTTCTGTCAATGTTGTACTGGCTTATATGAGCATTGTCCTAGCATTCTTTTGTGTAAGAATTTGGGAAAGGATTGGCAAATATTGCTTTGGGATAATCCTTAAATTTATTCTGTTATTTACATAAGGGGTGTGTATCTGTACAAGCATATAGTTTAATTTCACCAAGGGTGAGAAAACACAATGTTTTTCCCCTGCTCACCAGTTTGTATTGATTTTTATGAGTTTTTTTGAGTTTGAATATGTTCTCAGGGGAAAACATGTTTCTTTTAAATTTTAATATGAAGTCTTAGATTCTTGTCTCCCTTTTCTGAAGAATAGTTCTTTTTTAAGAAGGCCTTAATAAATGAGCAGAGAAACATTTACAGAGCAGCATTTGTGCATTCAGCAGCAGTCCTCACACTGTCTGTTAAATGGAATTGGCCTTCACTTCTGTTTCTGAATGTGATGAATGGCATCATTCAATAATATATGTTTGTCAAGTTGCAATCTTCTGCAGTGTTAAGCACAGTGTTAAGCAAAGTTCAGTCTGCATTTAAAATGTATTCTCTAATTAAAAAAAAAACAAACAGTAAGACAGAAAAGGATAGAAAAACTGTACAGCTATACATGATATGCTATCTAAACTACTGAGAGGAGATTAACTGTTGGGAATATTGTTCCACACAGTTTACTCTGCACAAACCTTGGGCTTTCAACTGAAAAAAAAAGAAAAATCATTCCCCATGCAAAATCCTTCATTACTCATGAAAATGGGCATATTGACATGTGAGTGGGAAGGCAAATATTATATATTTACATGTGCAAAATAATAAAAATTCAGGACACACACTCAAATGCTTGCTTCAGGATAAGGAATTGAAAGCGGAGTAGGATTGTGATTTCTAACCTAGGAGCAATTACCGTACGGATTTTCTTTTCTGAAAAGAAAACTGGCAAGCCATATGACTTACAACAATTCCATGATGTTTCTAATTCCTTTAAAAGTATTTAAATATGATTGTGGTTTTCCTTAATGAGTAGTGAGAATCCATCAGGACTAATTGTAAGTGTTCAAGGCACATTCATGGTATACCATGGAAAATAAAAAAGACAATTAATGGCATATTGAGTAGATCAAACTTTATTTGTGCTAAACCTACTCTCCCAGGAGCATTTTCTATTAATGTTGCTTTCTGCAAGTGATAGAAGTTTTAACCTTGGTGTAGCAGATAAGCCATTGATCTGTCAGCAGACCTTTTCCTACCTCCCACAGTATTGCGCTTCAAAAGTTTGTTTAGAAATGAAACCAAATTCTATGTTTCCTCTACAGATGGTTGACCTCTTTCAGTTAGTGGCTGCATTACTCATTCAAACAATTATACAGGTCAGAATGGTGTAATCTAAATTATTTAGTCTCTGAGTGTTTTTCAGACACCATTGACAGTCCGAGAGGATCCAGCTGCTAGTTGTACCTGGATTTGAACTCCGCAAGATAACAGATCTTTAGTTTCAGTCACAGTACATGGCTTCATCAACAGAAAAACATACCACAAACAAACCACTTCTAACAGACTCACAAACTTGCAGGTATTGGTACGTGCAAATAGCATGGCTGATTATTCCTAGACCAAATGTTCAAAAAAGTTTTAACTTCATTTGAATAAAAATTCTTGGATGCTCCTTTACCGTGGAAATCTTTAAAAATACTTTTTTTTGTTTGTCCCCCACAGGGAGCAATTCAAGTCTACCAAACAGACTAGCAAAATATTATGATAACCTTTTCTATCCTAATTTGTACTGGAGGCTGTGTGTGTGCTAGGATCAACATTAATTACTGTATAACATTTCAGCTGTGTAGTTCATAGAAATGTCAGGGAGTTAGTTAAAGGGGATGTGGGGTCCTGATACCAGCAGGGGGTAAGTGGCCTCAGCCATTGTGCAGCATGAGGATGATGGGAATTTACAAAAATAGAATCCATAACTGAGGTGTTAAAGCTAACTAACCCCAATAAAAAGTTCTGTTTTGCTAGGAGAACTATCACATAGATAAATTATTCAGTAGCAATGGCTTGCATTTTCTAAAAATATTGGAGTGAATAAATTCTGGAATACAACAGTTAGCAAAACAGAGTGTAATAATGATTCTACATAATAAGGGATCTACTTTGTTAAAGTTAATATATCAGTTTGAATTAATGGGTTTTAAATTCAGATTCCTTTTGCAGCTTGAATCCAAACTAATTACAGGTTTTAAATTGTCACTAGTAGGAGCTCAGCCAAGGCATATTTCCTCTCTTCTTTAGTTGCACCCTGAGAATTCATGAATCAATTTTTTTCTGGGTCATGACTTTGCCCTGCCAGGAGCAGAGAAAACCCTTCAGTGTGAAGAAAATTTAATGGCAGAGATCCCAGTACAGGCAGAATTTGCACGCAAATGGCTAGGAAGTAAATGGCAGGGGAACTTTCCAACGCATGAGAAAGAAACCTTAAAATCATTTGTAGTAATCCAAACAGCAGTGAATTAAGCAAATAGTTTTAAGCACAGCAGTATCCATGTCTGTCTTGGCAATTTAGGCTTGGATGATTAGGAGAGGGCTGCTTTTGCAAGCCTTTTTTTTAAACAGTAGAGGTCACCTTAGTACAAGACTCTTCTAAAAAAACAGTCCACAACAACAATAAAAGATCCTTTTCTACCCAGACAAATTATACACTTCAAAAGTACTCACTACTTCCTTCCAATGTTTTACATAATTTTTTTTAAAAACATAAAATATATTGTCACTTGAATTTCATTATATTTAGCTATAGGGATTAAACAGTATGGAAAGAGGATTTTTTTTTCTAAGTACATTTACCATTTTAATCAGTGATCTACCTGTGTAATTCATTCAAATATCTGAAAATTGGTGCTTTAACTTTCACAAATACATAAAGATCTGTCAGGCCTACACATTTTTTTGTCTTTTATATTTGCCATGGAGAAAAATGTTACTAAGTAATTTGTTTCTTGGGAGGAGATTCTCAGACATAAATTGCACCTATCAAAATTCACTCATCTTCAGTTAAAAAAAAAAAGTATTCAGAAGCTGACAAATCAACAAAAGATTTGGCAAATTAGCATAAAATATATCCAGCTTAGTAAAAATTGAAAAGCTCTTGTTACAGTATTTGTTTTCATGACATGGCTACCTTTTATCAGCATTGTACCTAACATCGCCTTGGAAACTGCTTTGTGGAGAAGCTCTACCAGAACAAAAGTAGGAAATTATTTGATAAATACTTAAGAGAAGTCATATATAGTGAAGGAATTTTTGCAATAATTTAACACTTATCAGAAATAAATGCTATCGAAAAAATCTGGCTGTTTAAAGTGTTTGTACATCTCAAAAGGAATTATGAAAAACGGCCCACAATAGCTTCCCCTACATGCAAATATTTTCATTATTATTAAAATAGTATTTTGTTTATACTACCAATACTATTGGATTCTGGCTTCATGTTGTGTAACATGAGTATTTTTGCAATATTTTCTTCCAGATGAGGTTATTAAGAGAATCCACAGCAAAAAACTCTTAGCAAACATCTCAAGATGATTATCTTTATATGTTATGATTTCAGAAATTAAAAGCCTGGGACATTCTTAAATGCTATTTTACTTCTAAATCAAGCTATTAGATTTCCCGCTTGAGTGATTTGTGAAGAAAACATTACATATATATTTTTTTCTGATTACCAAACTGCATTAGACACAAAAGTCTACTTGAAACTAGTTTACAGTTTAAAAACAGGTCTAATAACAGGTGAATGCTGAAAAATATGCAAACAAAATGGCAGACATGAATGACTTCATTTAAGGCATAATTGCTTCTCATCAACCCAAGAAATCATGCAGAAACAGTCCCTGTTTCAGCTAGCCGGGAAGAGACTGGAGAAATCACTCAGGCATAGATTCTAAATGGAAGGTCCACTCCTGGGTCTCAGCCAGGGAACTGCTCCACACACAGATCCAAGCCTAGGGACAATGGTCCTTAGAAGCACAGTTCATCATAACAGATAATTATACAGCAAGTAAAACAATAAGGTATTTTGGCCTTTCAATGGATAGACTAATTGTGGACTATGGAGTTCTGCCTGGGAGGCATAAAACACACCCCTCCGTGAGTCATTTTATTGTGGTGAGGAGTGGCATGAATTTTGTGGAAAGAGATTTTAGGAACTGGTGAGTTCCATATGTTGTTTTTTGCTGTATGTCTCGGGCACATAGCCAGAGTTTCCATGCACACAGCTAGAAGCTTTTTAAAAATTTCTTCCCACTTACCCGTTTAAATGTTTTAAGGAACATTTGTATATTTCTTTTTCCCCAGCGAAGTCGGTGATTGCAATTATTTTCCTCTTTTAAACATAATAACATTTCAACTTGGATAAGGTGGAAAGAACTATATTGGTCTTTTCAAAGGGAAAATATGTTAAGATTATGTATTTTATATATGGCTTTCATATGAATGCGTTCCTAGTGCTGGGCTAAAATATTCCTTGAAACTATTGTATATAATTTGTTTTCTAGGTTGTTTGTAGAGACAAAAAATCAAGGAAGGAAATACATGTAGTTCAAGACAGAGCAGCTTTTGAATAATTTTAAATGTGTCATTCTGCTTTATGCTCAGACAGTTCTTTTTCCTCTGCTTAAAAAGATGACAAGCAAGCAAACCCTTTTTTAGCAAATGCAAGTGTTAGTTCTTGGATGCCATGCAAAGAGTGCAAATGCATAAGAAGGCTGACCTCCTGCACTGGGAAACAAGTACTCTATCTCCGCAATTTGTGCAGCCCCACTGCCAGCCAATTAACTCGAAGTTGAGTTTTGACTCAAACTCATGACCCTTCAATCCCCACAGTCATGTGTTACATCTGGTATCATTGAATTAGTCCTTCCATTTTTTCTTTTTTTTTTCTTTTTTTTTTTTTTCAACCGTCCACTTTCTTTCTGCCAATTTTTTTTTCTAACCACTAATGATGATTCAAGAATCTTTGTGCACTATCTGCATATTTGTTTGTTTTTGAGTAGAGCTCCCTTGGAAAAAATCTGGCATACATTTTTCTCTTCTAAGAATACCATTCAATTCTGCATTTCATGATACCCTTTTTTCCTGTTCTGTACTATAATAGTGACCATTACATCATGTACCCTGAGGGCTGTGCTTAAAAAGAGAAAGGATGGTGAAATTAACAAAAATAAAAGGAACTCCCTGACTTGAATTCACAAACTGTGCTTGTTTTTGTTAAACAGAACAAAATCTGCAGTGACGATAGCAAGTTCAATAACGTGCAATGCATACGTTTTTCTTTCAGCCACAAAGCACCTTCCTTTAGAAATGCTTTTAAAATATTCTACGTAAACTACTGAAGATTCTCATTTTAAGTAGTACTCCCCAAGCTGTGAGTATATATTTTTAGTGTTTTTCGGTGGAATACAATTTATTATCCTGATCTTGTTTTCTTCACAATTGCTTGTAAAATTCTCTTTTAAAAATTCTAATGAAATTAAAAGTGGCTGTTGATTATTTCACTTTTTCAAAAGTCAGACTTGAAGAATTAGGCAGGCCTGAAAATACACTATGCTAAGCATTTTTATTTAGTACTGCTTTTCTCAGAATCCTATCCATGATATCAAAGTACAGGGAATGATAACCATGGCCAGAACAGAGAGATAATTCCAATGGTGAATGTGTAATCAGTCTTTCAGGGCTTAAACCAGTCTTTTTTTCTCATCATGTCTACACAATATTTTGTTACTCAGCTATTGTATGTGCTCTGTCCTTATGTCAGTGAACCTCCATGTAAATCTTCTGCTTGCCTTTTGAAACTAGTTGAATGCACCATTCCTCATATATACGTTTGCATCTGTGCATGTGTTTCCAAAATTAATTGAAAAATGAATACTCAGACACTAAGAAAGAAGTCTACGTTAGTGTGGTGCATCGGTAAAATATTTTTGTGAGTACTGTGTGCAAGTACGATAGTGTCATAGCACCATTCACAGCAAGAGCTTAACCATCAGTGAAAAATTAATGATACATTATTATTGAATGATGTGATATTTAAATATAAATGCATTTGAGTGCCCTATCAGTTTCCTCTTAATATTTTGCTGGTACAAATGTTTTTCTGACTTCTAAATCACACATTTGCTAAAATGAGCTCTGCTAGATATCAGTTTGAACACAGGCACAATGTGTCTCAGTCAGATTCATAAAACAGATAGTTGAACTAGAGTTTGACTTTTGACATCAACAATCTGACTTCAATATTTCTCCACAAAAAGAGACTTCTGACTCTCATTGCTGTTTCAGTGTGATGGATAGCTTTTCAGCTGCTGACAGCAGTGAATGTAATAAATGTAATCATCCACACCGGGGGCTGAATTCTATTTTTTAAGGTTTCCGTCTTGTGCATTATGAATGACAAAGTAACACCTGCAGTATTACAGTCACTCCTTTCTTACACAACTGAAATACAAAAATATTATTATAAGTTGTCTATGTATTAGTACTTCAGTGCTAAATAAGCTTTTAATTACCTACATATATTTTTTTTCTCTTGGAGAAACAGAGCTTAATTTGAGCTCTGTTTGACTTCCCTGATCATCTGGATTTTCATTGTCATTGCTTCATAATAATTTTATGTCATATATAATTACATAAAACCAGAGAAAACCAAAGAAGCTGCCAATCTGAACTGATCTAAGTGTTCATGAGTGTAAAAGTAGAAAAGCCTGGTTTGTTTGTGCCAACAACATTCAGTATGGTCTGTAACTGGGCTAGTGTTCCCTTGCTATTTATTTTTCAAATAGTCTTTCGATGTACAGTATAGCTGCTTAATCAGAGTGTTTTATGTACCACAATTAACAAAATGAGTGAATGTATATATTGGCAATACATTAAAAGTATTCAAATTATGTTTACCATTTAGTTTACTAAACATTTTACCATAGTTTTTTCACTCTATTCATATATAAGCAACTGTTATTATGTTTGTAACTAAAAATGTATAGTGGGACCTCATGCTGAATTCAAAATTAGTTCTAAACTTTCATTAAATAGCTTTATGGAGAAATATTTTTTGTTAATGAAATACTTATTTGGAATCACACGAAGCCACAGTTTGCATTTCCCCCCAGTCTCTGAAAGAGTGACTTGTCTTATTTTACATCTAATTAAAAGTTTATGGAGATGCAATGGATTTTTGTGCAAATTAGAATTAATTAGAGTTATTAAGAAGCCATGAAAAGAAGGATTTGAGAAATAGTGAGAAATATTATTTAAACCCTAATGGAATTCAGTGAAACCCACAGGTCTATTACAGGCCTCTGATTTGCCAGGATCACTGCAGGGAATCTAACATTAATAAGCACACTGGTAATTAAATCATTTGTTACTTTGTCTGTAATGTTGTAATGTTTCACTGATACTCTGTCAGAGCTCTTTGTGCAGATCAGAGCTAATCAAAGGTAATCAATTTTCAGCATTTGAGAAATCTGTAAATGATTATACATTCATCAGATCATTTAGTGGAGTGCAAGGAAAGTGCAATGCAATTAATCTTCCTGCATGAGGAGGAATTACCACCACAGAATTCAACAGTTATAATTAATTTCATTGTCTTGCTGTGAATTTTGATTGCTTTTCTTTGGACTGTATAGTACAAATGATGATTCATTGCAAAGTATTTGCAAAGCAAACACACCAGTGTTCTATGCAAATTAAAGTAGCTGTATAACAGATAGGTTTCAAACTTCCTATTTACTCAGGGTTGTTGAGTACTAATTTGCCAAATAATTGCTTGTTAACTTTATACGCTCTTCCTCTGAATATTGAGATTGGTTACCAATATAAATAGAAAGCACATGCTGTTTGATATCTTGTGGTATGTATCCAAAATACTAGTTAGTACTTAAACTTGTACTCAACTATAAAAAAACATAATTAGATGCATATTTTCTGAAAGCCATAAGTTCTACCTTTTTAATATTTTGATGATTTCCTTTTTTTTTCAGTTTGAGCTGTTCAAAAAGACAAAAGGAATTTTAGTAGCTTTACCTTAAATAACCATATAAGTACAAACCAAGCAAAATATTAATTTATCATTATACATTTAGTATTAATTTTCCTTCATTCCCACAACCAAATATTAAGTAGCTTTTCCAGGATATTGCCAAGCTGTAGTAGGCACTGTAGACACATTTAGAAACACAAGGCTGTAAAAAACCAAATGTGCTCAAGGTTCCCCTACAAAACCAGAGCCTACTTAAAGAGACAAGAGTGATGAGTAGATATGCACGCTGATGAAGATTCATTTACAGGGCTGGAAGCTAATTTTAGACTTTGGTAAGGAACTAGATGCTACTAGAATAAGCACAATTTGCACATTGTTAATAACATACTAACAGAGGAGACATTCTCAGATTTTACAAATGCCAAAATTTCATTGTAGACTTGCCAATCAATTTCAAAAGGTGTTGAATAGGGCTCTGCAGAGTGGAATATGGGGGTAAGTATTTAGGTAAGTGTGGTAAGAATGAGTAGTTGCAGGCTTTATATTTAATATGTTCGCTGATCATTGAGTAAGTAATTTAAATATTATTTTACAAGGTGTAATACGTAACAAATATTGGGAGTTATCAGAGGATGTGTAGTTAATCATCACTGGCAGCATTTTATGTTAGATACCACTTAACTATAATCAGCATGAAGTTTTCATTAAAAAGACAATGTGTTATTTTGTTCTGTACAAATGAGGTCTGGCAATAATAATCATGTGCATGATTTTATAGGTATATATAGGCATGTATATATGCTTATGTGGTATGCTGTACAAAATATACATATTCTTGAAAAGCAAATTCTTCCATTGTTAACTGCTGTCTTTATGACAGCATCACAAATAATACATGATGTAATTTTTAAATAAAAGAGAGAAATATTAAAGACTGCATGAGGAAGGGCAGTAACATTTCAGTACTAAACAATAAGACCTAAACAGTGCACAGCTAATTAGTGTAGAGTACTAACAGGGGACAGAATGAGATATGTTCAGAAGTGTCAAAATGTGGAGCTGGAAAACTGATTGCATAAGTGCTTTTGAGAGCCCAGTAAAATTCTTAGAATAAAAGTACAAGAGGTTTAAGGCATTTGAACTCATCTTTTCTCTGTTTCAAGATACTTGGCCATGACTAAGTGAATAGGATGAGTCTGACTCAATGTTTACAGTCCATAGCTGAAATTGCAGACATATAAATCTAGATATGAAGTAAATACCACTTTCAAAATTTAAAGTTGAACAGAAAAAGATTCTGACTGCTTATAATCTGTTCTGCTATCTCTCCACAGCTTGCAAAGGTTTTTTGCAGATGGCATCTTTTCTTGTACCAATGAAAACTAAAAGACGAATCTTAAAATTTAGAGTACAACAACCCAGGGAGTGCATGCCATTACTGGTATAAGAAATGCTTATTTTTAATAGATAATCAGTAGTATTTTCATCTGAAGAGAACAACTCAAAATAGCTGCAAAATAGTTCTTAATGGATATTGGGTATACAGTGGATCTATACCTTTTTGTGGAAGCTCCTAAAAATATAACATTGTATTAGAAATCTTAGAAAAGTAACACCTTTCCTAAAATTGAGTTAAATGAATTTCTGGCATTTCAACTGATTTGGACCACCCACACAAGAGCAGTTAGCATGGACTTGTTCATCACAATTGCTGGAAGAAACTAGTGAGAGGAAAATATTTATATGCTTCTGAATAAGAATTTTAATTTGTCTTTTAACAGGGGGTAAGAAGATAAAAGGAAAGGCAAGGTTTTCAACCTAGGGAGTCTGTCTACTCTTTGAGTCACAAAACCTTCCACATTATACAAGGGACAACCAGCACAATCCTATCCATCCTGGACTGGAGCTCCATGGACCATGGATTTCTGTGTTTATTTATGTTCCAGTATCTTCCTTTAAGAAAATCCCACAATGAAATGGAAGAGGTGAAACAGCCAAAAAGTAATATTAAATGAAGTGTCTCCCAAATCCATGCATGCCTATTCCTATACTTCACTGTCATCTTTTTGTAAGATAGCTACTGATTCTACATTACCATTCTTCATTTTCTCTGACTGCAAAAAAGACTTCAAACAGTTAAGATTCATACACAGGGAAGTTTCGAAAAGGTCAGTTTTACATTGCATGAAGGCCATTCCCAAAATGCACACTGACCTCTCACTGGCTCTATTCAGTTCACTTTTCTTTGTCATCACAATCTCTGTAACATGATGGAAACCTGCAGTCATATTCTCATTCTATGCTCCAAGGAGTTTAGCTTATCTGAATTGCACTATGTTCACTTTTTGTAAGTAAAGTATCCCATATTTAAGTTCATTTTTTTATTTTGCTTTTTCTTTCACTTCTTTCAATGATCTTTTATTGTCTATAGTCTAGATTTCTGCCAAGTTTGTGAACTGCACTTGTCAGAGTATTGCCCACAACTCTGTGTGCCTTTGTTGAAGCTGTAGAAATAAAATGAATAGTATAAAAGCTTGATGGCATCTGTGGATAGGAAACTCATTAAAAGCCTCAGTCTTCTGTTTTATTTCTAACCACATTGCCCTGTGGGATTTCAAGGTCTTGCAGGATGAAACCAGCAGGACTCATTACTTCTAAAACAATGTTTAGAGTTCTATTGGTGGTGGAATGTTCTGCCAGTCAGGTAAAAAACCTAGGCCTTTATCCTTCCTGGGACAATACCAGGCAGCTCAGAAACTGCTTGGAAAAGTCATGCCTTTGAATGCAACTGCAGGTGTTGCTCCTCAAAGACTGTTGGTACCCTCCTATGCACCCTTCAAAGGAATAATAGAAAATTCACTTTGGGATTCAAATGAAGTCTAAGAAAAATTGAAATAATAGGAACAAACTTTTGAGACTTCCTACATTTTTCCCACGAACCTATGGACCATGACTAATACCCTGAGGGCAAAAAAACATCCTTTTTCCGTCTTACACAGGCATAGAATTCACAGTGTCAGATAAATAAGCTTCATGACCTCACCTTGTTTAAGGCTACTATTCAATTACTAGCAAAGACTAGTCACCACAGTGAGAACAGAGTGTGGCATTCTGATTGCTCACATTAATTGGTATTAATTCAAAATTTATATCATGAAAGAATAATAAAAGAATTATATGAACTTTCATTGCAAGATAGAAATTAAAAACATTTAGCAAAAAGTAATTAGCATTAGTTTGAGTAAACTCATGGCTCACTTTTTCTGTGTAATTAGATATAATTACAAGAATATTCTTGAATATATGATAGAAACAGGAAGGGCTTTGCAAGTGTGAAAGTGATTTATCCTCTTAAAGTAGTATCATATCTTTGTCAGTTAGAATTACTTCTCTCAATTTGCCAAGTAGCTTATCCATAATGTGTGAAAATGTCAATAATTTGTAAAAATATCTAAGGCAGTGATAATAAATAAAGTACACTGGTGTATATACTTACTCATTGAAAAACCCAAGGCTGCTGTTACACAAAAGAATGTAAATTATCTAAAATGTAAGGAATGACCCATGCTAATGTTAATTTTATAGATGAGATTTAATGAACTTTCACACCTGAGCAAGTATGCTGTAACGATAAATTGCTTGAGCAGAAAATTTTCTGTAAAGATGATCAGGTCACATGCACATTACTTCCTTGCAACTCATAAAACAGCAAGATAGGATGAGACTGAGGGCTGGAGATAGCTGAGCAGCAAAAGGTCTGTTTTATATCTAACAATTAGATGCGTTTCAATAACAGTAATGACAAACAGCTAGATTGCTATTACAGAACCTGTAGAGATTTCCCCTATACAAACAAGTTTGCCAGCAATAAGTTTATCACCAGACCTACTGAGGGGATAAGTTATAGTATGTACACATGTTAGAGCTAAGGAATTAGAAAGAAATATGCTCTATTTCCTTATCAGCTTCCAAGATGACTATGGCAAAAAACAGTGGCAAAGAATTTTTTCATTTAACATTTTTTTTTTTTTTTTTTGGAGTGTGTCACCTCCAGTAGTTCTCCTATAATTTCTCACTAGAGCAGATATTTTGAATTTCTAAGGCATTCTGTATCTGTGAAAACCTTTGGCAACAATTCAGTCTGTATAGTACAGGATTGTTTACTTACAATTTAGAATTGTATACACTTAAAACAAATGGTCTAAATGTGGCACATATTCTGTGAGGTTTATTTACTTTGAATATGAAGTTCTTTCTTTTACTTACATTTACATTAGAAATAGGAAACCATAGCATTATTTCTGGTGGTAAATGAAAGAACTGAAGACTATTGGATGAAAACAAATGATGCCCTTCAAAAGAAGATACAGTTGGGAGCTTTGTATAATTGCTTCTGCATTACTGCTCCCACAGGACCAGCTGAAGAGATTACCATCCCCAGCCAACCCCCAACTGTTTATTGCTATCCTCTTGCCAGAGAACACTGGCTTGCCAGATCCACTGGTTAAATTACTTGTGTGATCCCTCTCTAATTTATTTCAAAGTGAGTTGGGTAAAGCAGGCAAGTAAAAAAAATTCTATTACTTCAATGGTTTATGCTGGCTCATTTTAATTTTAATGGCCTAGAAAGCAATCTCAGCAACAGCTTAGCCAGGAAAACTAAATGAGTGACAGCTATGGAAAGCAGGCTGAGGTTGGTAAACTTCAACTTGCAGAACTGCAGCTGAAAGGGGAAAGATGCCCATACTGTGCAGATTAAAACCAAGGTCAATCAAAACATTTGGGCACCTATGTAACTTATATAAAATAGATCATCCTACCTTTTTTAATGGGGCTACTAATAAGATATTAATTGAAATTATTCTTATGTTGTTATGGAAAACATGAGGTTTATTTAATAAAATTTTATATATGAAAATTAGGAGTCTTGTCTGCATATGTCTTCTTAGCTTGCCCTGAAATCAATGGAAGAGGTACCATCTCTAGGCTGGTAATTTCCCCAGCTTTTTAAGAAAAGAGATGTGAGTTGCATTCTGAAGATGTTCAGCACTAGGAAATCCATTACTGAAGTTGGAATATGCATCCATCTCCTAGGCTGCTGAAGTTAAGTGAACTGAATCCTATCCTATCATAGAAAAAACTTTCTTAAATGGGACAATAATACTAACCAATGTACTTATGGCATAACCAGCCATTTCGGGAAAAGATTATGAAGTATATATTTTGCATTAGCATTTGCTTTCCTGATAAATATGAACAGAGAAATGCAGTAGACACATCTATTTCTTTGGATTACCTGCACAGATATACTTAATTTAGCTATGTAGATCTCTTTATATATAGTGTCCTATGAAAAAGAACATTTTAAGAAACATAAAAATTGAACAAACTGACTAAGTTGAAATAAAACATTTTTATAGTCTTTGAACTCTATATTTTTATTTTAAAATATGTTGCCCAAAAAGGTTCAAGCTTTCTACAGCTTTTGTTGTCTCTGTTCTGAGACAAAGGCTGAAATGTTCCACAGAATTTTAGAAATGGAGAATTCTTAGAAATCTTAGAAATTTCCTCTCACAATTGTAAATCAACTTAAACTAACATAGTAAAATTCTCCAAAATGCTTTAGTCACTTGCCATCTCAAATTCAACAAGTTCAAGGCCTGCTCTTTGCCAGCAAGTTATCAAATACTCAGGTGGAGAGTGTATTGGAAGCTTTTCAACTATTAATGAGTAATGTTGTAACATCAGATTGCAACTGAACAAAGATGACATCGTGAAATCATTCCACTGCTGATAATAGGCATTTGATTACAGCTTCTATATTATTTCTCTCTATCCTTCTGATAATGGGCAAGAGCTGCGCAGAAATAACTAAATTAGCTAAAAATGTTTATTTACTCAGTAGTAGTACTATCATATTTAATATTGGAGTAGGAATGGCATTTCATCGTCCCATCAGAAACACTACTAAGCTAGAGAATTAGCAACTTAATTCAGGCCCAGATTCAACTATTCGGTTTAATAATAGCAGGAAGAGGCTAAGTCATGACAAGAGAAAAGATACAAAGCTGAAACACTTTAGAGTCTAGTTACCAAAGAGCATACAATGTATATAGTCAGGACAATAGGATGATCCTCAATTCTGTGAATGTGTTTCCCACAGAAATTGGAAGTATATAAATGTACATGTCAAAAACCAAAACAACAAAAAACTTTAGTGAGAATTTAGCGGTTCTGACACTTTTTCACAATTTTGAATCATTTCATCTTCTTGACAGGCTTAGGCACGTCTTCATCTTTCATTTTGACATTATTAACTTTTCTCCTCCTTCATTAAATACTATACTTTTAATTTAATTGACATATCAGTATTTTATTTAGGACAAGTTTTCTTGTTTTTTTGAAACCTGGAATCTGGGGAAGCTGGCATATGGGGGAAAACCACTAGTGAGGAATACCATTATAATAAAAATTCATGCAATACACAGTGTGTTTAAGAGCATGAATCTTAGATGGAGTTCATTCACTAAAAATATACATCTCTAGACCAGTCTTTCTATAAATAAATGTTAGTTCATGCTCCAGACTGCAAGTTTTCTGCAGTTTGCTGCAGATGTGATAGGACTTGCTTTAACATAATAATTTTGTCATATCTGTAAGCATCCCACACTTGGACAGCTGGAGGAGCATTAAGTGTGTGTGCAGAAGAACATTGTACCCTCTGAACCTATGTTTCTCATATTCTGCAAGAATTGCCTGCAACACACTTTCACACTGCATTGTACCAGTCAGAGAGAATACAAATATGGACAAGAACAAGGTTCATAACACCTTACCCTGCTGATAAGGTGTTTTTCACCTGTGTAGCTAAGATTTTATGCTGTTTCCTTCTTAAGCACATTTTCACTCTGTTGTAATTTGATAGTTGCAGAATGAAAGAGAAATTTTTTTCTTGCTTGTAATGAGGAAAACATTTCACGAGGAGTTCAGGAGGACTTGTTCTCATGTCCCTACAGTCCTGCAATGGAGTCTTGTCAATTTAACAAATCCAATGATAACTATAGGTACATATGCACTCATTGACTGAGAATTTTAATACATATTCATTGTTTTTTTCCTGTGCTGCTTTTCCTTCTCTCCTAATCTTAATTTTTCATTCTATCACACATAAGATTTTATCTACCTGACCTTCACCTCTGCAAGGGTACAATTATGAGCAAGTTGCCCTTGCACTGAGTTTCGCTGCCCAGCTGCCAAGTTTAAACCCCAGTTTTGTTAGAGACTACAGAGAACTAAAAGGCAGTATGTTGGAGAGTCTTAAACCATGCCACTTAGAAAACTGATACGAAGAATTAAACAATTCAGGTTATAAGAGTTCATTACTACCTTGTTGACAGTAAGTGATCACACAGTACTTTATGGGAATATGTTCTATCATCTCCAACTAGCAAGAAAAAATTATTTCCATCCTGATGACATTATCTCCTGTCCAAATTTGTGACACACAACATCACTAAGTTTTATTAATTTATTGATTTATTCCTCAGTGCCCTGAGATGGTCAGGTCAGTCCTCTGGCTCTGCACTGCTTTCTTAGAGGTGTTGCAGTAGTCCAAATCAACTCCATTCTCTCCCTAGTTGCCTACTAGGACTTTGTCCTTACTGGAATTACACATGTGCTGGTTTATTTGCTAGCACAGACTAGAGTGACTCAACTCTATAAAAGAGTTAACAGTTTCATGTTTGACACCTCCCAGCTAATACTGGGCATTGGTTTGAGCACTGGTGATGTTTAAAACTCCTAGAGTGCAAAGGAAATCTGGGTTTAAGTATTAAAAAGGCATTTTTTTTATTAGAAGTTAAAATATGACACTTTTTCAACAGCTGTGAAGCCACTATACTGTAGGAATAATTTTTTTCCTTGTTTATTCTAGAGACTGGGGAAGGCATGGTTTGGGGGAAAACAATAATAAAACAAATTGGTGCTAAATTAGTTTTTATTTTTATTAGCAACTATATATGTCTGATCAGGAATTTTGTAATTTTAGAATGTCCTAAAAAGAATCAAATCTTTTATTGAAAGCAGAACTGAACTTTGAGTGTTTGTTCTTCTTGCTGTATTTATTAATCATTTTAGTTTCTGAGATGTTTTCTTAATATTGCTTAATATTGCATCAGTTCTAAACCATAATATAGGTGAATACATCTGTTGTTTACACTGAGATGACTAACTACCAGATAAAAAATTTGTATTAAAAATAAATTATAGCATAGCAATGCAATAATGATTTTGAAAAGCCTCATGGGGAAGAACCTCTTCCTAACATATAATCTAAACCTACCCTGTGCTAGTTTAAAACCATTGCCCCTTGTCCTACAGCTACATGCCCTGACCAGTAGTCGCTCCCTAGCTTTCTGTTAGGCCCCTTCAGGTACGGGGAGGCCACTATGTAGTCTCCTCAAAGCCTCCTCTTCTCCAAGCTCAACAGCCCCAACTCTCTCAGCCTGATCACCCTGGTGGCCCTCCTCTGGACTNTCACCCTGGTGGCCCTCGTCTGGACTCTCTCCAACAGCTCAATGTCCTTCTTGTGCTGAGGGCTCCAGAACTGGAGACAGTACTCCATGTGGGGTCTCACAAGGTCAGAGTAAAGGGGCACAATCAACTATCTCACTCTGCTGGCCACGGTTCTTCTGATGTAGCCCAGGACATGGCTGCCCTTTTGGGCTATGAGCTCTCCATATTGGCTCGTGTCCGGCGTTTCATTCAGCAGTACCCCCAAGTCCTTTTCTGTAGAGATACTCTATCACATGTCCTTCCAGTCTGTCTGACCCTTTCAAAGTGCAATATANCTGGTGGCCCTCGTCTGGACTCTCTCCAACAGCTCAATGTCCTTCTTGTGCTGAGGGCTCCAGAACTGGAGACAGTACTCCATGTGGGGTCTCACAAGGTCAGAGTAAAGGGGCACAATCAACTATCTCACTCTGCTGGCCACGGTTCTTCTGATGTAGCCCAGGACATGGCTGCCCTTTTGGGCTATGAGCTCTCCATATTGGCTCGTGTCCGGCGTTTCATTCAGCAGTACCCCCAAGTCCTTTTCTGTAGAGATACTCTATCACATGTCCTTCCAGTCTGTCTGACCCTTTCAAAGTGCAATATATTGCACTTGTCCTTGTTAAACTTCATGAGGTTTTCATGGGCCTACCTCTCTAATCTGCCCTCTGGCATGTTGACTGTACCCCTCAGTTTGAGGGTGCACTGTCTTCCACTGCCTGTATCATCTATGAAGATATAAAACAGCATGGGGCCTACAACAGATCCCTGAGGGACACCATTTGTCACTCTTCACCTGGACACCAAGCTATTGAGCGCTACCCTCTGAATGTGACCATCTGGACAGTTCTTTATCCAANTGCCTGTATCATCTATGAAGATATAAAACAGCATGGGGCCTACAACAGATCCCTGAGGGACACCATTTGTCACTCTTCACCTGGACACCAAGCTATTGAGCGCTACCCTCTGAATGTGACCATCTGGACAGTTCTTTATCCAACAAATAGTCCACCCATCAAATCCAACTTAAGAGTTGTAGGGGAATAAACTTTGTAGGGGTCAAAAGCCTTGGAGAAGTCCACATAGATGATGTCCACATGTCTTGGCACTTGGTGGCCTTAAAAGGTCTCAAGGTAGAAAGCCACTAGGTTGGTCAGGCATGACTTGCCCTTGGTGAAGCTGTGCTGGCTGTCTGAAATGATTTACCCATACAACATGTGTGACAGCATATCTTCTAGGAGAATCTGCTCCATGATCTTCCCAGGCATGGAGGTGAGACCGACAGGTCGGTAGTTACTGCCATCCTCCTTTCTACCCTTTTTGAAAATGGGTGTAATGTTCACCTTCTTCCAGTCACCAGGGACTTCACCTGACTGCCATCACTTCTTAAATATCACAGAGAGTGGCTTTGGTTCTGTTTCTTCATCTCTGTCCCTTACAACCACCTACAAACACATCTGCTTTCAGTACCATTAGTGCCAATTAGCGCTTGTATTTGCACCTGATCATAACAAGGTCATTATGAATTAAGTTCTTCTGCACACATGATCATGGCAAGTTCTTAAACTGGGAGACTGGATCACATTAAATTCTCAGCCCTCCTTTCTCAGCTGCACAGGTCACGTGAAGACCTGGACTCAGTGACACGAGTTAGGACAGAACTAACCCTGAAAAAATTAATTCCTTGGAATGCAGAAAGAGACTTAAGCTTTGAATGTCACAAGAAATACTGCAGTGTAAAGGTACAATATGTGATGTAAATGGAAGAAAAGTAAACTTTCTCCAGTTCAGTTATTTTTTGTTTAAAAAAAGGCCCCTGATATATGAAGATAACTGGTGTTATACAAATATGTTTCTAGATTAAGTCTAAGGTTGGTTATCATACCAACAAAATGAGGGCTCCTTCAGGAAGGAGAATTGCTAAGATGAATTGAGAGACTAGAACTGTAACTGAATGTTGTATGTTCTACATAAGGTAGAAAAATCATAAATAAAATTTCACTTCAGTGGTATCTGCTGAGTGCTTCTTATAAGCACTTTTTCCAAACAAAATTTGTGCTGACATATCTCTAAGGAAGGAAATATTATACATATGATTCAGAATACAGATATATAACATCCAAATGTGCATAAGAGATGTTTGCTTTTTTGGTCTTATTTGCATGTATCTCATAAATATGCCTAGACAATATTACTGATTTATACTCAGCTTGTTACTTATGTATAAAGGGTGAAGCCTCATAAAAGGACACGTTTTCTCCAGTATAACAGTATATATTTGTTTATTTCTGCATAGTGTTCGTGTCACTGCAGTTAAATTTGCAGCCCACACTTTGAGGGTATACCACCCATTTTGAAGTTATGATGATGATTTTCATATGCATGTTTTCTCCTTCAAGCAAGATGAAAAATGTTTCAGCAAAAGCATAAGAAAGCTATTTTAAGATCTTTGAAGAAAAAATTAATATGTTGTGCTGATAATATTTCATCTTAATCTGGCATCGCCCAGACTTGTCTCTTTCAAGGAAGGGAGGACATCTGGGAATGAGTGAAAGCCACAATAAAATAAGATCTGAAATATGATGGCATAGCTGTTTCTTGACAGTTATATTCAATGAGCAGGAATAGGTGGTATGATAAAGGTGCATGATTTATTGTTATACTCAATTACATGAGCTGCACAATATTGTCAATTTAAAGGGAACTGAACTGGTATTTTAGAAATGGAAGTATGAAATAAAACACAGCTATACTTATCAATTTTCATAGCATAGAAACAAAAATATGCCTTCAAGTAGCTAGAGAGAACCTCAGTGAGCAGGGATCCCTTTGATATATTGTTGTTTCTCATACAGAATTGATATTGGTTTGACATTTGAGCTTCATATGCTTTGTCACCCAATGTAGGATGTGAAAGACCATTCTACTTTGTCTAACCTAACAAACTGAACATTAAAGGGGGGGATAATATCTATCAGTATATTCTTCAGTCAGGTATTAGAGGAAAGAAAGAACTATTTAAGCCATGTTGTCAAAAGAGCATTCAGATACAAACAAGCCATGAGGCTAGAAGTGAAAGCAAGATTTCTAGCCTTCACTGAATTGAGGTTCAGGATGTCCCAGGATATCATAACTAAATAAAGTGAAAAATATCAAATGCCAATTAATAGTTTACAGCACCACATTAAATGTTTCATCTGTGAATTTCATGCATTGGTCTTTTCTACAATGGTTTAAGCCATCGTTTCAGGAGTAACAGTATTTAACATGGCTCTCAATCCCATATTCCATTTTAACTCAGCAACTTTTTCATGTCTGGTTTTATTCCAATTTTTTTAATTGTCTCCTACATACTACAAAATCAAGTTCCTTTTTTCTTTAAATGCCAGCTGCTAGAATATGATTTTTTCAGTAATTAGATAGATGAGATCTGTTGTCTGCATAAAATATGAATAGAATTAGTATTAGATAAATTACTGCACTATTTAATATTGAAAAAGTGATATCCCAATCAATGAGAACAACTGAGTTACACTTCAAGTTGCATTTACTTATATATGGTATATATTGTCTCTGCCTGTTGCTCAAGAATTAGCTATCAGTAAGGTAAATTCTGAAAACAATTTTTTACACCCTCAGGTCTTCTCTTGGAAAAAGATCTTCAGAAAAAGATCTCATAGGACTTTCAATCACATTTTTATGCTGCAGAAAGGAAAGCAGTTAAAAGAAGGGAAACCTTGGTTTGAGTGGCACCGTCTAAAGACTGTCTTGAAAGAGACGAGTGTGAAGAAATGGTGTTAGGGATGCTGCCATGTCCATTCTCCTGGATCCTAAGGGTCAGACATGGAAGAAGAGCCACAAGTGCAGGTCATGGGCTTTAGTTATTAACAGTCCCAGTCCCTTGTTATAGATATAATTGACCAGTATTACCAAATCTTTCAGACAGGTGATACAATCCCTACTTAATTTTTATCTGCATTAATTTTAAAAGTAAACTGTAAGTGATTCACTATTTCTATACGCATCTTTTTTTCTTGGTATTTTACAGAAATTTTCTACTGTTTACATTAATATCTTTGCTTCTCCATCACTGACTATATACCATGCCACCAGAACTTCATCAGCATGTCTCGTCTTATCGTGCATCAGGGACATGGGCATTGAATCATAGCATTCCTGCAACAGTCAGATGTAGAAAAAAATACATCGTCACCCTAATCAAGCTTTTAAAAGGAAAACAATGCATTTTTCAGAAACAGAACCCTCAATGATAATAATAAATTAATTTTTTTTTTGTTTTAAAATTAGTTCATTTGTTGTAACTGTTTCCTCAAATTGCTTTTGGTATTAATGTAGTTTTAGAATTAATGGATTGTTTTATGGAGGTTATTTTATGTTTATATCTTTTTGATTGGATAAATGCCTCCAAAGAAGATCTTAGTGCTGTGCTGTGGATATGTGCTCATCTACAGGGGTGAGAATTTGGACATTAAATGAAAAAAAGATTCTGTTCTTACAGGAGTAAATTCGAGCAAAGCATTTCTGATTATCTTGAGTTGGAATGGGAAAGCATAAATAATCCATTCAATTGGAAATTCCACAGCAAAACTTACAGAAAATATTGGTATTCCAAGCTTTTATTCTAATACTGAATTAATTATATTTTTCGTTGCTCTAGAAATCTGATAACATGTCCTACAATCCACACATCTGTGAAATCAGGATTTGGGCTTTATATTTCTAATTGTGTATGCAAGCTTTTTACAGCTATTCCTGGACAAGTCTCTGCATATTTAGATGTTTTCTTACAGTCTTATTGCAGAATTTTAATAATTCTGCACTATCTGCATTTGCGCTTGTGCATTATTATGCCCAAATATATAAAAGGCTCCACCCTAGCTCTGATTTTATCTGTATATTCTACCCTGATATTGATCTACTTTGATGCCCTCTCCTGAACTGGTACCAAAGTTAACTCTTTCATATCTTCATTTCATTTACACTCCGATCTCTGTCCCAGTGCAGATACATAAACTGGAGAATCAACATTAGGAGCTGAACACGCAAGATTCTACCACTTTCCAATGGGAGATTTGTGAATGGTGCAATAGATCTCAGTGTTTGGATGGTTTTCCTTAATAATCAAAATTTTCTGTTGTTTTATTTTATACCAGTTAATTAATTATCTAAATGGTTTTTTTCCTCTTCAGCATTTCTTTTGCTGAATAACTATAAACAGTCACTAATTCCTTGATCTTTCTCCCAGTCAAGTGGTGAAATTTTTCATGCCAAAAAAAGCAGCTAATGCTTTGGAAAGTGGTGTAAAGTGAAAAAGAGCATTTTTCCCTACTGAAAAAGACAAGTTATTTTAAATTGCAAGAAAAACATAATTTTAGATTATTACATACATGCACTAATTAAATCACCTACAGATGATTAGAGTTTTTATAATTTTTTTACTTTCTATTTGCTATTAAATATGGTAAATCAAATACACAATGAAAGAAAAATGACAGCTTCTATCAAAATTATCTCAGAAACATTTATTTTTTGAAAAACATAATAAAAAACCCCCAAAGTTTTGAGAGATAAAAGTAGTAATCTTTATCTACCTCTAGTCAACTGTGAAGCTAACTTAATAAACATACAAGTTTTAGTTCTAAATGCATTCTACTATTTGCAACTAAAATCTTGTGATCAACAGAAAACAGTTGTTTCTGTTTAATCATCATAAAAGAAAAACAGAGAAGAAAACAATAGAAACGTTTTGCCTATGATACTAGTATTTCTAGTATGAACCATAGGAACCAGGTAGGAACCATAACCAGAAACCACATTCAAACATGTATTACTTATCAGACCAAATTACCAAACTTACAGGCAATACATTATTGTATCTTCTAATGAACTTTGGTCATGTCCAGGAATGAAAGATCAATGTCTCATTCATTCTCTCTCAATTTTTACTAAATCCACTGTCATGTAATGGCTAAACTAAAATGATGTGGACTGTCAGACGCTTCCTGAGACAAACATTCCCCCTGTATATCAACACTCCACCTCCGATGCACCTTTTTAGTCCTCTCATTTGATTTGCTTGGTGATCAGCTTGGCAGTTTTAAAACGCTGGTGCTTACTTTGGTAGGCAGCTTGGGAAATAAAAATAATTAATTCTATTCACCTGGCAACACTTTCCTCTTAAAACAACAATTCTTAAAACTAAAGAAATAACCAGCCTTCTTTTCTTCCCTTCCTTCATGATCCTGCAAAACTTCCCTAATATCAGAGCATGTGCCTTAGGTTAGTCCCAAAATGCCACTCCGAAAGACAGATGCCCCATCCTCCTCTCTCAAAAGAAAGAGGAAGGAATTAAGGTATTTATGAGTTCAGAAAAATTATAAACTACTTTCACAGATAATAAGGTAATAAATAAAATAAAAATAAAAAAGAAAAAGACAAAGATAAAATGGTACAAAATTTATACAAAACTGTATCAAACTCCCAGGATGACAATCAAGTCCCCAGCAGAAGCAGGGGTCAGTAAGGGTCAGGAGCTGGATGCTGGATCTGGAGTCAAGACAGCTCAGTTCAGGGTCAAAGGCAAATGAACAGAGTCTTTCCCAGACATCAGCCATCAAAGAAAGAGAGTTGACCCTTTGATCTCTCAAATTTTATACTGAGCATGGGGCAGTTGGAATGGAATACTCCTCCTGGTCAATTTTGGGTCACCTGCTCTGTCCACTCCTCCTATGTTTTTCCACTTCCAGTCCCTGGTGGGGCAAGTGATGAATTTTCTGACCTCGATCACCACAGTGATAAATGAAAATAAGAGCCTCTTGTATACCACTTGTTGGTATGATCAGGTCTTACTCTGAGAGCGAACAGTTTCTGAACAATGTGCTGTTAATTTCAGAGTTTAGTCAGACAGAAAAGGCCTAGCTGAAAATTGAAGTTACAAACTAGAAAATTTGCTCTATTTTACCTCAAACCAGGACAGCATGTTTTGATCAAATCTGCAAAATAAACAGTGTCACCCTGATACTTTGTACCTTAAGTTCCTCCCTATGTGCTGATCATAATAGTCTCTTTCAAGCTGTAGCTGGTTTTGGATGAAATCCCTATATTCTCACTTCAACAACTGACAGTAATGATCTCTCCTCTCTGACCAATGACAATTTAGCACTGTCACCATGTGAGATATTGTATCTTCGTTGTCCTGTTTCTGCCAAAAAATTTGTCATAATAAATGCAATAGAATAAGGGGCTTCTTTTTATGTTGGCGTACCTAACAGCTGCTTATTTTGATCATGGAACTGATTCTTCATAGCCTCCAACGTTTTTGCAAACAGCAATCTGGTTTTAATTAAAATGTTTGTAAGGAAATTTGCTGTAACTGAGATTCCTGCTAAATCCTACATTTTGAATTTCTGGTCATGACATTTGGTCCATGTCTGGAGGCATTTTGGAGGTACATGTAAGTGAAGCCAGGAGCAGATACATATATCACCTGGAGGTGGAAACTGAAAGGAGAGCTTTGCAGTTGCGTTGCAAACATTCTGGATCTGACATTTCTCTTAGGAAACTGCTTCCTGCCTGCATAATACTGAGGCCCAGAATCTGGATCCAAACACCAGTCTGAATTGTGGTATAAATTCTGGCACACAAAAGTGGTATTCAAGGAGTTAGACATACTTGGTTGAGTAACAACTTGCAGTGAGGACTGGTGATCTGGTTTCAGTTTGTACTGGCAGCTCCTCCCATTGGTTGCAACATCTCCAATTTAGCTGTATTGGACTGTGGCAACTTTATTTCCTCCTTTACTGAGTACTGCATAAAAGGACCATTGGTTTCCACAGAGCAATGCCTCTGAAACATCAAGGCCATGCAATCACTTCCCATTTTTCTTTTGCCCAGAAGTAGTGAGGCAAAAGACAGGCAGCAAAGTTTCCCAGCCTGCACTTATGAGAGAGGAGCCAAGGAAAAAAGTAACATTAAACAGCAACTTTGCCTAGCAGTGGATAAATCCAGGCTGTTACTGCTGGGAATAATATCCCTAATGTCTGCTACTCCGTATCTCCTCTCAGTCCTAAAAATATCTCAGCCATTTCCACCTCTGGGGCATTTTTTAAAGTAATTTCACTCCTGTCATTCTCTATTTCAAGTCAATGCATTCCTGTTTCATCCCCAGCATAGACCTAAAACTCAGTATAATTTTAAGGTTTATTTTACACACAGCGATGATTATTTCAGTGTCAGCCCAGTACCAGAATACCATTATTCAACACTGTCACAATTTGTTTCTCCAGATTCCTTCCATAAGGACTATGTGGGGAGGGGGGGAAATCTCTCACTAGCAGGCATAATTAATTTTGTGTTTGTTTTTAATATAATCAGCTAATTAGTGGTGTGACATAGTTCATTTGTGACTTTAAAAATATTTATGATCCTTTACGATTCAATTCTATGCTTTGGAGGAAAATAACTTTACAGTGTTTAAAATGCAGAACATTGCCAATTTTTTAAAAAAGAAAAAGATTTGGACTGCTGGACTGAATCTGCCCTACTTGCTGGCACTCCATGATCAAGATCAGTCTTATAGAGATGACCTTGGTGTATATTCTTCAATATATGCCTGGAACTCTTATCTCCTTGTACCACTGCAGCAGTAAGTAGAGAAGAAACAAAATTTAAGCTATGAAAATGAAATTCTTCAGATGAAGTAATGGATTTATGTTTTATGAATAATTTCTAGGATTAGATATTATTTATCACCAATATATACCTGAAAAGCATTGCAACATAATAAACATACCAAAAACCAGATGGCCTTCAGAATTTCCCTCTACAGTCCCATTGTAAGTCCTTAATTCAGTGTGAATGGCAACATAAAGAAAATAATTTGTATCTCTGTGAAGCTGCTTCTCCTCAATGAGATATCACTTTCAAAGAAAATCAAAAAACCCAAAACAAACCTAAAAACCACTGCTGTCATTATAATACCTGCAGAGTGATACCACTAACAGACCTGGCTGTTTGTTTCTAAGGAAGAACAGCTGTGCAACAGACTGCCTGAACAGTCCCTCTTACAGAATGCAACATGGATCACTGACACAAAGGAAGCACTACACCAGCTGGCTCTCTGTCTTTGAGCATTTCTATTCCTAGATGATTTACCTGTTCTCAGTCCTGTCACCTTAGCACTTCTACTATCCAATTAAAAACCTAGGTTGCTGGATTCTCTCTAAGGTAAATTAGATATGTTATTTTTCTGATCAAACTGGATAATTTTTCTTTTTTAACTTTGCATTACATGACTTATTTTTAAACTTATAAAGGCTGGTTGATTATTTATTTGTGGTATGTTTGTTCTCTTGTGGAGTTTAGATCAGAAAAACTCTTTTCTAATGTATTCATATGCTGTGATCTACATTTCCTAATCATAATCATGTCAGCAGAAGTGGAGCTGCTCTTAGGATAACATTTTAGACTAGAAAATGATTTCCCTTTAAAATGGATTCAATGGACATGATGATATAAGAAGAAGATGCAAAATTACACACAACAGTTTGCATAATCAAAACAGATATGTTTTGTATTCAAGGAAGATTTCTTTTTGCTATATTAAATGGAAGAAAATAGACCTTTTGGAGTTGTGCAAGTGTGCTGTGACTGTGAATGCAGTACCAGTGGAGTTCCAGTAGGATTATGAAGAGAATGTACAGTACTTCACAAAAGAATTCAACTAAGATAGGGAAGGACAGCATGAAAGGATAAATGTAATTTTTTAAACTAACAGCAGTCTGTTTACTCCAAATTGAAACTGTATTTTCTTCTTTATAACCCCAGTTAAATGTATTGAAGCTTAAAATACAGAAGCACATACTTTTGTGTAGGACATTTACTGTCCTCTTTTAAAGAAGTGTAATTTCAAATGAGATATAATGAGTGTAGAGCTTCATTCAGCAACTAATACTCAAGGTACATGCATACATAAGTTCAGAACAAAACTTGCATATCTTGTGGACTAATGTTTGAAGTGTTCTGCAGGTGTATCCTGGATATACTGTTTCTCAGGAGCTGACAGAATTCAATTTAGTGTTTCTTTTCCCTAATGAACAATAATATTTTATTCAACACATCAAGTAATATGTTACAAATGGCTGAAGAAAGTACTGTTTGTTTTGAAGGATGCTGTCAGGACAAACTCATGAAGGTTACTGAATGAAAAGGTTAGCCCTTAATATTTAATTAATTGAACAAATCACTGTTAAGGCTAGTCATTAATATTTTTTGGGTTTCACATGAAATTTTACAAGATTTCAGTTACTTTTCTTGTTGCATTTTTTTTGCCAACAAATTATAGCCTTTGCAAAGTAACTATGAAAAGAAGCACAGAAGTTAGGTAGTAGGCTGCATGTCAGGCAACTCAGCTGTCGTGCAGAGGACTCAGGTTGAAGCACCTTGTCAACTGGTTTTCTAGCCTAGACAATTTTTAAGCGTCTCTTCAGAATAAGTTACTAGGTTTCCATTTCCAATGGCAAGTAATGTTGGAGTAAATGAAGACGAGAAGAGGAGAAAATGAACTCTTAACACTTTACAACCAAAACACTGACCTTGCGTCTCTCGATTCCTGAGAAGAGTTCCTGACTACCATGCACATTTTTTGTATTCTTTTCAGTATTACAATGAAATCTCCATTTTTCTTGGATGAAGATGACATTGACTTTTCATGTTCAGCAAAAATAGCAGAGGAAAATTTGGGCTTAATAGGAACTGTTCCTATTAAGTGATATCTTTGTATAGGTGGAAATTATTTCTGCCAGTATGCTCACAAGTCAATTTTCAAGCATTGATTTAATAACGAGAAGTAACACACTGTCTCAAAGTAAATGTTTAACACATCTATCATCTAATCACAAGTGCCTTCATTGATGAGTCATGGGAAGTCATCATTAGAAAATAATCACAGAGGCTCAAAGAAAGGCTAAATTAGCATAGACTCCTTACCACAGCATGGAGACAGCTGTATCCTTGAATCTGTTGCTTAGACCTGAGAGATATCAAATATTTTAAGTACACACAGGTTTGATGTATGAAGCCACCAGCCAAAGCCAACTTATTTCTTTTACTCACTAATCACTAAAAGATACAACCTTATTTTTACTCTCTGCAAATACCAGTGATTAAGAATTTACTTGAGGTATCTTACGTTTTTTGGAATGAATACTGTCTGCTTGACAATGTTTATTGCATTTAAATTCATAGTTGTGTTGTGAGATAAAAAGTGCAATAGTTTATATAAATGAAGAACTAGTAGATATAAAGATGAATGGCAAAATTCTAAAAGTTATTTAGATATTTGAATCCTACAGAACTGACAGAGCTGAAATTTACCTTTTGAGGGTATGTGTCAGGAGTGATGGGCAGGATTTATCTCACTTAACTTTAAACTGTCTAAGCAATTTGTCAGCTGTTACTCCAGAAATGCAGGGATACAAATCTCTAGAGTACAATTCCATCTTTCCCTGTGCAGGATCTAAGTTAGATAATGAATTATTCTTTGAGTAATTTTATCTTCAACTGATTACATAGCAAGCCTAAATAGCTGGCATAAAAACCAACTGGAATGCAGTCAAAGGGAAGTGAAACTAATCTTGTCTGGTGAATACCAGAGTAGCATTAAGCCACCTTAATGTCCACACAAGTTAACAGGAGAAATCTGCCATTTGTAATGTGCTTCTTCTGTACCTAAATTGAAAACTTCATACTGGCAGGGAGACTACTGAGCCACAGAAATGGGATATACTTCTACCACCAGAAGACAAAAGAGAAGAAATTGTCGTAATAAGACTCAGAGAACTTGTAAAAGTTTATGGTTATCCAGGTCTTCACCTGTTATTTCTAAAACTGTCTAGCCACCCTGCACATTGAAGCTCCTAAAGTTAAGCTTCCCAGCCAGTGCTGTTGTAGCCCATACTCCTCCTTGTCTGCAGTAGAAGTTAATTTCTGAGTTATGAAAATTTCAAGTAATTGAAACCCTTTAATTCTCATGTAATTTTATAAACTTTTCCCTGAAGGCTTTTACCCCTGGACAACCTTTAGCAGACATGTAAAATGAGTACTTTTCATTTCAGTCCTGTTAAAATACATTACAATAGATAATGACAAATGTAGTTGCTTGAAGCCTCAACAGAGATTTTTATTGGGGAAAAAATGTCTTATATTTATATTACTAGATCTTGCCTCTAGTACGTGATCATGATAGAACAGAAATATCAAACACATTGTGCAACCATTCTGTGAATAAACAGAGGATTTCAGTTTCTAGGCCTCAAATACCTGACAATCTGGTACTACAAGTAATAAATTAACCCTAAAAAATTGGAAAAATAAAGAACAAAATGCTATTGACAGCAACATCTATTGCTCACTAACAGGTGGTGTAAATTCATAAAATGGAAGGGCTTTTCTTCTAAAAAGCAAAAGGAATCTATATTTCATTACAATCGCACACTGTGGTGTGACTGATTGGTTGTTGCAGAGCTAATAAAAAGATGACTACTTGCAGCTGATAGCATACCCTATTTCCATCTAATTTGATGGTTTTCTGCTGGGCTGATGGGAACCTGTAATCACAAAACATTGAGGATTCAGCTATTTCAAAGCCTGCATGCAATTTCTAATGTTTTCTGACTATTTAGCCTAACTTCCTAGAATCCAACCCCTTGCTATTTTTTATGAAGACAGCCATTAAAGTGTATATTGACACTTTATATCTTATTTTAAATCCACTTTCTCCAGCCAAACATATAGTATTAAATACTGTCTTTTTATGCCAGAGATTATTATAATTTTAAATTCCCATTATTTTTTACTAATATGTCTAGGCAATACACTGTTAATAAACAAGGTAAGACAGCCTTTGACTTAAAGGACTTCTGAGCATCAACTAGAGATAGAAGATCACAAAAAGTAAGGACAATTGTTGCAGGATGGCAGAATTATCACAGACAACTTTCACAAAGAATATATACATTGTAATCTTTTTTAACCTGGGACCAGGCTCTGCAAATCCACAGTAGACACAGTTTTAAAAGCCAGTGTGTTAAACAATTACTTGGACATGACATGGTCCCAAAGTTCCAATGGCTAAATGTAGCCAGCTATTCCCCACTTAGTTACACAAATACAATAGATATGAGCATATCCTAATGGCTGCCTCTATAGCTGTTGTCAGATGGCAGTGAGGTGGTAACAACAAAGCCAAATGAAGGGTATTTTAATTATTCCTTCTATGCCAATTAAATTATGGTCTAGAAACATAATACATAAATATTTCTAGACCATTTTTTATTCCATCCCTGAAAACCTACCAGCATTACACCTACAACGGGTCTCAAAATTCCAACACTAAGCACAGGATTGTGTTCCTGAATTAATCTCATATGAATTGCATGATTTTTCAATTTCTCTGTTTGAAACATCACTGGTAAGCTTCATGACTTCATAGCCACGAAGATCTAGCACTAAGATCTACATTTTCTTTTCAGTTTCACCTTTACACATATGCGCACATCAAAGAATCTATGGTTCAGCAGCCAACAACTACCAAGTTCAGAAAGTTAAGATAGTTTGAGTGAACTCTTGGAAACTTTCCTTTCAAAACTAGTCACACATTTGAACTAGTTTGTCTACCAAGCATCAGATACTTCTATTAAATTTATATTCCTTAAAAAGTAATATTAAAAAATAATAGAAATCCTAAGGTAATTTTAAAATTACAAACATAATGTATGTGTCAGTACATAAGTGATTTCTTTTTCTCTTTTATATTGGTTAAGTTCTTGTGGTTATTTAGTGGCACCTGAATTCTCACATCTTAAAACAGAAGAGGAAGCTGGTGAAAGGGCTGGAAGGCACTTCCTGTGGGGAGTCTGGTTTGGAGACTAAGACTTTAAGGAGTGGAATGGGAAGGGGAGAGGGAGGTGCTGATCTCTTCTCCCTGGGATCCAGCGGCAGGACAAATCGTAATGGTTCAAAGTTGCAGCAGGGGGGTGTTAGACCAGGCTTAGGAAGCATTTCTTTACTGAAAGGGTGGTCAAACACTGGAACAGGCTTCCTAGAGAGGTGGTTGATGCCCCAAGCATGTCAGCATTTAAGAGTCATTTGGAGTATGCTTTAACACCATGTTTTAAATTGCAGTCAGCACTGAAGTGCCCAGGCAGTTCGACTACACAGTCTTTGTAGGACCTTTCCAAATGGACAATTCTGTTCTCTTATGTTGCTATTTTACAGTAGCAACCTACAGGTTGCTAAAATAAATAACATAAAATATCATCCCACTTATGCATATTTCCCCAAAAAAATCTTTATTTCTTTCTCGTTATAACCTACAATGTAACAGAAGGATTAGCAACAGCTTAATTTTACAGCTGTCTATAACTGACTTCTGAAAAATAGCTTTCAGAGTCTCATTGCAGTGGTTGACTCAAATGAACAAAACAGGTTCAATATTGAAAACCTGGGAAAATGCATTGTTTAAAATCACTGTGGTTTGCAAACTTTTCTTTTACAGGAATAATTTCCCTACTTAAATTTTGAAAATATTAATTTTTCTTTATTTTCTGTAAATATGCAGAACTTGCACAATGAAACTGTTCTAATTGTTGGCTTTTCTTTTTTCTATTTGTCAGGTCAAACATACTTGAACTCAGATTAAAATACAGGTAATCAAATCCAACAAAACCAAAATAATTCATACACTTTCCTCTTTCATAGGCACTGTGTTACCGCCTCAACAGAAGAGACTGAATTATATTTGCCTAATTGGATTTGTCCAACATAGCTCTGCCTAACCCCCCTTATAGGATTTACCTGTTTCTAAACAAGTCACAGTGAGAAACAAAAATGGGTGGGGTTTCTAATTTGTTCATAAATATTAAAGAGAAATGGTATGAGAGGACATCAAAGCAGTATTTCAGGGATATCAAATACTGAGATTTTGTAGAAATTTAGTGTAAAATTGTTACCACGCAAAGATACAAAGAAGGTATAATTTTATTTGTGCTTAGGTAGTACATGTGGCATTTAAGAGGTACTAGGATGAGTACAAAAACTACAAAATGCTTTTCTGTGGACAAAACAGAGCATTGATAAGGATGACCTATATCATTACCTGAATTCCTTATGCAAAGTTAGACTTAATTTTTGTGAACTGTTCCACCGAGTATGATAGTCAACTAAGTATGAAATACTTTGAATATGGCTTTCAATATTGCAACTGGAGCTTGTAATTATTAAAAAAGTTATTGCAGACTTTACAACACACATTTTCATACTCAAAATGGTACCTAGAAGTCCTCTATCATTCATCCATAAATCCTATATCAGCACGTGAAATAGCGGAGATGGTTTCAGTCGTTGCACTGTGGTTCATCGAGCAAGTAGTTATGAAAATGTGTAGTTCTGAAATGAGAAGATGACCAGACTGCACTGGATCAGCCTTGAAACAACTGTTTACCCACATTTAGCTACTGAGATCTTATCACCTTGATTGGAGGACTGTCCTAGTCAGGATGACACACTTTTGGATCAAAGACGGCTTGTGCTTTGGGAGTATGTAGGCAAGTAATTTGACAGCTAATATTCAGCTTGACATTTTTACACAGTCATACCTATACTGATTCAATGGAAAGTATTTCTCTACTTCAGCATATGTGATCTTCAGATATGTGATCAAGCAAAGTTCAACTACCTTGTCAGGACAAGATATTGCAGTTAACTATACCCCTTTACATTTAGCTTTGTGTAACTTCTTTTGTATTCCTATTCTGGGACAGCAATGGAATCTGCAGGCATCAGCTTCCTCAAGAAACAGAATAAAATGGCTAGGTGAAGCGAGATTTTATTAAAAAAGTGCTGTGAGTTTGAATGTATATGACAGCATTCAACTATCACAATAGGCAAATAAAAAAAAATAATCGGCACTTACAAAAATTAAATTAAAAACCTATGATTTTATTGATGAAAGCCAGAAAGTAAAGATGGAGCTGGGACAGGAAAGAAAGCATATCTAGCTTATGCCTAGAGAAATGAGGTGGAAACAAGTATACTAAATCCTGAAGAGGCTGAGAAATTAAGAGCTTCAGAGAATCCCTGAAACACAAAGCACATAGAGTGTGGACTACAGGAAACCATTCTTGTAAAAGTAGAAGAGTGCAAAAATTTGTGGGTGCTGCAAGCAGCACAGCTTATTCTGGAGCAATTATACATCTGAAACTGAAATTAAAGCCCACAAAACTGATGGGAAGAATACTATTGTCTAGAGCATAGACCCTTGTAATGCATTTAAGTTTAGAATAGTCTTTTTCTATTTCTGCTGATGAGTTTCTGTAGGGTTTTTCCCCCTTTGAATGCCTTGTTTCTTCCATTTGTAAGACAGAAATAACGATCCTAGTCTTCTTTTAAGCATTTTTCATAAAATGTACTGAAAGCCAGTTACTATTAATATTATTGCTGCTGTACTGCAGTGAGTTCTGCTTTGGAGTTTCTAAGAGTATTTTGTATCTATCTTTGCTGCCAGTGAAATTACAGCAGCATAGATCCTGGAGAGTTTGTTGCTAGTAACTGCAAATCATTTAAGTTTAATTTTTAAAAGGGAAATTTTGGCAAAAGTGAAAGGAGAAACTACAGCTTAATTATATGACCAGATCCATGCTTGCCAATAGCATTCTCTCCAGCCACACACTCTTGTCACTGTCCCTACCCTGGCTTACATGCTTGTCTAACCACTTGGTGAGGCAATTAAAATTGCTAAACCAGCAAAAACTAATCTGGGGTGGGAAGGAGGGGGGAGGAAGCAGGGAAAGCAGGACTATCCTTTTCAGTGGTAACAAGCTGTTAGATTGGCTCAACTGCACCATACAGCCACACTACAATTTTTATGCTTGGCAAAGTATTTAGATTCTTGCTCATCAAAGCAGTTAAAAGTGTGTCCAAAATGAAGCATTTGAGCAATCTCACCTATATTCACTACAACATTTACCTTTACACCTAGGTTTTATTCCCATTTATATGTGTGCTTTGGCAGCTGGCTGGGAGTACTCTTTAAGAGTAGTGTTGAATTAGAATTAACAAAGTTTGGAAATTTATTCTGTGATACTATACATAGAGTTAACCAGTGCCTTTGCTCATTTGTAGTCAATTCTACTGTACTCCATGTTCAAATTCCTCAGAAGTCCATTGTAAAAGCTTATCCTTTGCCTTCATAACTATAGCAAGCTATGTACATGGTGTTTGAGAACTGCAGCATCTGAAGCATATGAGGCATAACCCTTTTGGCTGGTACACATTTGGCAGTTTTATGTGAAAACTTTTTTTGATATCCATGTGGTTGCAGCAGTTTTATTCCCTTTCTATGTGTTAAATAGTCATAACAATGAAAATTAAATGAATATAAAACTTTGCAGAGAAATCACTCGATTTTGTAAGTGAAACAGCTTTTAGCATAAAAAGCCTGGATCTTCAAAATGATTAAGATTTTTCCCTGTTTATTTTGCGGATGGGTTTTCTGAGGTAGAAAAATGTAATTATAAGAAAAGCAGTAAAATGTGAGCTGGTTGAGGCATAAAGTGCAGCACTTAGAAAAAGACAATTGCCTAAATTCCCTGATTGACAGACGGATGTCACATTAGATGAAAATGATAACAGATTTAGTGGACTGAAGACTAACTTCCTCTTGACAGTGCCCTGACCCTTAACCTACAACCTGACTCCTGTTAGCTTCACTAACACAGGGTAATTGTCACAGGTGCAGGATAAAAGAAACCCCTACAGCAGCTACCACTGGTCAGATGCTTATTTCTTTTGATGACCAGAAATGCACTGTTGAGATATAGTCAAGAAGTCCTGACCTCTGTTGACCTTTCAGGGCATTAAAATTTACCCCTGGGAAAAGGAAACTATATAAAAGGAAAATAGTTTGTTCTGACTAATGCAAAGCAATATTTTACCTGCGTAATAATTAAGTTGACAAACAAAGCCGAGTGATGGTAATTTATTTTTAACACAAAAGCATGTTTCTCACAAAATTGTAACATGGTTTCAACAAAGAGTGGTACTGTACACTCGGTAGAGTTCATGGGTTTTATAATTATGAGCAAATTCTTTACAATGTCATACTCTGGATATGTGTACCACTCCAAAATGATTCTGTTGTATTTATATGCTAATAACATCCTTTCAATAGAAGCCAGTTCTTTGAATTGTATTTAAATTTTAGGAAGGTAGAGGATTGTAACAGTATTTATAAATGACGTGGTGACAACTGTGAGACTTCACAAAAGTTTATACCTCCTTCTGTTAGAAAATAGAGTACATTTTATTCTTTTTTTCTTCAGCAACATGAATGGGGGGTTCAGAAAACACAGAGCAACACAATGAGCTATGCAAATATGTATTATAATAGAAGAAAGAATATTATAGAAGAAAACAAAATGACTGTGTCTCCCATTAGAATGAAGTCAATGCAGAAATCTGCCCATGTTGTTTTCTTTATGCATAGAAGAATGAATATTACATAGGAAAAAAAAAAAAAGAAAGAGAAACGACTGCACATCTCATTAAAGTGAAGTCAATGCATCAAGGAAGCCTGCCTGTGTTTTCAAAATGTTTCATCTTAGAAAATGAAACAAACCCCCAAAAAACTACAAAAGCAAAATCAGCATATTAAAACCTGACAACAATGAATTGGTGTATTCAATTATTGGTGCTTAATACCAGGACCATCCAAATATTTATTCACCAAATATGAAGGAACAAAAACAATGTTCTAAATACAATAGACTTACTGGGATCAAGTTTCTGTTTAGAACAGTAGAGCCCTAAAAAGACCCCTATATAAGAGGCACAAATTACTCTAATATTCGTTGAAGGTTCTTATTAAGGTCATAGGTCTTGCCCTGTGGTTATTATTCATCCACAAAATGCTCTGATAAGTAATATGACACTAAATTAGTATACACAAGCCTTGGGATAATTGCATAAAGAAGATAAAAAGATCAAGTTACCCTAGAAAGGGTACTATATAGGCAGACAACTTCAGCACACTGTGAAAGGTGTAGTATAGCCATCTGTGTTTATTCTGACACAGGTTATTAAATGATAAAAAATATAAGGACTATTCCAATGTAACTTATTGTCATGAACACTTGCAATAATAATGCCTTCCTTCAGATTTCCATCTTTTCAAATGTGATGAGATCATCAGGTAACAGTGTAAGATATGAAGGCTTAGCATGCTGTGTTGTTAGCACATTAAAAAAAGAAATTGCTGGGATAATTAACAACTACCTATTTGTCTGTAGGCTGCATTCATTACGCCTGCACAAATTGGAGGTCTCCAAAATCTGTGCAGCAAAATTTACTCTTTGTTCAGGAAGTTCCCCTTGGATTTGGGTAAAATTCTGGTTTGCTGTGTCTATTGTAATCGTGACAGGCAGTTGACATGTCTCATAGTCTAAATGTAGTGGCAAGCAGGGGGTGGTACAATGATGAAAAAAACCTGCCATTCATTCTCGTGCAAAGGAAAGGTGTTTCTTAGCATATTCCAACCTATGTTCAGTCTAGAGTTGGGTCTCTGAGGTTGAAGGTCAAATCTGTGAGGTCAAAGCTATTTCTTGTCAATCTTCGTTCACTAATGACACATGAATTGGAAATTAGAACAAAGTAAGTAAAACGAATAGCCAGAAGGTGAGTGTCTGTTTTATTACTCAGAAGAGCTGGGAAATCTGGCCAATTGTTGCCCTATGTGGCTTGAATGACAGTTGTTAAGTTGAAAAAGGGACAGTGTGATGGGAATGCCACTTTAAATCTCAATTACCTCCTCCACTCCAATCAGCTTGGTAGAGCTTTAATGAAGTGCAATTCTCTGTCCTTTTCCTCATACTTCTATCTCCAGAATAAGCCTCACATTCAAGTTTGACAGCAGTACAATCAGTTTTCCATTCATCACTGGCCCTGTTTTAACCCTGCTGAAAAAGGGCCTAATGTACGTGGCAGTGATGGCAATTAGGCAGAAAAGTAATATTAGAAACAGACAAAAGCCTGAGTCTTTTAGCATTACAGGTGTTGTTTTTTTTTTTTTGTTTTGGTTTTTTTTTGGGTTTTTTTTTTATAGCCCTTTCTAGACATAAAGGAATAGGCAGTGTTGTTAAGTTCCCTTCTTCAATCTTCTCTTAAGCTGAAAGTCCAACGATTTCAAGATTCAATTAATTAGAGACGTGGAGAGCCAAAGAACAAGGTAAAAGCAACGTTCCTAACTGAAGACACACTTAGTAATTGGCCTCTTATTAAAATGGCTATCTTCTGGGTGTATGTTTAATAAGGTTGATAAAAGTCGTCGTTTCCTCATTAGGACAGTGGATTAATATATTCTGAGTGCTAGTGTTTTAAAAAGAAGGAAATAAATAAAAAAATAGCAATTTCTTAGAATGTAGGAATGTAAAATATTAAAACAGAGAAGCCTGAGACTGAAACTTTGGCACAAGAAGAGAGGAAATAACTGTCTGGCTGTGCATATGCAAACACAAGAGAAGCAAAGAGAATGGAGTTTGCTAGGTTCTTCACTTTCTCATTTCACCCAAATAGGTAAAATACAGAAAGTCTTTGACCCCCTCAGCATGGACTACCACTGGCTTATATTGTGACTTGTCTGGAGAAGGAAGGTGGGACAGGTTACAAGAGATTCTTTTTAATAGGCAGTTTACACATTCTGTCTCTCTGATGAACCATTTTCTATTTATGTCATATGAGAATTGTGTGCATACTGATGTGTGCAGTCTGAAAGACACATGCACACATACTCTGGCTTAGATTGTTAGAATGCCTGAGTTTTCTTTGTTTTGGCTTTTTCTTTTTCGTCTTTTTTTTTTTGTTGGTGGTGTTTTTTTGTTTTGTTTTGTTTTGTTTTTCAGTGGGTTATCTAAGTTTCCATAACAGTCCTTTTTATGCCAATTTTTTAAAATGTCAGCAAGGTTGGGGTGGGTTTTTTGTTTTGTTTTGTTTTATAGATTCCACAGGAACATGTGGCACTGGTGCAAGGATCTTGTTTAGAGAATGGGGTTTGGACGTATGAAAAAAACCCCACGCAGCAATTAGGCGGCTCTTGCCGCTCATTGGGGATGTGACACAAGTGGGTGATAGTGGCTTTCACCTCTCGCACTCCCTTCTCTCCAGCCTGATTCCTGGAACAATCCCTGTCAGAAACACTCTTTGAAAAAGGCTGCATTAGACAATGGCTCTTCACCCTTATTTTACGCTTTAAGTAGTGGAGCAGAATGCTGTAAGGGGCTGAAAACAAGGCGTAATCTGAGAAAGACGCGCAGGCATTGTTATAACTGTGAAAACCAGAAGAACCCTTTTCAGAGCCATGACTGAAAGTGCTATGAAGACCTTTAGTCCTTTGCACTCTCCCAATCACCAATTAGACAAACATTAACATCAATTAAGCTGTTATACGGCACAGGTTCCATATAATTACCTTAATGGGTTGATGCTTTCTTTAGCAGCAATTTCTTAAACAAACTTCATCTTTTGTGCAACAGGCTAAGAAAATTTTCAGCAGGGAGCATTTCCTTTTGTCAAGTTTTCTAAAGAGACAGCTGAATTGTTCTATTTAACAACAAACACCTTCACTAAGGACCCTCGTCTTGTCCCCGTTCCCACCACATTTGACTACTAGGCTCAAAGCTTATTAACTATCAGAGACAAAAAAACTGACTAGCCAGGGGAGCACAGACACATGCAGGGAGGGCAGTACACAAAGAGCCTGTGAGCCTGGCACTGGTTTGCAAGCAGACCCTAGGAGAAAGCAGCAATTGAATTAGTTGCCTATTTAGTACCCAAAGAGCCAGATCTGTCCTTACCAACAGTACAAAGAAAACGAAATAGAAAAACAGGATCTTGCTCATAAAACAAGACAAATCTGTCTAATTTATTTTGTACCAGTAAGTGCTAATTAAATGCAAGCTACTCAGATTCTTCCTGTTCCTGCATCACCTAATTCTCTTAGAATCACGACAATACTTGTCTGATTTTTCCCCCTGTTTAACAAACATTCACTTGGAATGTACTCAAATACAGCTATAAAATGCAACTCTTATATCAATTCTATTTTTATTTTATATTATATCTTAGTGTTTTTACTTTGCTGTGAAAATACTTGGGGAGGGTGGAAATGGGGGCAGCAGGGCCAGAGGGATGAAAAAGACCTTGGCAGAAACAAGTCCTTAAACTATCCTCTGTAATGAAAAACAAACGACCTGAGGTGCCTATAGTGACCTAGAATTGTTTTCTGAGAGCCAATGTATGTAATCAGATTTTATTGCAATTGATTGAAAATCAAAGAAATAACCTATTTGAATAAAAAAAATAACAATAATTTGTAAAGTACGAAGGGAAACCCTGCAATGGAAAAGGAAGCTGTTAAGCACACATTAATGCTTATGTTTTAATTTCTTATGTTCTAATTATTTTATACTCATTCTACTTAGGAGATATTGAATGTGATAGCCAAGAGCAAATTCATTTTACATGTTTACAAGTGTTTGGTCTATTTAATCTCAATCTAGTGAATGTCAAACACCACATTTGTCCAAAGGCTCAAGGCCACAAAATTAAAAGGCAATTATGGGTTACATGTACTCTTTAACCTCAGACCAGAGCCAACAATGACCAAAGTCACAGTGGAATAGCCATTTGAAAGGATTAAATATATACATTGAAATATAGTTATATGGCTAAAGTTAAGCTTATATGGTGATGTAATTAAAATTATACTTGATCTGTTGGACAAAAAGTATGTATGCATAGACATGAACTGCTGCCATGATCAGATGGCACTACAAACAAAACCCTCACATGTACTTTTACACTTATTCCACTTCAGATCTGAATTCGTATACTGAAACTCACAGAATTTACAGTTTATGCCATCAGTACCAGGACAAAGTAGTCTCAACATAAAGTACAGTGACTGGTATGTCTCCACTGATTTTGCATGTTTTACTCTAAGGTAAAAAACATCCTTATAGTGTTTCTTATGCTTTGCCATTTAATTCAGCTTTTCCCTGTATGTGGAGAGACATGCTAATTGGCTTCATAGACAAAAACGTGTTTGGTTGTCCTTTAAGATGTAATCATGAATCTTTGTGAACTTTAGTCCATAATTTTTTCTTCCTGGCATGTTTACAATCTTCCACTGTTAGTTAAGTAAACAACCCAATTCTCCCATTCCTTCTTGGGAGGATACATTGCATATATTTTGATCAGAAAAGGGAGAATAAAGGGATAGAGAAGTTATACCTTCTGGATTACCTAGCCCATTATTGATACCAGAAGACATGTGTGTGCAAATGAAGGATGAGAAGAGTAATGGTTTTACCTTCTCCTAATTTTATTTCCCTGTTTGATGATTGCTTCCAGAAGTCACTTTGATGCTATTTGTCTTCTAAGAGCTTTTTGAAACTGCCCCAGCAGGCATGAGGCTTCACCATATAGAGTAAATATTGTTAAAATTGCACCTCTCTGTGGAGTGCGGGTCCGACCAGGCAATAGGTTTTATTTAGGAGTTGCAAAATATTTACTTTGGATAAGCCTGGCAAATTTTCAAATTCACATTTGTAGTTTCTTCCTTTAGATATATGGCGCAGAGATTACTAATGGAAAAATTAGTAATGATTTAGCCATTAGTCTCAGGAGTTTATAGATTAACTCTAACTAGAAGGTATTGTAAATCTTTTAGTGTTAAGCTGCACTAGTATTTAGGGAATGATGTTTACTTTCCTCATCTTCTCCTAAATTCCTTGGGCAGAAATGAAGGGTGAGAGGGAATGAAATAGGAAAGGAGAGAGAATCAAATTGGCTCCTGAGCAAAGCAGGAGTCTTACATATTCTGAAAAATCACCTAAAGGAGTTTGTCACTCTGCAGTGACCTCAGTAGGAACCTGATGAGTGGTTTGGTGACATTATGAAACTGGATAAAGGGAGTGCCCTGCTCCCTCTGGTGCCTCGACAGTGAAAAGAGATCTTGCCTCCACATAGACGTCATTGTCCAGAACTATGAAAATGTAGATTTAGACAGCTTCAGCTGTAAAGTCAACGTTGTTACACATCTGATTGGCCAGTGCAATGTTCCTATCCTTGCATATGCTAAGCAAAGACAGTCAAGTAAAGCTTGTGACTACTTTTAGACTGATAAACTCAGAAACCATTATCTGATTGATTGCAATAGGTTTAGCAGGAAAATGAATCAAAACAAAGAAGCCTAGCAGTGTATAAAAGGATTAATTTCCTGTGAGTGTGGAAGATGTAGTAATGAGTATCATGAATACAGCTAACATAAAAACTGGCAGCTCTCTGTGAAGGGAAACAACTAAACATCTGACTGGATATCATTAGTACATTAGAGAGCCTTGAAGAAAAGATTCCTTGCTTACCCACCAAATGGAAATCCAATGTACTTCATCAGCTGCATCACTCTGGGAAGCGTGTTTGAAGAGAGGCCAGCATTGATACAGCAGAAAAGTTCAGAAGACCATTGAGCAGGTATATAAGGATTCTGAGCTTCCAGATCAGTCTCCTACCTCAAAGCAAGAATCTTACTAAGTAGCAAAAAGTGCAGAGGAGGAAGTCGATTTTCATATAAATCTCAGGGGAAATTCTCATTGCTTTCAATTTCTTTTTCTGTAAGTTAGCATATAGCATGTGTCACTACACAAACTGAAAATCAGGTACAATTGAACAGACTTAATTATAAATAGATTGACTGAATGTATGTTTAAAGCAACCCCTCTTCACTTGTACCTTTAATATATCTGCCATGTTTAGGGGAGGGAGAAGGAATTAGTCCTACTGCAGTAAACATTAAACATTGAATATATTCCTATATCCTGGGCAATTTTCTATCACATAAATGCATTGCTTCATCTTTGTACTGATAAAAGTAGATGCCTTACCTACAGCACAGTTGTGAATTTGGGCTATTACCACCAGTAATACCTTAAAATAATATTAAAATGCTATTTACTATTTATTTTTTAGTATAAATATAAGCTCAGCTTAAAGAGAAATGGCAACTTAACTTTGTTTGCATCCACATTTCCTCTATCTATGTTCTCTTAGAAAATAAGAGCTGAGAGTAATAGCATTCCCCAGAATGACAAACTATTTATGAGCACCGATCCTACACTTAGCTTCTGTTGACACTAAAAGTCAAGCAACTCTCTTTCTCAGGGATTATGAAAAAGCATCCTGGGATAAAAGAATTTAAGTATCAATCCACATTCTAGAAGAGGTAGTTGAGCTGCTACCAATCTGATCCAAAATCTTTAGAAGATTATTAAACATTTACTGAATTTTCTTCCAATGAAATTGTAGTCCATCTACAGTGCAGTCTTAACTCAAACATACCGTTGATAGATTTTGAGGGCTAATTGAATTATTTTAAAAAACTCCATCATTGTTTAATTACAGTAAAAAAATCCAATGTTGTGTAAATCGATAGGAAATCATCTGGAAAAAAATGTGAAATAAAACCTAAAATATAAATGCATTTTTAGAAAGTTAAAACATTCATATAAAGTTCACCCAGAAAGGCGGTGACATTTTCATCCTTGAAGAAACTCAAAAGCCATTGGGACATATGCCTGGGCAATAAGATCTAGGTGACTACTTTTGCAGGGAGATGGGACAAGATGATGCTAGAGCTCCCTTCCAACTTAAACCATTCTGTGAAACAAAAGGAAAACAAATGTTCATGACATTTTGCTCAAAATAAAGAATGATCTACTCCCTTCTTCACTCATTCTTTCAATTCCCTTTACTAGCCTATTATTGTTCTTTGATAAACACTTCTCTCAAAGAATTTTGAATTTTCATGAGATAAAAATCCTAAACTATGGAAAAAAGGTATTTAAACATACATAGGTGCTTAAAGCTTTCTTTTATTGATATTGTTAACACAGCAGTTTCTATTCTTTAGTGTAGACTAATGAAATAAAATTAATAAAACAACCTACATTTATATTTTCAATAAGTTCAAATCATGTAAGCTATAGGATCATCTTTTAGAAAGGTTATTGTACTGTTTTCTCAGTGCAATGGCAGGAAAGGTTCTTCAGAGCAGATATTCTACACTGGCAAGAATAAAGTAAATTATTGAAATCTAATTTTCTGCTAACATAGCATCCCATTACAGACCCAGTCCTTATGTTGTGTCTCACTAGAGTCATGTAGTTTGTTATGAGAATAAGTTTTGCAAAACTTTAGTTCCTAATCCCTTTTCTTTCCTCCAGTTCCTTGTGCTGTTTATAGAACTTATTTGTTCAATACTATGCACAAGCATATGTTATATTAAAAGGCATGTAAGTGTGAAAAAATTCACTGAAAATATTAGCATCACATCAAGCATTGTGGAGTACCTTTTGAAAATAATCATAATCTCGTTGAATAGGTGGTGTCAGATAACTTCTCCCATACACATGCATCTCTTCTTACCTTGTCACAATCTTTTAAAAATTTTAAATGAAATTTTCTGAGAATAATGCTGTCTATTTGAAGGTTGCCTGGTGTAAGACTATTTCTAGCTGGGCCTACATAGTAATACAAATCTTTGAATAATAGGTGCTCAGATTCAGATTTTGCATCGTGCTTTTTTTTTTTGCTTCTTTTTAGGCTCACATAAATATATACTGTACAAAAGTCTAATGACAGCCTCTGTGAATAGAAAGCTGGTATCTTATCTTGTGAGGGCACATGAAAAAATATATAATTGGGTATTAAATATACATGTAACTCTTATTGAGAACTTCAATTTTTATTGAGAACTTTGAAGTTAAAACCCATTCTCAAAATTTTTGATAAACAGTTAAATAGACTTACAGCAAAGTAACTTTTCCCTGACATTGTGATGAGAACAGTATTTGGAAGCACAATAAAAATGTTTACCTGTTAAAATTTGAAAATTAAAGAATATCTCCCATAATCAGTTTTTGTGAACTTTATTATTCACCAGCTCTATGTTACTCTGATATGGGCTTTTAAATTTTCTGTTGAAAATTTAGTTAAATCTGACAGAAGGAGCAACAAATACAGTCTACAGTCTACTCCTTAAAAACATTTGATGTTAATCTTCAAGGCTCTGAAATATCCCTATCCATGTCCTCTCTGGTTTTCTAGATTGATGACTTCTTATAACAGGGTTCATCTGTTTGGTTAATTGCCACTGAGGTTTGCTTTTGGTCACTTTTGCAGTAGATACCACACATAATAAATAATTTGGTACCAATAAAACAATATAAATATTTAATTGTAATATTCTGTACACATGTTGATAATTTGATAAAGCATTTAGAGCACCTGCATAAATTTGTGAGGAGAAAAAAAATGCATATTTCACTATAATGTACAACTTCTTGCAGATTTTCCTCCAAACAAATGAAATCACTATGGTATGAGTTGCAAAAACAAACCAAAGCCTTCAAAAGGATACACATTGATAGATCATTAGGACTGCACAGACTCATACTGATTGTTAAAATTCTCAGAGGTTAGTTTATATCTTGATACTTTAACAAACAGTTTCAAATTTGGTGAAAGCTGGAAAGCTTAATGGCTTAAGAGCCATTCAGAACCAAAACAAACAAACAAAGCTTTAACCACTTCAGTGACAACAGCATAGAACAAACAAGCAGTCTCCTTCAAAAATCCCAGTAATTTTAGGATCAATAGGTCCACTTTGTGCCTGGAAGTGATGAAAGCTGGAAAATCTCTGCTGTCGGCTCTTTTCAAAAATGTTTCTGGCAAAGATATAATTGCAAATTTGATGAGTTTAGTTTAGTAATACCCATGTAGTCTAGAAGGCTGACTTAAGTACTATCACCAGTCACAATGAAAACAAACTAACTCAAACATCACTTTTAACTGAAATTTCTTCTCTGTACACTTAATTTACAATATCAAAATACTTTTCAACATCTCATTCAATACCTCGAGTTTCTTGATTATTTTTATAATTACCAGCACTAGGATTTTTTGTTAATTTTTATGTAAATAATTAAAAAAATATTTGAAATATTTTTGTGAATGTAGAACCAGTACAGTGACTCATTCTAGTAAAAAATGTAAAGCTGTTTCAAGGTCCGTTTAACCTGATCTGCCAATACAGATAATCAAATCAGCAAATACATCTATATAAACAGAAAGAATAAAAATAGACACATTTTTCCTTTATAAGATTAAAAGCCTGTTAGGCCCTTTTAAAACACTGCACTGTATATTGACTTTCATGAAAATAGCATTTACTTCCTTTTACTTAGTCTAGACTTACATCATTCAGTAGAATTTTTATATAGTAGATCTGTTATCATTCCAAATAATTTGAAATTGTTCTTTATACAAATATTGATGCATTTGTTTCCAGTTTTTAAATACAGTAACTCATCTATGTTGTTTAGGTTTTTGTTTTTTTGTTTTTTTTTTAATTTCACATTTACACTTAATTATAAACTCTGAAGTAAAATAGGAGGAGTATTTATTTTTTAGCACACAGTTTCAGCTAGCTTGTATTTTACCCATAAATTATTTAGGAGCCTTAAATTATATACTTTCTTAGGTAGTCAAAAGACACTGCAGGGATTATCTGTATATATCTACAAGTTAATTTGTCTACTAAGAATTGGGGGTTTTTTTGTAATCAGCAGGATTTTTAAAACTAAATTAATATGAGAAATATGAGCAGTAAACCTGAACCTGTCCCTGAATTCTCATTTACAGATCACACAGTCTACCCAAGTTATACAGGCAGAATACCATTTAAAATATGTGGCTTTACTCTGGGATGCTCTGTTATTTAGTCCCGATTCATTAAGATTCTTGATGTGTAAGTGAGTTGTCAAACTATATGTGGGTGGCTGTAATGGCAGCATGTAGGTTTGTATGGAAAACAAGTATGGCACTGTGAAGATTTTTTCTCTCTTTCATCATGTAGGTACTTACATGTAACACTTCTGAGGGGTCTGCTAAGAACCTTGCTGTCAAACAAACGAATTCATCAGAAACACATGCAAGTTTAAAACTAAGTTCTCCAAAGGTGGAAAAAAAAATCAAACCACCTAGACTTTTTGTAGCCTAACCAAGTGACAGACACATAGATATCTTCACTGCTGCCAGAACAACACTCCGCACAGCTCACCAGCAAGCTATTTGTCACTGCTACAAGAATATCCTCCACAACTTGGCATCAGGGTCTCTGGGTAGCCAACTGTGCTTGCACAGTGCTGGAAATGCTATCCAATAATGGGGAAAACTGATCAGAGGATCTCATTATTATTCCAAAATGTGTTATTGTATGAAAAACATATCTTTATACCCACAAACATGAAAACTTTATAGTGAAATACCAATCTGCAGAATACTAGAAAATTGTATTCTGTAAGATTTATGGAATCCACTTGCTTTTCTTCTCTCCAGCCCTCCTGTCCATCAAAAATGAGACCAAGTCTTCCATTCATCTGCTGTAATATGATAGGTTTTTCATGACTGTTTGAAGAAATAAGGTGTTGAAATAATCTCTAGCATCATGGCTTTAGATGTTATTCTGAAGCTGAGTATGGTTGAGTAACATTGCAGGTATGATGTTTAGTTTTAAAATTTCTATATAAGATGTTGGAAAGAAATATTTTGCTACTTGCAGGTTGTTAGAGTCTCCTAGTTTTAGTGTGAAATGCAAACTTACATATTCCTATTTATGTCACAAAAGTCAATTCCTTTCATTCTTCATTGTGTTATATGATACAATTAATTAGAAGCCCAAAGAAGTACATCCTTGGATATAATCCTTCACCTGTACTGAAAAAAAATCAATTCTTTGTTGCATTAGGTCCTACATATTGCACTGGATCCTTCATACTAACAAATGTATTAATGTTGGCTACACTTATGCAGTTGTCTAATTATCATCTTCAGCCAATTGCTTGTATTGACCAGAGTAGCTCATTCTGAATGGAAAGTGAGACAAGACAATGAAAAGTAACGACAATGAAGAACATTCAAAGAGAAACAAAGTAAAAATAAATTAGCAGGAATGATGAGTTCCAATTTTCTAAAAGAAATAAAACAAAAAGATAAAGAACAAAATAAAAGTAATCAAATAAATTAACAAACCTATCTGAATTTTTCAAAGTTTGCCTTAACCTGGGCATTCCTTTTAACTCACCAAATATCTTAGAGCATAATCTAACTTAAAAGGCACATGTGGATGATCAAGAGAGATGAATCTTCATTTATTTTGTGACTGTAAGTTGATGCAAGGAGTATGAACTAGAGAGCCCTCTCTTTACAGGCAAATAGGCATCTGAGGTACACTGCGGATGTAGAGCCAAGTATGGCCTGTGTGCAATATTTGCACAAAGCACATAGTGGAGAGTACTATATTGCTGAATACTAAAGCATATATTTGATCTATTTTGTGCAAACCTGTTATCTTTATTCTATGATAAATACAGTGGTAGGTCCTCTGGATTACTCCCTTAATGTACGAGGTGGAAATCTAACTGATGACCCTGGCATCTTACATTATTCAAAAAAGACACCGAACAAGATCATTGGAAAGCTGGGTTTCATTTTTTCATCTGTGACCTTGGCAAGAGCAATTAGAACAGGGCTCTTAGAGCTCTGAGAAGGGGAGCTACTGCTAGACATCCTCTTTAGGTCATGGAGATAAACCAAACAATCAAAGAGCAGAATAGATCCATAGAATAATACTTCATTTGAAGTAACAGAGTTTTAGACTGCAAACTCATCATCAAAAACAGATGGATTTAGGAGATGGGAGAAGGAGAAGATGTGATGGGAAAAAGAGAGGACACAGTAGGAAAATGACAAAATCATAGAATCATAGAATCATAGAATAGTTTGGGTTGGAAGGGACCTTAAAGATCATCGAGTTCCAACCCCCCTGCCATAGGCAGGGACACCTCCCACTAGACCAGGCTGCCCAGTGCCCTGTCCAGCCTAGTCTTGAACACCTCCAGAGAGGGGGCATCCACAACCTCCCTGGGCAACCTGTTCCAGTATTTCACCACCCTCACTGTAAAGAATTTCTTTCTTATGTCTAGTCTAAATCTATCCCCCTCTAATTTATATCCATTGTTTCTAGTCCTCCCATCCGATATTATGTTAAAAATTCCTTCCCCTGCCTTTCTGTAGGACCCCCTCAGGTACTGATAAGTTACTATGAGGTCCCCTCTGAGCCTTCTCTTCTCCAGGCTGAACAACCCCAACTCCTTCAGCCTGTCCTCATAGGGCAGTTGCTCCAACCCTTTTATCATCTTCGTGGCCCTTCTTTGGACCCTCTCCAATAGCTCAATATCCTTCCTGTGTTGAGGGCTCCAGAACTGGACGCAATACTCCAGGTGGGGTCTCACCAGTGCCGAGTAGAGGGGTAAAATCACCTCTCTTGACCTGCTGGTCACACTCCTCTTGATGCAACCCAGGATTTGGTTGGCCTTCTTGGCTGTGAGTGCACACTGTTGGCTCATGTTGAGTTTGTCATCAACTGACACACCCAAGTCTTTCTCTACGGAGCTGCACTCAAGCCACTCTCCACCCAGCCTGTATCTGTGCTTGGGATTGCTTCGACCCAGGTGCATGAATGAAGGACTTCTGTTACAAAACCATAATATAGTCCTATTATAGATTCCTGTTCCACATTCAGATGATGTAAATCCAAGTACAGAAAAATACAAAAAGGTTTTATTCCCATTCTTATCTTGCAGGGTGCCCATTTTGACCCGACCATCTTTCCTTGCATGTTTTCTGGCCATCAATTAAATTTATAGTGCACTGGTGCACACCTTTTTTTCACCTTTATGATTTAAGTTTTGTTGATTGCGTCTGTGGCTAATAGTGCTTCGTGTCCTTAAGCATGGTATTCAGCCACTATTTTTTTCTTAAAATATTTTTAATAACTGATCATAACTAGTGTGATTACTTCATGTGCATGAGCAAAGTTTTACAACTATTAGATTCTTTCAGGTAATGTAGTGATATAAATTAGTTATTTAAATTATATACAGTGACGGAGATGATTTTGAACCATTTTTACAGTTTATATAATCTATTCTACCGAAATTTCAAATATTTTGTCTTCCCTTAAACAGAGGAAGATGAACATGTATATTTATGACTTGAAAAAGATCTAAAAAAAGAGTTAAATCGTTTTGTTTCCTAAATTGATATCTGTGGCTAGCCTTAATAACAGCATTTAAGAACCCCAGATCTCTTCCTGTTAGGGTTGTTTGAGGATTTAAATTAACTTTCAAGAGTTTATTCTTTACATATCGACACAACGATACCATTGGGTCTTATACTTGTCCTATCAATGTTGTTGTCACTACTGGTGAAATCAGCAAGAAAAGAATCAAGTGTAATGGAAATACACAATTCCACTTGGAGACTCATTCATTAATATTTTTGTGGAACAGAACTTCTTAAATGTTCAGAATTTTCCAAAGTATTTGAAATTACATGCAATGAAAAAAATGCTGCTACTCATGTGGCTGCTTAAGCAGCTTTTATACTCAAAGCTTCAGATGCTATACTTCAAAAATTTCATCATCAAACTCATTCTTGCTGCCTGCCAAGAAAAGGAAGTCTTACTTTAGACTTCAATGGACTGATTGGTCTGGTGCAAAAGGTCAACAAACACTACACCAGCCTGGCTGGGGAAAAAGCTTAAAGAGGAAAACCTGCCAAACAGGATTAAGGTGTGTATTTTTCCTTCAGTGGGAGTCCAGTGTCAAGGGGAGTAAAGCATGCATATTGATAGAAGAAAGAAGATAATAAGTAATAAATCTCAAGCAATTGTTATGTATTAAGATTGAGTTGTGCACAGTTTCTACAGTATACACACTTGTTGTTTGACTAGAAAATTAAGTGATGCTGAATACCATTGAGGAGTTGTTCATGAAAATAAATGGGAAAGTCATCTGATTTAATAGGACAACATTCTGCTGCCAGTGCCCTTAAATAAGACAGAAGCAAGGTAACAGAGGAAGGAAATTTCTTGGAACAGTGCCAAATAACAAGCTGTTAATATTCATCCCAACATTCAAATAACTTTCTTGGTTTGTATCTGAGGCCGCTTAAATGAAACACTCACACAGTGCAAACAAGGAAGTGTCCCATAAAGGCAGTGCTTTATTCTGTGTATTCTGACACCACCTCATGTCAGACAATTGCTCACAGATTCTACAACTCCACAAAACTCTGTTACTTCCATTATTCCATGAAGAAACCCCTCCAAATTCATCAAAATTATATTTATCAGTCTAAAGTATTTCTGGGGAAAGGGAGGAGGAAGCACATACACTTTTTCAAAATCTCTGGCAGAGGAATTATGATTAAAGGAAAAATTTAGGTAATTCTGAAGTGACCTTGACCCACAGTTACCGTTTCTTTAGAAGTGAGAACAAGGAAGGATTTTAATGTATGTGTTTTGGTTTGGCTCAAGAAGGTAAGAGTTAACTGCTGAAGTGAAGGAATGTGTGAAGTGTGCATAGTGCTGAAAGGTTGAAGTTTGGTTTCAATTTTATCTGAAGGGTGAGGAGCAATTGAAGAGTGAATGTGTGAAGATCTAAGCTGATACGGAAAATATAGCCTGCCTCTTAGATCTCTCCCCTGTTTTCTGATCATTGAATGGCAACACTAACTATAGATTTTGGAAGAGTAAAGAAGTTTAGTTTTACCACTGTAGATAATATTAAGCATTTTCTAAACGTATAGAGCATATTCTAATCCAAGTAGTTTTATATCATGACTTTAAATCTTGTGAAGATTTTCTCATTTGAGGATACTCCAAAAGAAACAGCATATTTTGTCAATTCATATTGGGTTTTTAGTTTTTGTTTCAAATTCATCAAGTCATTTTGCATGTTTATAACCCATCCTACTGCAGAAAACATTTAGACATACATATAAATATACTAGTCATGCTGTGGAAATAATGCTAAGTATAAGCTCAGTGTTTTGATAAATCCAGGCCTAAGAACAGAAATTACTGTAAACATTCTGAAATCATCTTAAAAGGAAATTCTGTAGTGTATGAAGTGTAAAAAAAACTAGCATGATGTTCTTGGAATGCAATTATATAGATAATATTATTGATGTGCTTATTTAACTTCAGAATGGAGAACAGGAAATTTAAATTACAATTCTTGATGTGCTTTCTCACTTGTTACTTTAAGTTAGGCAACACTTTTAGTCAATTTCTTAACTATTGTGTAGTATATTTATATTTTCCCCTAAAATTTATTACTACATTTTATACATACTAGGGGTATGCCATATTAGGGCTATTACTCTATGCTTGCTTAGCTCTAAGCTCACCATTACCACTGGTGTGGAACAGAAGTTGAATGTATGCTGTAATCTTGTGGGTTTTGGTTCACTGCTTCAAGAGAATAAATAAATTCACTTGAAGTGGCTTTTGAGGTTTTGAGTACATCACCATTTGGGTATATTGCAATAAATGCAATGGTGGTAGAACACGATAGCTTACTCATGTAAAACTAGATTACACAAGTTATTTAGGGGTATAAAAACAATTACATCTCATATTGCATTTCTTTCCTATATTAGATTTCCCTTCTAACTCTGATAATACAGTTTTTAAAAAGCATATTTAAACATATTTAAAAATTCTTATCAAAAGGAGAAGTTACTAATTGTAAAATAATTTCCCCTTAGTTCTAATAGGCAGGTGCTCAAAATTGCTGTTACCAGACCCAATAAGCAAATGGCCAATATTGGTATTACCAGACAACCAGTCAAGGACATATCCTTGAACCTTGAAGATATTGAGAATCAGGTTGTAGTCTATACAGTACTAAAGGTACCTGTTAACAATTAGCTGTCTGTTACAATTATATTTGTAACAATAATTATCTTGTTTTAGTGATATGAGATGCCCTTTTTCTTCTTGTTATAATTAGGACATAAATTCAGTTGAGAAGATAGCAAGGGGTATACCCCAGCTTTTCAAAGTTCACATGGGATTTTCATTAAACTGTTAGCAAATATGTATTTTCAGATAGGAATTAGAGAGAGTCCTCAGCATTTAATAGCAAAAGGCACATTATTACAGTCATTAGGTACAGCCTTATAGAAATTAACAATATATTTAGTATTATAGACTTCAAGATATGAAATCCTTTCTTCAGCAGGAGTATGCTGAAGTAATACCTTGTATCAAAAAAGATGTGTTTTTTCCTAATTCTTTTCTGTCACAATTAGATTTCCAATAACATCTGAATACGGACAATAGTTACAGTAAAGTTATTCTATTTACTAAAAACAAGAGCTAGAATAGCATTGAGCACCTGCATCTCTTGGTAAAGACAGAGAGCCTCAGATATTCAACACCTTGGTAGCGTATTGCTGTTTAAATAAATATAAAACGCATGACATTCCAGTAAACACAAGGCTGATTCAATTTTGTCTCTGTTCACTTTATTGCTTTAGTTGGAATACTGCTGAATCTACAGTGCTGCAAAGTAATTCCTGCCAGATTCTGCCTTCACTGTTCATGCTGAGCATTATTTTACACTCAGGAGCTCACCATGACTTTACCATGGAGCTCAATGGAACACCACCATGAAAGGTAGACCAACAGAATCTGGTTCTGGTAGCACACAGTTGTATACCAGGCTTCATCCTAATCTTACTTACCGGTTAAAAAAAAAGAGAGAATGAAAAGAAAATAAACAAACAAACAAAAAAAATCCTACAACAACAAAAGGAGGACAGAAAAGAGAAAATCTGTGTAAATCCTTTATTTGCATTTCTACACACTGCAGAAACATTAACACATTCACATTTCCATTTCACAGCGGTATTACCTGGTGGAACTGATGAGAATATTATTGCAAGGGCTTAAAGAATTATTTCTATTTTTAAAGGGAATATTCAATTTGTAAATTAGAATAACTTAAGTAGAGACTTTTTTTCTGTGTGACCCCCCTTTTATTGCTGCTTTGAGTTTAAGAATGCTGCCAAATTTTTAAAAATATTGAACTTCATGTAATATGCTGTTGGGAATAGATGCTGTGAGCCTTTCTTACTTCTCCTAGAGTGACTATGGAGTGATATAGTCCACAATGAACTGCTGTTCTTGTATTTATTTTTAATATCAAACCAGATAGTAGCATGAGATCGTCAACATAATTCTTATTAATTATACTTTCCTCATTTTCTGTGACTTTCATCATTATTTTTGTTGTTTTTTAATATAACTACCCTTGCACTTATGTCATAAAAAAATCTGCCTTTTTCTCTCTTTTAATATTTGTATTCAAGACAAACAACAGGAGGTTGAAATCAGGCCATTTAAAAGAAACATCTGCTGACATTTATTCATATGCTACACGTTCCACTTTCATCATTGAATGTAATGATAAACACACATTCCAGTCAATAATGGCAGTTCCCAGCCAAGCTTTACAAATGGTCTCTTTAACACCTAAATTGACAGCTCGGGAGAATTTGAGATAGAAGCTAAATATGGTACATTTGGACACTATTTTCCCAAGCCTAGAATGACTGGAAGACTTTAACAAGCACATACACTGTGGGTATGTGGGTGTGTGTGTATGGTCTTGACTAATACAGGTAAATATCTCATTAGACTTTTGTGTTTTGAGAAGAACTACTAAGAAAGTAATGTTTTTTTTGAAGGACATTGTATACTTCCCTGAAAAAGATATCTAATTGTGTTTCCTTTAGACAAGAAAAGCTCGTTGAAAGCTGAAATGTGAAGTTTGTTTTTTAAAAAAGAAATGTTGTTTGTCTGCTTTGGCTTAGTACTTCTCTTATCAAGCATACTTATAGTTATTTCATTAGCATAATTTTTATACATTTGCTTTTAAAGAAATATTGTCAATAGTAAGGTGGATTCCTGATTTATTTCATGTATGTTTTTGTAAGAATGTCTTTGGAGCTACCATGTTGTAAAATAGGATCTTATTTAATATCAGTATTCCTCTTTCATGGGTAACCACAGCTGGTGAATATAAAATTATATTATTAGGTTTCACAATAAGAACCAACAGTGAACGTCTCATAACTTTGTGGACATATATTATTTTGAAAGAAAAATTATTTCTTTTTACATTTCTATGTATATTGTTTCCCATTTTTGCTCAAATTTATTAAACTTCTTATAACTGAATCATAAACTGTTTTTAAGCCAAGCAGAAAATCACAGCTTTTCCAAACTCCTTCATGTGTGAATTGTTTCTCCTTTCAAAACTCTCATATAGTTCAAAACAGGTCATTCATTGTTTAGCAAGAGGGGGAAAATTCTACACAAGATAAAATAATGAATCTAAAAATAATGATAGGATCAAAAAGTTATCTTGTGTATCATAATTAAAAGTCTTAGACTTTCTTGTTTGAAAGAAATTACTTTTCTGAAATTCGTTCAGTTCAGTTTGTCATGTTAAATTCAGTCCCATTTATCCTTTGGAAAAAACTGCAAATATTGAGGGTCATTCAGCAATTTTTTCATTCATAGCCAAATTTACCTGGAGTAGAATAACAAGAGTCACTGCTGGCAAAAATTACACACTTTGTGTCTCTGCAAATTCATGCTATTGGGTGTAGGAGTCACTTTGCCTTAGATGTATGTTCATGACAACCATTATTTGCATTTACATTTTCTGTGCACTCACACAAAATGATTACTTGAACTCTAAATCAATACTACAGCAGGAAAATCAGCAAATTCTGTATCAAATACTGTTTGCCATGCTACAACATAAACAGTTTAAAAATTTCATGAATGTGTTCAATATGAAGGCAATATATCCTAGGACAAGTTTTCGCTGGCCAATGTAGAAAAACCATTACAAATAAAGTATTAAAATCTCAATCATAGTCTTTCTTTAAACATTTTCATGCCAATGGACTGGATAGCTGAGGATTTTATTTTGTTGAGATTTGTTTTTGTGCTTGTTATTTTATTAATGTGAATGAAGAATAACGAAATTACAATAGGAGTTTTGACTTCTAAATTAATTGAACAGACGAATTTGGTAAAACATAGAGTTTAGATTAGTTTAAAGCTGCAGGAGTGCATGTTGTATTGAAATATAAATCTTTACATCACTGCATGATAAATCTGAACTTTGTGCCAGTGATTGTAGTAGAAATAATGTGCTAATATTGTGTAAAAGTTAAATGATCTGCAAGTGGACCATTAGGCAATCAGTGCATGAATCTATTTAACTGGTATCTTTGCTAAAGCTTGGGTATGAATACCAGCTATCAAATGTAAAACTGTTTGCTAAGTGCTGCCTACCCAATTTGCACATGGTGCAAAAGGCAGCTGTAGCCACAGTCTTTGCAATCATCTAATTGCAGTTACAAACAAGCTACTGCATGAACTATGAGAAGAAGGATCTTTTTGATTCTGTTAAATGACTAAATTCTCCATCTAAGTAACCAAGTCATCTGGACTTTATATTTATGAGGAGTCACTCCCAGATACAGCAGAACAAATTTCATATCAAAGTGTTCTCCATTAGAAAATCATTGCTGTTTTGTATTTTTCTGTAGTAATGATAATTTCTCCTTTTCAGCAAATGTAGTATATATACACAAACATTTCAGAAAATGAGTACACATAATCCATTATCACGAACACATAACTAGTTACATAAAGATTCATAGAGTAAATCAAGAAGTTCCAGAATAAGGCTTTAGGCACCCATTTCTCCAAACATGGAGAAAAAAAAAGGAAAGACATAATGATAATATTTTTTTGTCTGCTAAAAGGAATTAGAATTCTAAAATAGTAACCATAAAACCCATAAATAATAGACTTTGTATTGCTGCAAATGCTGTCTTGCTTGCACAGTTAGGCTTCCACAAAGAAAATACCTCATTCAAACTGTAAGCAAGTTTTCAAAGTCAAATTGAGAGATGATTTCTGAATTAATAGTTTCTTTTTCAAAAGCTGATCTTTACCAGTTCATGGTACAGACAGAACAAAATGAAAAATCAAAGAAGATTTCTAGAAATATGGAGAACTGTAACTGTTGGGCCTTTTCCTTTGTCCTCACTGTCCAAGTTAGAAGGTCTAAATCCAAGTGACTATTTTAGTGAAATCTATTATATTCTGACATCTGACTGTTGAAAAATACAGTCAAAATTATGTGCTGGCCTTTTTAACTTAGAAAAGGTCTGTTATTTTCATCTCGTGTCTTACCCCAAAACATGTTTACAAAAACTTTGTGCTGATTGAATTGTGAGACACATACATGAGAATAGCTCAAATGTCTTCAGTTGTAAAATGAAATTCAGAGACTTTCTTTTAGTTCCCCAGTGTCTGAAACTGGTAATTGACCATTCATATGAAAACAGCTCAATTACTCTGCAAAATCATTATTTTGTTCTTATATTTTAAAAATATTTTCTTAGGCTCTGAAAATAGTTGAGGGCTGGCTATTGCTTTATCAGTGTGCAGCCATTAATATACCAAGAAACAACAGAGGGCTGTTCATTTGCACACTTCTCTTGGTATTTCTTTTTTATTTTCAAGGTCTTTTATTTTATTTTTTTATTTAAAGGATTTAAAAAAATTCTTCTTCACTGCTGTTCACTTGGCTAAAATTGTTCTAATCTTAAGAAAATATTGAACATTAATTGTCAACAGAGGCTACCTCTACTTGACACAGAACACAGAGTCTGCATGAGGATAAGAGTGGGACAGAAATCTGCACAATTGTCACTGTGTATTTATTTTAGAGACTGTTTTCCACATACATGTTTTTTTTAAAGCTATGTAAGTGGTAAATGATGTAAACCTGCAGGTTAGCCAAAGCTGTAGTAATTTATGGGTGAGTTTCCCCTCTTCTGGCTTTTATTTTTTTACGATAGAAAGGAAACATATGGACCTAAGTTTATAAATGCTATTATTAGGCCAATATGTAAGTATGGTTGCAATCATGTGGTGTTTTCTTCAGCAGAAACTCCACAAAGACTAAAATTCAGGTAAATTAACTTTGAATACCATGCTAATAAAACTGCTTGTATTAAAAACGTAAAGATTTCTCCTACTTAATAATAATTTAAAAAATAAAAGTAGGAAGAACAAATTCTGCCAATGAATGTTTCATGACTTCTAAATGGATACATTTTCCAGTGCGCACTAGAAAGTTAATATGTTCTCAGAAGATTTCTTTAATTTAGTTGTTGCTAATTTATTCACACTAATACAGGAAAAAAATACTGCAAAATTTTTCATAACAAAAAACTGTGCATATCTCTGTGTTTTAGCTGGCATGTGGTTCTACACAGATGGTTTGGGGCTTTCTTTGCTGCAAAACAGATGGGCCTCCACTGTCCCTTACCAATCAAAAGAGAACTTGAAAATATAGGAATATCTTTACTTCCATTGTGTCCTATAATTCAATAAATTAAATGCTAAGTATATAAATATGACTTCCTGTGTAAAATGATGGAATATCGTATGTTTAATTTAAACTATTTGTCTATATTTAATGCAAAAACTGTTGGGTGGTGGTGATTTTCTTCCAAACAATAACTAAATATTACAAAAAGTATTGACTCGAATGGGAGCTATTGCAGTTAATCTTAGCTGTGTGATATTGTTGTATTTGTACTTCACTGATACTGTTTAAATTTATTTTAGATGTGATACAATGTCATTCAAAATAATTACCAACTTAAGAGAGCAGCTTGTTGACAGATCATCTTTTATTATTTTGTTCACATACTGCACTGTATGACAGTAGCACAGACATTTACAGCGTGCTATCAACCAACTTTGTTTTGTTCTATAAGCATTTGTAATGGGAAGAAGAATGCATTTGGGGCATATTTTTCCTATTAACACACCATTTCCTGCCTCATTTTGGGGAATGGAGATGAGACATCAAAAAATACTCCTGTGTCCTCCCAGAGGACAGAGAGGAATTTAGTTTAGGGAGACACATACATTTGAAAACAAAACACTGCCAGGCCAGAGGAATATATTTCCTGGTCATTGTACTACAAATGATGCAGATCATTGCATTTGGGCCTGTGTTCAATAAAGACACCCCTCATCCCACACTTCCTGGCAACATTAAAAGCTTTATCAATTTTGTATAGAAGTTCTGCGGAAATAATCTCTGAAAAATTATTATAAACCTTGTAGTATATTTTAGGCCAACTTTGAAACCCCCACAAAGTGATATGAGGCTGCACATTGGCTCAGAAATGTGACTTGGATCTGGCTGTGGGGATCACTCAATATGCATAGATGCTATATTGCTAAAACATGTGATAGCAGTTCAATAAGATCCTACTCCTGTATACTTTTGCATATTGGATACATACAATGAGCATATTGGATATTCCCTTTTAATGATGTTCTAACATCTCAGTGATGGGCAGAGAAAAGTTCCCAAGTTATGTACTTGGAAATGTTCTTTGGTGAATTTTTTTTCTTAAAAACAAAAAGTGATCTTCCTTCCAGAAACAGAAAATGAAGTAATTTCAGAGCATTACATTAAGGTAATATAGCTGTTATAATGGTCTATGAATTAGAACAGCATACCATTTCTATCTGTTCCTTGAAAATTACAAACCAACTGCCATTTTACTTCATTAATGATGTACATTGTTATCATCCAGTAGCCTTGTGTGGGAAGGAGTCACATCTTGCAAAGTCTAACTTCAGGGAAAAATGGGCAAGCCATCCAACTAATTTTAAAGTTTTAAAGCTGATTTTGTTGATTAAATGGAACATCTTCATTAATATTTATAGCTAAAGTTTTATATGGTACATATGGTGAAAAATATATTTTAACGGCAGTTGCAATGGACCATTTCCTTTTGAGTAGGGGTGGAAAAACTTGTAATGCAAGTGATATTGTTGCTTTTCTTATATTAATATATTGATGTTATTTTTTTAATTGTAATTTAAAAGGAGAAAAGGAACAGTTTATATATTCATATTGCAATGTCAAAATAGTTCTTTGAGTTCACAGAATCATAGAATGGTTTGGGTTGGAAGGGACCTCAAAGATGTCTAGTTCCTGCACTCCTGACATAGGCAGGGACATCTCCCACTAGATCAGTGTCTTGTCCAGCCTGGCCTTAAACACCTACAGAGAGAGGGCATCCACAGCCTCTCTGAGCAACCTGTTCCAGTGTCTCACCACACTCATTATAAAGAATTTCTTTCTTATATCTAACCTGAACCCAATTTACATCCATTACTCCTAGTCCTGCCATCACATATCCTATTAAAAAGTCCTTCACTAGCCTTTCAGTAGATGACGTTTTACTATGAGGTCCCTCCTGAGCCTTCTGTTCTCCAAGCTGCACAGCCCCAACTACTTCAGCATCTCCTCATAAGAGAGCTGCTCTAGCTTTCTGATTATTTTTGTGGCCCTCCTCTGGACCCGCTCCAATAGATAAACGTCATTCTTGTGTTGAGGACTCCAGAAATGGACGCAATACTTGAGGTGGGGCCTCACTAGAGCCAAGTAGTGAAGCCAAAATCACCTCTCTTGATCTACTGGTCACATTTCTCTTGATGCAGCCCAGGATTCGCTTGGCCTTCTGGACTCCAAAAGCCCAATGCTGGCTCATATTGAGTTTTTTACCCACTGACACCCTCAAATCCTTCTCTTCAGGACTGCACTCAAGCCATTCTCCACCCAGCCTGTATCTGTGCTTGGGGTTGCCCCAGCTCAGGTGCAGGAACTTGCACTTGGCCCTCTTGAACTTCATGAGGTTGGCACGGGCCCACCTCTCAAGCCTGTCAAAGTCCTTCTGGGGTATCAACGGCACCACAAAGCTTGTTGTCATCTGCAGACTTGCTGAGGGTGCGCTCAATCCCACTATCCATGTCTCCAGCAAAGATGTTGATTTGTACTGGTCCCAGTACTGATTCCCAAGGAACACCACTCCTCACTGGTTTACACTTGGACAACATGCCACTGACTGCAAATCTTTGAGTGTGACCATTCAACTAGCTCTTTATCCAGTGAGTGGTCCAACAGTCAAACCCATACTGTACATGTTACCACTTTGTGATAACAAAGCAATAATACCCATGAAGCAATAAAAATGGTAGTCATTGCAAACATTCAGATTCTGGGATGATATAACCCAGTTTATGACTGAGGGTACCAAGGATACCAAGGAAATGTGAATTGCTATTCCTCTTAGAGTTAACTCTTCAAGGGACCTCTATGCTGTCACTAAGAATAGTCTTAAGCCTTTCTAAATACAAACACTGCATTCATTGTTTGCATTCATGGAAAAGAACTGTACAGTAGCAGAAGCAGTAAGGACGAAGATTTCATAGTCACAGACGAGCAAGGTTATTATACCTGTAGTATGGTGTACTTCATACTGTGGTGGGACTTTATCACTCTTCAGCAGATTTTTTTGAGGAGTAGAGAAAGACTAGACAGTTGGCAATGGGAATTTGTCTTGTGTTCCTTATAGAAAATGGGAAGAATGGGATCAAAGTTCCAAGGCTTGTCTAGATTTGTGGGATAAAGAAAACAAACTGTCTTTTCTAGTCAATTTATTTGGTATAGCAACACATAGTCCATTTTAATCTGTCCCACTTCCCAATATACATATACTGATAATCCTCCTGATTCTAATTAGGAGTGGTTTCATTCCTCAAAGGAGACTTTTTTTATGAAGTGGAAATGCTTAAACTATGCTCATTGAATATGCAGTAATCAAATTCATGAAACTCTTCATGTGGTACACATCAGTATTAAATATATACAAGTGAGTGGAGTACAGTTGAACTACTGACTCTTTTTTAGGACTCTGACATTTGATTTTTGATGCTTTTTAGACTGAAATTATTTGGCTGAGTTCATAAGTTATACAGGTTTTGGGGATTTTTTCTCTAAATCACAGAAGAAATGGAGAAATGTACTGAATATGTTAGAAAACAAGTAGAGTTAATCATAATTTTTGTATACCAACCTTTTGAAATACATTTCTAATTACAAATGGCAGGGAAATTTCATATTCAAAAAGCCAAATACAATAAAGTAAGTGTCATATCCCCCATTTTTACCATATTTCATAAAACCCCATAAAGAAACATTTTGTCAACTAATCATTTAATAAATTTGACTTGTGATTCAAAGTGTTAAAACAAAGGATGTTTTTTCAGCATATGTAACACAAGAGGTTTTTGCAGCACAGTTTCAGAACTCTTTCTTGCTGAGAAACCTTATCTAATCCTGTTTCATCCCTTAAAACTGCCTACACACTAATCTCAAGGGACAAATTTAATACTTTGCAACAAAGGGAATATAGCCCTTTCAGCTTGAATAGAGGAATTGTTAGTACACCACGTGAGGTATGAATAACATTATAATGCTGCCTTTTACTTCACAAAGGAAAAAAGTCTTCTCTTGCAACTGAAAGATTAGACCTTCTTCCTTGGGTTAAATTTTTTGACCCATGCTATATCCCAAGACACCTATTTTACTGTTGTATTTGGGTCTTCCACCTCTTGTGAAGTAAACACTGAGCAAATATAAGTAAACAGTTTGTTTTAGCTGAAGACAGAAAGGCACTATTTAATTGAGTTTTGATGATGGATGTGCTCCAAATGGTGCAAACATCTCTGACATCATAAAATAATATTGTCTTATGGCATGTGTAAGAGTATATAAAGAATATTGGTTTAGTGCTTTCTGAGTGTACAGCATTTAAGCGAGAAATGACAAAAAAAATCCAAATCATCTACTGTGGAGAACCAATAAAATTGGATAGCTCTACAGTAATAAGGATAAATAATAATTTTCCTGATAAAATTTTTAAGACTAGGATTTGAATATGCACTTCCTCTTATTTTCATATCTTGGAGTGGTGTTCAGTTTTTCTTTTTATAATCTGGTCCTGGTTTCTACATAACAGTTTGATCCATCTTTTCCAAAAAGTGCACATATATGACAATATGAGATATGGTTTCTTAAGATAAAACTTTTTCTCCCAAATACAATGTACATATCTGCAATTATACTTGGTCATAATAAACTACAGTACAATATAGTAAATAGCCTACAGATAACAACTATAACAATAGAGTTTTGGAAGAACAGCAATTGGGTTATTACCTAGGTTATTCAGAATCTGCCCTTTTGATATACTGAAACATTAATTGCTCCTCTCATCTTGTTTGCTGCTGTCAAGAAATAATATCATGAAATAATATGGGATCAGCAGCAGAAACTACTTGCTGCTGGTGAGAAGATAAAATTTTAAGCTCTGAGATCACATGTGACAGTTTATTGAAGGGATGGAATGATTTCCTTAAAAGCAATTTGAAATCAAATACCAATTGTAAACTCATTGGTAACAGTATCCAGTTCCTAAAGCTTTCACATAGGTTGGGATTGTCTTGGCACCACATTGTCAAAACAAAGTGTATTTTCCCATTTCTTTTAATTTGATTTACATTTAAATGAAGAAGAAAAACTCCAATATAATTATTTCTTTTATTTCTTTCTGCACATTTTATCACCTTAAATTAAAACCTGTGGATATACATAAAAATCTTCTTAATTTGTTGCTTTTAAACAAGTTATTTCCATAAGATAGAATGTCCTGCTGAGAATATATCCCACTATCTTTAGTGCTCCCCATATACACAAGCTGCAAACCTTTTCTTCCTGGGTTGCTAATAATAAGCAAGAAACTTAAAACTCTATGTACCCTAATGTTTCCCATTGAAGGCACCTATTTTGGGTGAAAGAACAAGAAGCCTTAAATAAATACAGTGTTGCTCTCTTTAAAACAGAACATGAACTGCAGTGGTTCTCTTTATTTGCTTATATATCATAAATACTACCTTCTTTAGGAACCTTGACCTAGGAAACAGCATGAAGGGTTGTGATCAACTGGGATGTCAGTCTCATTTGAATTCTTTTAAAGTATAAAGGTCTAGTAAAAATTAACAGGTCAGATTATTTCCTACCTTGCTACTCATGGAGTTATTGTATCTGTATAGAGTACATAGAAAACACTACCATTCTGATTTTTTGCCTTTTATAAAAACCTTATCCTTACCTTTATCCTTTTTAAAATGAAAGCAGTGAAAAATCAGATGTGTCATTTTTACACATAGAGAAATATGGCCTCATTTACTTTAAAAAAAATTCTGTGCATCCTTATTCATGTTAGAATGTACTTGGCTTAATTAACAAAAAGAAAAAAAAAAGGGAACCATATGAGTACTAACTACAGACAAAATACCCCACCATATCAGATTCAAACCTCAGAAGTCACAATCTAAAGCTGGGGTATTATATATTTATTTCCTGCCTAGTGTGATGGAAGAAAACTACCAAACTTAAACATATTAAAGTATTGCTAATTTTAATGTAAATAATCTATATAACTGCTCTTCCCATTAAAAAAAGAGTATGCTTCTTGCTACTGAATAAACAAAGTGATTTTAAATATTAAGTGTTAGTCTCCTTCATTCTTCTTCTTACTGTCATGGAATGATGATGCAAAGTCTACTACAACTGTAAAAAATACAGGTAATTCAAATATTAAGGGTGTCCAGCTTGAAAAAGTTGACCTCACTAAAACTAGATTAATCAACATCTCTTCCTGTGCATTACCTTTGGCTTGATTTCGACAACAGGCAAATAAAAAAACAACAGGAAAAGCCATGTTCATCATGCCTTCCTTTGCAACATTTGTCATTATTTTCAAAAACACACTGCAGATGAGATGTTTGCAAAAGATTTCTCTCTAGAAGTTTTATTAACTGTCTTCCACCAAGTTACACATGAAAGGACTGAGTCCCTTAACATAGGACAATAATTTTTTTCTGGAAGTTGAAAAAATTATTCTCTGTTAGATGTTCATAAAACATTCTTATCTTGTGAATGAGTGACATTAAAGAAAGTGAATTTGGTTAAACTGGAATTACCAAGAGCTGGTTGGCCATCTACATGACTGGAATGTTTTAATCACAGATGTCCAGATGGATTAGAAAAAGGTTTCTAAAGATGTCACTTTATATTAGGCACCATCCACAGACAACAGTCTCAATTAGTAACATATACATGTATGCAGGTTTCTTCCATTAAGCTGGGATAAATTATCAGGGAGGCTGACTTGAAGCAAAATTTAAGATAGAATTATATGAAAGTAAAAACTCAAATTTTAAGAAGTAACTCTTGATGGCAAAACTGTGGATCCAAAGTGAAAATAACTTTGGCTAATATTTATTATGTGTGCTGAAAAATCTATTATGATTTATCAATTCTCAATAACAATTCAAATGTAAAATAAATAGAAATAAATGTAATTCATGCAAACTCTAAAATTAAAAGGTGAAAAAAACTTATTAAAGGAGCTAAAGACATCATGGAAGATTTCATACCTAGCATGGCTTCCTGCAAGATGAGGATTAGTAACAAAAGGCACTAGAGTAATTCTTCAAACATGCTACTAGAAATTCCCAGTAGAAATAGGGAGAAACAGCATTGAGTATTTCTATTGAAACAGCATTTCATATTTCTAATGTTTTTGAAAGAAAGTACCTGACATGTTTTTTTCATAAAGCAATAATGGACTATTTCTAGTCTGCTGTGCTAGCAATTCATACAAGTAAAATCCAGAAAATCTAAATTATTTCCATCTTCTGAATGCATGGCCTTTTACTAAAACATACCTTCCACAGGATAATTCAGGAATATTCCAGCCTAGGATAATGGAAGAAAACTACCAAACTTAAAGATATTAAAGTATGTCTAATTTCAATGTAAATCATGAGTCAAGAAGAAGTGAAGTAACACAGACTATAATGGACCACTAGCATTTTAATATAAAGGAAGCCTGAGAAAAAAAACTGATAGAAAAGTCAGTTGTCAAAGAATTAAGAGATAATAACTCCAGTCAGCATGAGTCCTCTGCAAGTGTGTCTTTTCAGATAAAAGTAATTTATTTTTTTATGAGATGTCAGGTTTCATTGTTAGCACTAATTGTATAAATGTAAGGGACTCCAGATTTGGTTAGGCATTAACGAACTGGCCAACTGACAGACTTAAAAAATGGATGTCAGTGGAAAGTAATTGTCAAATGGAGCATTTCTAGTGTGATTCTGTGGGGACTGCAACAAGTCCCAAAGCTTTTCATCAGCAATATTTAAGTAATGTATCACTCCCATAAAATTTCTAGGTGAAAAGAACTTAGTAGAGTGATAGAAGTGATAGATAGAGTCATTAGATTCTTTCAGAGGGGAATATGAGGCAGAAAGGAACCGCCATGTCATCTTCTCTGAACTCTATACAGATTTTGACTGATTTAACTGATATATATATGAACTAAAAGTCTATCTCACAGAAAAATATCCAGGTATGTTTATGAAAATTCTCCAGATAATCCAGTGCAGTGTAAAGCCCACTGCTATTTGTAGCAATTTATTGAAGTTACTACAAATTATTTTAAAGAGCACTTTATCTTGAGTATTAATTTGTCCAGCTTCAAATACATTGGTGATCTTGAAGTTATGGCAATGGAGTTTTCAGATATCTTAGCCAGACTTTTGGGTACTTCTCTCTCCATCTGGCATTAAGTGATTTGAGTTATAACTTCCCAGGACCATTTAATCTTATGTTAATAGACTGAGTACGGGCCTAATTCTCTCAGTTCTAAAGTTTAGCTGAGAGAATTAAAGTAATTGCCATTGTTAGTGACAAGGTAGCTCATTGTATTCCCACCTAGATGGAAAAAGACCTGATTTTTAGTACAATAAAGACAGTAGAATTTTTCTATGCTGGTCTGCTTCGCAACTTGACAGTATGGTTGTATGGTTGATTAGCTTTACTTCACTTTCTGTGCAGAGATCCTACAGAGAGCTCATAAGGGTCTGCTACATGGGAAGAAGAGTTGAAATGTTATGGGAGATACCATTAGTGTAGCTAGGAGTGCTTGTTTGGTAACTAAGTTTCTAAGTGTTAGTGGTTTTTATTGGATAATGAAAATCTTTCACATTAAAACTCAGTTTAGAAAGACTGAGCAGGTTTAACCGCTACCAACTTTTTATGTTCTCTAGGTGGTTCTAAACAAAATCAACTGAAATCAAACATGGAAGAGTATTCACTAGACTAGTCACTTCCAAAACAAAACACTGAATTTAAATCTTTAACTCATAAAATTTCTCATTAGTTTCCATCCACAATTGCTGTGAAAATGTTGTTAGAGAATTGCTGGAGCCTATCAGACATGCAATTGGTATGAATTTCATAGAGGCTAACATCTAAATGAAAATACTTTCACCACTGGGCAAAAAGAACAAAGAATTAGGCATAAGCTGTTAAAATCTCAAAAAAAAGATAAATCATTGGATGGAGACAAAACTAAATATGTACCTGAGTCTAGTGTATGGAAGTAACAATTCAGTTTCCTCTATAACTACTACAAAGAGGAATAATAGTTCACTTTTCTTCAATCTCTAATTTACTCAACATGACAAACTGAGCAACAAATGTGAAAAAAGTGCCAATATCTATTTACTCTGAAATCTTTAATGGAAAACTATTAATTTCACTGATGATGAGTAATTCTTATACTATTAAATAAACCATTTCAGAAGTATCTCAAGGCTTAAAGTAAGGAATTGCCAGTGATAGCAGCCTGCCAGGGAATGCATTGGTGACTGCTTTGTTTACTTGGCTTTTACTAGGAGGGTCTCAGTTTACACGAATTTCCCAAATTGTTTTTTCTGTTTATAAAACATAGCTAATAGTTTCTTTTAAGCAATAAATTTTTACTGAATTATTGCACTTAGTTTTTTTCAAATTTCTCTACAAATGTAATTTCACACAAATCCAGACTAACACATAATAAAGTTAATTTTCTAAGAGAATTAATTTAAAAATTTAAAACTTGAATAGATGGACTGGATGATTTGAGGATTTTGTACAATCTGCATTACTTTGGAAGCTTGCTTGCTTTGAACTTTACAGCTCTTGTCCAGTGAAAATACCCTTTTATATTATGTGCAGCTATTGTCAGACAAGCTGTCAGTTCTCTAATGGAAAAACAGAGGGAAGAATGACTCCTTGAAATAGAATTGTTTACCTTGGTATAGAAGACATCTCAAATTTGCACTGCAACATTTTGCATAAGAAAATTCATTAATTATAAGGAAATATACACCTCTTTAAATCATCTGGCTTCAGTAAATTATTTGTCTTTGCAATTATTTTGCTTAGTGTATCACTTCAAGGAAAATTAAATCTTAGCTCAATACGTTGAAATCTAATGAATAATATCTTGGCTAGGGTTATGGTTATCGTCATATCCCCAAGTATTTTTAAAAAGCATCTAGCGGAAATTTCCTAATAAGAAGGATGTTTCTTAATCAGGAATGAAAAAACATGTATTTCAGAAATGAATTGCCTAGTCCTCTGCTTGTATATAAATTACTAGATAGTTGTGGGGTAAAATATATTTTTTAGCAATTTTTAAATAATCAAGGTGGGTAATTGCTCCCCTAAGACTCCATTAAGACTTTATATATACTTACAACAATTAATATAGATGAAATACAACATATTTACATTGCTCCATTCAGTGGTTCATCATGCTCTACCATTTAAACAATGAAATACAATTAATGAATTGTTAGACCATGTTTTCTTGTTTTATTTGAAAATATTGCACTATATTCTAACAGATCATTTCTTAAAGTAGCAAAATACTCCTATGTATAATGTTAATAAGCGGTGATAGACTTTATCATAAATACTGACTCTTTTGCCAACTAAAGTTATGTACAAAGCAGAACATTGCAGCATCAGTTCACTCATTCTAGCAGTAACAAAAACAAGGAACTTTTGTATTATGCTTTTGCTGTGGCTAGACATACTTTAAAAACACCTACAAAACACTGTTAAAATGGAAATGGCTCTGTTTAGAGCATGATTTTTTTTATGCCAGCAGATTGTTGGTGGTAGGGGTTTTCCAAAGATTTTAGAGCTTCTAAAGTATATCCTTCAAGTTTCAATACTGTTACTATTGTATGTAGAAATTCTTAGTAAGTAAAAGGTAAACGGAATTGTCTAAAATGTCTGTCTGGTGGCTGACAAAAACCTTATGATATAAATGGAAATTCTCTCACTGATGTCAGCTTCCATTTAATTACCCTTACTAAGGTGGCAGTCTCTCAAAACTGAAGGGAAAGTAAGGTGCTTAGATGTTCTGTTTCTGTTCTGGGATGCACGACTATTGAGTGAAAACACAGCACCAGTGAGGTTTATGTAAATCTCAGTCCAGTGTATCAGCTTTAGGCATGTTTCACCAGTTCAAATCTCTCAGAACAGATGCATAAGAAGTCACAAGCTCATTGATCTTATTAAATATAGTGCAGACTCCAATTTATAAAATGGAGCTACACGTATGGTTAAACATGCAGCATCCCTGAATTCAGCTTTGGAATTAAATATCTAAATTCTTTTAATGTATGCTACTAAGGGGAATTCATGATGAAAGGGAAAGTGTAGATCTGTGAATTTTAAAAAAATGGGTGTAACAAAATGGTTAACCATAAGACTGCAACCAGGCTTTCTATGCTTGTTCTCACTGCATTTCATTCATAGTAACTCTTGGCAGCAATCAGTGTGTGGGGTTTATATAAGTATTTATAGATGTATACATATTGCTTATATAGGAAGCATAGACACTTGAAAATAATTTTGATTTTTCAAAGGTCCCTGTAAAGCTACAGCTCTTAAACAGGGTATGTGTCCAGATTTGTCCAAAGTTGCTTTATAAAACAGTGTTGTTTTCTAAGCAACTTAATTAAATGGAAAAAAAAAAATATCCTTCTGTTCTAGCGTTAACCAAACAATGCTGCAAAGGCTTGTCTGGCAAATCTGAGTTGGTCAAATTTGAAGCTCTGAGTCCAATACAACTCATTCTTTAAGAAGTAAAGCTCTTTGTCTTGTGTTAGTTTGAAGCTCATTTTATCATAATACTATTAAAAAATGTAATACTATAAGAAAAAGAAGGCATGTTCTCAGTGGTTTAAGCCTTCTTAAGAACTGAATTATGAATTATTAAAACCAGAAGGTTAAATTGACTATTTCACCTCTAAACTTCTCATCCATCCTCATTTTAGATACTTCTATGTCTGATGAACTTGACTGACAGCAAAATGACAGAAAATACAATTTAAGTGTCAGTCAGTGTAATGCAATTAATTTGGTGTTAAGATGGAACATTTCATAGTAGAAGTTTTTAATCCATTTTTGTAGCATCATGACACTTACTACATCTATTTCAACAATTACCATAGCTTTTCTAAAGAAAAAAACATGCTTAAAAATTCTGCAAAATGAAAAATGAATATTTGTGCATGAAAAATTTATATGAAATTGTAACTAACTAGACTGGATATTGGTGAAAATTTTAAAAAAGCAAGTTTGCAGCAACTTCTGTGAACTAGAGAGGCCTTTGACTATGTGTCTGATTCTGACCACAGAAACTGGAGGCAGTAAAGAATATCTTCTGACACAGAACCTGTGAAAATGAGATCAGAGCTAAACCTTGGTGATTTGATGACTGAGGATGATTCAACATGTACACTATCACAGCTGCATTTTAACAGAAAAAAAACCAAACAAAAAAACCAGACAGTAGCAGATAACTTTAAGAGTAATGACAAAGGTGGTGCTGGTAAACATATATGTTGCCTCTTGCTCCTTCTTTGTTATAGAATCCTGCTACAAATACTAGCCTATGTGAAATGTTAGACAATGCCTAAGAAGAATGTTGGAGAGATGGACCAACATAGGCACCTCCCATCATACATCAAATTCTTGCTAGATTATGGGTGTTCCTGCTTAAACTTGCCAGGTAACCAGGAAACATTTGAGAGGGAGGGACGAATTATGCTGAACAGAGGAAGGGAGGGGAAGAATGATCCTCTTAAGTGCTTCTCCTTTAGGCTTCAGCCTCTGTAAATTAGCATGACAGATGTATGATCTGGGAATTTTTCCAAATTAATTCTTAAGAAATTAAAGCATTCACCTCTGATTATGCTAGGGATGTTTTGTTTTTACATTTTTTTTTCCTTTTGATCTGTCACCATGCCATTGATACTTACAGATCCATACTGACCTCATCCTCGATTACTCAAGAACTTGCACAGCTAAATCTGTTTGCCAGGACTAAAAGAGCGACACTTATTTTTTCATTTCTGATTCACAAAGATCAAAATCTACTCCACAATAAAGTCTTCATATTAGTATGTATACATTAGCAGTGTAGAGGTACAGGTCAACCACTGAAATCTGGGTAAAGAGGAAATGGCTAAGACAAGTGTTTGAAAGCAACTTGTACCCAGAGTATAACTTATTTAGATTGTTGTTTTGCTCACACTCTAAAAGGTTGATATCCATGCACTCAAGTAATTATAATCACAGAAAGAAACACACAGCCACACTTTTATGTCAAGGGAAACACCATCACCAAATCTGGTGAGCAGGTCACATGTCAGCACATGTTGATGCAGGAAGTTAAATCACTTTAAGTTTCTAAGGAAACATACTTCATAATATTTTTGCATGTATTACAGTAAACTTGAAAATACCAAGACAGATTAGAATTCTGCTGCACTAGATGTTGTGAAATACAGATGTCAAAATCTAAATAGTCAGAGCATTTAGAGTATTAAACAGTATTTATTTGCAATGTAGTGTTGCCCCCAGAATACAGCCTTCAGGTGCTGCAGACAAAAAAAGCAGAAACATGGCCTTAGTTGAAAACAGATTATAAACCAAGTGAAAGAAGACAGTTGGCAAGCAAATACAACAAACGAGAGAAATACTGTTTTTGCTCTCCTGATGCCAAACTAAGGTATGAAAAAATTAATAGCTAAATAGATATTTTGAAGGCTTTGGACAATTATTCTGTGTAGCTCTTTGAAGAAACAGGCCCACAGTGGTGTCTACCTGCACATGTTTATTCTCAAGTAAGGCGCTTTGTCTTCCTAAATACTAGTTTGTAGGAGTATACACAACTACTTACGTCCTGAAGCTGCAAAGTGGTTAGAGCTGAGGTCTCAAAAAGATTTTCAAAGCAGGCTTTTTCCCATCTGTTTTGCCTATGGGGTTTAATTCATTTAACCAAATCAAAACTCATGCGAAGGAATGGAAATAACTCATCATATACTTAGGAATCTTTTTACCTATTGTAACTGCCTGGAAGATAGAAATCCAACCTATCCATCAGTCTGGAGGATGAGTCATCTTCTTAAAATAGAATGATTGACATTGTGGAATTACTTTTCCTTCTCCTTTAATTACAGAGGGAACCTTGACCAGTTCAGAATAAATGCATACCTTTACACTGAGTAATGTTAGGTGAGAAAAATAGGAAGATAGTTTCATTCCTTGGCAATAATGAATGCATAAGCAGAATGTTATTTGCAAGGGTTTTAAAAATAAATTTATTGAAGAAAGTAGTTGTTGCAGTAGAATAGGTTGGGTTACAGAAGCATTCTACATCCAGATTTAAATTGCTATGTCTGGTTTATTTGTTTTTTTTAAAAAATTGTTGAGACTATAGCAATATATAAAATTAAAAAAACAACTATTCATTGCTCTAACAAAACAAAAGCCAACAGTGAATGGAAAATCAGGAACTAGACATACAGACAAGACATAAATTCCACAATGATTATGACAACACAACTGGAACAAAGAAGTTGTTATAACTTTACATCTTTATATAAAAATAGGAAAACTTTTTTTATGAGTATACTAAAATCCAAGCAGGTAACTTTAAATTCAATGACTATAGGACTCTAATCTAGCTTTAAAATATTTCCATCTTGGAGGCCTACCTATCTGTAAAATCTTCATATGACTGTAACATGACTTTACAAGAAAATGCTTTTGTCATAGGGGAGGCATAATATACAGAAAAGTTATTGAAGCATGTGGAATCTCTGAGCAGTAGATGTCTCCCTCTTAAGTCACATTTCCTTGCATCTTCTGGTAAATGCAAACATCTACCTTTTTTCCTAAATTTTTGTCTACATTATAATATTTGCAATAGAGTTTTAGTGTTGAGAGAGAGACACCGAGCTCATTCTCCAGTCAAACTCATCTATTTTGAAACTAAGGCAGTTTGAGAGGAAGAGTGTCAAGCTCTTCTCACAGTGCTACATGGACTCATAAAAAGAACTGATTAAAGCATGCATTTCCATTTTAAAGAAATGTTCGAGAAGTAATCTAATTTTGTCTTATCTTTACTTTGAACATTTTCCAAATTTGTCAGTGGTTTTTCAATATAATTAGATTTTATATTTTAGTCACCTTTCATAAATTCCATGAATTTATTTCCTTTTGAATTGGTTGTCTCTATATGCAGGTTTTGATATCTTGTGTCTGTTAAACATGGAGGATTTATGCGAGCTGATATTTTTTCATTTGCTATACAGACATTCAGGTCTACTCATCTCTCACACTGGACACTAGACAAAAGTCAGCTGTGTTCCACAACTGCTAGTTTCATAAGTGGAATAGTTATCTCTTTCTCCCTTCCTGTTCTTCACATGTTCATTACTTATCTGCTTTTCACAGTGTAGATTCATTTCAGAGCCTATAAGAAAGACATGAGACAGATCACTTCAAGTCATGCTCTGACTATTGCTTTGTAAATTAAAGCATAAATTGTAACATGTTGTTTGTTTTTTTAGTTTATTTGGGGGATTTTTTTTGTTTCTTTTTTTAACACAGCTATTGCTGTAATGACACTGGAAAAATATGTCTGTTTATTGTAGACCAAATAGTTTCCTTAAAACATTCTAAACACATGCAAAAGTTCATGATGCATAATGATTTGAGCATTTCTTTTAGGTAGGTGTTCTGTATTTCAGGAGATCCATATGCGCTACAAACAGTGAACAATCAGGAACACTCACTGATTATGATATGATTTTTTTTTGGCAGCCTCTTTCTGTTGCACTGACAGAATTGTACTGATGCATTAGTCATTTGCATAGAAAAGATCTTGGTCCATGACAGTCATTTATTGGTAGTGCCATCTGCACTTTCTTGTGAGTGGATTCTAAGATTAAAAAGTGTATATGGTTCATTGGTACTTTAAAAACTGAGATGCAGTCCTAGTCCTTTTCAGCAAACACAGAAAAAAATAACACAAAGGGTAACTAGCTTTCTTATTATGAACTAAAGCTTAAGAATTAATTTGAAGGACTGAAACTTTTCATTTTATCTCTAGGCACTTGCATCATTGTAATACATATATTTCTGCAAGTACTTAACAAAACATCCATTATTCTTCTGGAGCTATTTACATATATTTTCTTGCTCAAAGTCCCAGTCATAACAGCAGTAAAAATACAGTTCTTCCTCCTTCAGATCCCTGATTTCTAAGATAATTCTGCACACATTTCAGGACAAATCTAATGCTCAAAAAATAAATATTCTTTTTGTGACTGTGGGTACCACTCTGCAAGTGAAGAGAATTATACTCAATTTGATTACTTCTAGAAAGAAATTCTTTGAGAATATTCTTCTCTGTGACTGCTCTGCCCCAATTAAGTGCACTCGAGAGGATGTAACGTTGTTGCAATGATAAGAGTTTTGGGGTCTACAGATAAGACTTATGGGGTCTGCAGATAAGACTTATGGGGTTGAATTAATCAGACTTAGACTCATGCAGAACATTTTAGATTAGTGAGCATGTATTTAATCCAGAACAAGAGCTAAAAAACCCTACACTTTCAGTCTGATTTACAGAAATACTTAGTATCCTTTGTACTATATGGAAAACAGATCACAAAAGATCCAACCTTAACAGAACACCTTACCTCTGAATAAACTTCATAGTGCCTATTCTAAAATACAGACTTGAGGATTCTGTGATGTTTAATATTTAAATGAAGAACAGAAAGAAAAATTTGCCAGAACTTTCCTTGATTTAATGGGATGGGAATTTCTAGCATAAAGGCAGAGGAAATTTAATGCCCCTAAAATGTAAAAGAAAAAAATTAAGCACCATTGTGTAAGAATGACTGCTATGCCTCAAGAAGGCATATAGGAATTTTTGCTCAACAAAATTTACTCTTTGGCCACAGAGTGAAACAGCAACTCTTAAGAGTTAACAAGCAGATATAAAGGAGTGTTGTTTCCTCTCAGATTCAGCTGGATAACTGTTTTCCTTCTCTTTCCATTAGTTTTTCAAATCTACAGTACACATTGATTGATAAAATAATTTCAAAACCATGTTGTAGCGTTCATGACTGAATCTCAAACTCCAACAGATTTCACATTTTTATCTATTCTAGCAACATCATCTTCAGTTTTAGGGATAATATTGTGAATCTAGGGAAAGCACAAGTTTCTTGCACTGCAAAATAGAAAAAGCTTGACTGAGATATGATAGGCAAATGACAAAATGTCTTGGAATTTAGATTATTGTTTCAAAACATTTCTGACAAGTACTTAGGAGATTATTGCATATTTCTTTGTCATTTATTTTAAAAAATACTTTCAAGCTACATGTATTTTTGTTTCAATGCTATAGAATATAAAAACATGCTGTATATTTAATCGATTAATTTATTCTTAAAATTACAAAAAAGCCACCATTTCCTGAATAGTTAAGAATATAATTTGTACCCCAGTTTAGGGATGAATTCTTTTTCAATAGGAATATGAGGTGGGCAAGCTAAATAAGATAGATGACTGCAAATAGTCTATAGTCACGGAGGAAAATGGTGATTTAGTGCTGATTTTTCTTAAATTTGCATGTATTTGAAATAGAAATTTTAAAATGCCATAGTGAACTGTAATACATTTTGAAACAACTGTTCCCTCAACAGTAAATTACATCATCAAAATATGATTCCTTCTTCCAAGAGGTTATAGATTTTAAACCATAGAAAAATACTAAGATCCATGATAGCTGCACTCCATTTCTGCCACTTACTTGTTATTTTGTTACAAAATCACATAACAAGTAATTTTCATTTCGCCTTTGCAGGACTCTGTTTAATCATCCACACCAGAAATACAATACACGTGTAAAGTACACGCTTTGGTTTAATGAGCACTTCTAAAGCATTCTGGGATTCTGAGAAGGAGGCCCTCATGTTAAGTATAGAACTCTAGTATATGTCTTGCTTTCTTCTGCAAAAAACAATGCTTAATTGCTTCTCCAAAAATGCCTCACCAAGGGAAGGCAAGACATGTTTGAGGAACACAAGGGGGACCTTCTATTGTGAAATGCTCTGACAGGCTCTGAGCAAAGGGGTAATAAAGGCTGAATTCACTTGAGAGAGGAGGGCAAATAAGGGAAAAATGACAGAATACCATTCCATCACATCCTCCCCTTTTGTCTGAGGCAGAACTACAAGAACTAACAGCAACAAGGGGTCTTAGATAGTGAGAAATCAGTATCAGAATGTTCCAATTTGTTACATTACACATTACCCATTAGAGTATCTTTAACCTGCACAAGTTTTTCAGCTGCATTGAAATGGAATCAAACTTTTAAATGAAAACTATATCATGATTTTGAAATATATCTATAATTTTATTTAATTTGGGGGGGGGGAGGGAAGATTATAGAATAAATTATAACGTTATAAATTTCAACTTACTTATTCAACAAGTCTTTCCAGTGGATATTGTAACGCTAATATTACAGCACAGAGACATTATCAATGCATACAAACATGAGTCAAAATAGAACCATATTGGGCAGCATAAAGCTTTGGAACATTCAACTAATGATAATGAAAACTAGCTTATAAAAATTCAAACAGCATTTTGTGAAACTATTATAAAGCTAGAAGCTTGGGAATTAGACAGAGTACCCACACAGCAGGAGAGTACAAATGAACACCTACGCAGATGGCTGCTATAAGAACTGAACAACCACCATTCTATATAATAGAAAGAAGCAAAATGAAGTGCCGATTCTAAGTGGTGCTTAACTTTATTAAGCTAAGAGAACACTATTACTGAAAGTCTGTATCTGACAAAGGGAAATTACTTTGTTGTAATCATGTTCATGAGCTGTCTTGAGCAGTCAAAGGCCTGCCATTCATTGAAATTAAAATGTAGCCTTTAAAATGTTAATTAGATGTTACAGCCAGATGCAATATTGAAGAACCTTTAATTTATAAGTTTCAACCATTTTTCTTGAAACATTCTCACGTTTGCAGCAGAACAACAGGCATGGATTTGTGACAAATTCAGAAAACTAACTTACCATGTATATGCCTTCTCTTGTCTTTGATAGCTCTTCTATGTAATGCATATATACAGTAAATACCTCTTTGAAAGGTACATTTCTGAAGTTAAATTAGAAGACAGAAATTGACTGTACAATAATTTCAAAAATTATTTTTAAGAAATTGCTTTGCTTAAAAGATTGGAAAAGGCCTAACTGAGAAAATCTACTTTCCCAACTTTATTTTGGTTCATTGTTGAAAATGCTTGAAGTATTCCCAATTTATTAGGACAAGTTCAGCAAGACCAATTGCAGTATTATGGCACCAAGTGTTTATGAAAACAAAACTATTAAGCTGACAAAAGCACTTTCAAACAGCAGTATTGATACTAGCATGAAGTACAAATTGAACCCTTCCACCCACTTAGGAGTAATAATCAAAATGAGATTCATAATACGGAGTGGGGATGATAGTCATAAAATGAGGAGTGAATTTTTATATGGAACAAGAATCTGCAATTGCTGAGATCTAATTTACATCATCAAAAACATTGACAAATTGTATTTTTCACCAAACTTTATTTTCAGATGTCCTGAGCACTTCCTACTGATTTATATTTGAGCATGGCTGCTCTGCACTCTAAAAATAAACATTTCCCACTTCCATGACAGCATTAATGAAAAAAAAAGCATGCTCAAAATAATAAGTGACTGGGTTTTTATCAAATTGACTTAGGAAACTGAGAATATAAATTTCTAACTATTCTGGTTTGGAGTCAGTTTTTATGTCTCCTTGAAATGATATTGCAGTATAACTTAGAACAAACAATTTTAGGTAGACTTCTAATCTTCGTTACAAACTGAAAAGATTTTTTTCTGCCTTTTATTTCATGTCCTGCTTGACTTCAGTTGCCTGAAACTTATGACTTACTAGGTTGATACGTATGCTTATGCTCATATCATTTTATCTCACATAGAAAGAAATATTCTGATAGAAGTGCTGGGTATAACATTGCAATTATTTTCTCTGTATTTCTACCAGTTCTCAATTGATCCAGGTGTGAATGTACTGTGTTATTATATGGATATTTGGAGTGAGGTAACAGAATATGTATAACAAGAGAGACAGGTAACTGTGATGTAGTACTGTAGGACTTGGGAACAAGACAGACAATTAAAATAAGGTAAAAAAATAAAAACCATAATTAAACCCCCACACATCTCTTTAGTCTCTATATACACCTTCTGAACCACCTTGTTCTGGAATGTCCATGACACTCACATTATTTTGGATGTCTGTAAGATCTGATTCATGTGACATGATGTATAGATACTCAATAAAATTAGACTAGTGAGCTAACTTTAGTTCGTGCATTTTTAAGGATCTGTAATTACAGTACAAACACTAGTTTACTGTCACTCCCTTTCTTCACCTCAAGTTGAGATTTCCATAAAAGCAGAGCAGATTTATTACTCCAGTGATTAGATTGGTCTTTGATCCACAGTGCTGTTAGTGAGTTCATTTTAATATTTATTGTGAAACTGAAGACATGCTGAATACAACAATATTTTTCAGTTAAAAAATTTAAAATCAACTATTCAGAAGTGTCTTTTTTGCTTCCCTTTTTGGTTCCTTATTTTTAAAGGGGATAAAATACTTCATCTCAATTAAGCTGATTTCTTTGATTCGTTGGAAATTCTTCTCTCATAAAAAACTACATATACTTTTGGTAGAAATAATATATTGTTCCTTCTTTTTATTTAAATGAACCTCATTCTTGCTTCTTCCCTCCCCCAAATTTCCTCTTCTGAAAAGAGCTGGGAGGAACATACATGAATTTAGCAGTATTTCCAGTGCATATAAGTGCTCAAATGTTGTCACTCCTATATAAAGCAAGTATTAGCCTTTTAATGGAGACATATTTCAAGGATCAGGTGGGAAGCACAGAAGTGTTTGATGCACATCACTGCACTGCTGTTCATCCTCAACACTTTGCACAGTGTGAGAATGTTTAATAATTCCAACCCAGTCTACAGATAAGAATGCCTGGTGTCACATCACAACCAACAGTGCTGGTGTGAGATTTGTAGTAAAACAATATTCCAGCTGTAGCTTTCATTTACAAAAATAAAACACCAGAATGAAAGGGAGGTGCAGGGAGGAAAAGATAAACATTTTAGTCTTTTAGCACCATTCATACAAATTGCAGTGAAGCTACTAAAAAGTGAATATTGAAAACTAAGGAAAAAAGACAAGCAATTACAGTGTAAAGCTTGCTTTTTATTTTGCTAGCATTTTTTATTTTAAAAATTGTGAGTTAATACTTAAGTGTTAAAGATGTCCATTGCAAGCAGATCACCATATACAAACAGCCTCATTTCCAGATAAAGTGTGTGGCAACTGCAGGACAGGCGGTCCCATTTTTCTCCTATTAATCATTAGAAACTTCACATGCTGGAAAAGTCTCAAGGGATATTTCTGTCTGGGAAAAAGATCCTCCTTCCTCAGTTGTAATCATTCCATCCCATCTGTAATGGTTTTAGAAATTGTTAATGACATAAAGTGACAGTCGAAGGGCTTTTTGGTCTGTCAGTATAGGGTATCTCTGACCTCTCTAACTACTACATATAGTTCTCAAAGCTTCTGGAAAATTATCTGGATTACAAGGGAATAAATTTGATATTCTAGCAATCACAATCAGGAACTGAAAAGAAAGGCTTCCTTAATGCTGTTCTTTCAACCATAAAGGTACTAAGATAAATCTGCCTGAGAGACAGACCATGTAAGAAGATTATTAAAACTTAGAATATAGGTTTATATTATAGAATATGTAAAATATACAAGCATCTGTATAACAGCCAGAGAATGGGAATTTAAACAAGCTTGTGTTAATTTTATTTGATTCTGAATGCAGCTGTAATTCTAAAACCTATCACTTATGAAGATTAAGTGCAATAGTTTTATAGCAAATGATTACAGTATAGGTTGAAAATCAGGCTTATTTAGAAAGCATTTATTCATGCTCTGACTTTCCTTGATCAAAACTTACTGTCTGCTAGACAGCAATGCATAATATGATATACAAAAATATTTTTTCCATTTCATTCTAAACACAGAGAATGAAGTTCCTGGATCTCACATTGTTGTTTCATATGTCAGACTGAGGGTAACTGCTAGCCAGAGGTTAAAGCATTTCAATTTGAAATGTAATACAAAACTTTGCAAGATGACCAAGATGCTTAGTATTACTTTTAGCATTATGTGCACAAAGTAAATCAGATTCTTATCTCTAACAATCAAAAAATAATTCTTCTTCAGCCCTTCAAATTTTATTTAATTTTTGTATGAAAGAACACATGATCTCAGCACCTAGTCATGCCTGAGATTTGTATGCATATTTGGAAACATGAATCATGTTGGAGTAGATATGGGAACAAAAATTTGACAACTCTTTTTTTAGACAAATTTTACTCTTCTACAGATAAACATTCTCTTTGCTATTATTTTTCTAGTTTTCATAAAATTTATTATACTAGCATGTCAAAGAAATTGATACTTAAAGGAACAATGTAAATGCTAAGTTGCAATAAAGTACATTACTCTGGAGAAATGCCCCATTGTCACCATGTGCTGACAGTCAAAACTTTTAAAAAGTCCCTGAAAGTCTAGATAGTAGTCCATATTTTCTCTCCTATTTTCTCCTTTGAAATATTTTGTCATGTTATAATAAAGAAACCAGAGTGTCTGTGCCTGAGGAAACACAAGTAGCATGAGTTTGTGACCCGATGGGGTGATAAACTCAGTACTATTGGTGCCTGGCCCTTGGCTATATGATAATGAGAGAGCTGTTTTCTGGACACAGTGTACTCCTCACCTCTTAGTTTAACATCTCCATCTTCAGGCAGTGATATTTCAACAATTTAATTGTGTCATCTGATCTGTTTTCAGTAAAAGCAGTGTTTTAAATACTGATTAGATGCCAAACATCATAATTAATATCTTGGAAGATATCACCATATTGCATTTTAACTTCCCGTTCAACCACAAAATATCAGCCTAATCTGGAGTGTTACCATAGTAATCCATGAATGATAGGGTTATCATCATACTTCTCCGTCTGTTTACTCCACAAGCTTTTGCAACTTACAAGATATCCATGCTCAAGTAGTGATAAATGTTCTTCAGCTACTCCTCATTACTTACGTTTGCACAGATCCTTCAACTGTCACTATTAATAAACAGCTAGGAAAGATCAGTATTTTTTCAGCTGAGATCCCAACTCATAGGATCCATTTCAACATTTTTGGGTGGAGAAGGGGTGTAAGGATTATCTGCAGTTTTAAGAATTGGTTACTCCTCTTGCAAAGTCCAGTTTCTCTTTGTTCTGTATTTACTTCATTAGCTTCATAATATAGTTGGTACTTCTGGGTAACCATGATTTCTATCACGTTTTCAAGACTCAAACTTTGGCTTCCACCCACAAGATTTCAACTTTCTTACCATGTACTTAACCCACAGTGTCTGAAACATCCTATACATTACGCATACCTGAATAAAATCATACTGCTCTAGTTAGTGACATCTTTTAACTATTTTTTATTCATTCTCTATTATTAGGTATAGTATTTCTGCCAAGTAAATTCCTGTTGGAAGGTCAAAACACTGTTTTCATGCCATTGAACTTGCTCACTCGAGTGGTTTTCCTGGCCAAACCTTCAAATCTTAACTTTTACTCTTAATTTCTTTGTATGTTGGGGGTTGCATGTGGGGCAGGAGGAACAGGAGCATTGGACTCAAACTGATTTTCCTATTAAAATTCTTTTTCTGTGTTTATTGTGGACAGACTTAAATAAGCTATGAAACTTCTCTTTATACATATGCACTGGATTTGGTCAGTAATATATACACCTCATGAACTTGAATGCCAATAATTTCAGTTACATGAATCCATAAATGAGCCTAGGAAACCTTAATACTTGAAGTGGAAAAAAACTAGAAGCCATATTGGATCATTAATGAGGAAGATCAATAAGGAAGGAAGTTTGTATGAAGGAAGCAAAATATGACATTTTCTAATAATTTTGACTTTTAGACTAGACATGATTATTAAAGAAACATCTTCTATTTTTGCTGCATTTTCTGTATCTTCATTCATCCTACAATAATTACCATGTGAGTAAATGAAAAACAAGCCTCATTTGTATTTCTGTATTTTGGTAATGATTACAATTCCCTATAAACAGACAGAACATCCAAAATAACTGAATCTAGTCTGCATTACACTGGACTGGACTTCGTGGTTAATACTGTTTCTTCTAGTCTTTTCTAGATCAGTAAAATAGAATGAGAACCACACTGTCAAGAGTTCTTCGCCATCTGCACCACTCTGCTAGGACTTTATTTTTAAAGGATGTAAAAAATTTTATCATTTTTTCATTTGTTATTCTCGTCTCATTTCTTATCATTCCTTCTCAGACATTATTTCATGCCACCTCCTATTCCAGCCTCCCTCTTTCAGTATGTTTCTCTTACTACCCTGCCCTTGATCAGAAATTTTTCGTTCTCTGCACTTCACTCCTTAAGTCAGGATCTCACAGTCATAGCTGCTGTTTAACACCTACCCACATCCAGCAGTGTGACCTTCCTTTGTGATCTCATGAATGTGAAGCTGGCACTTTAAATTAGCAAGATCAAAACAGATAAGTTGACTACCTTTCTGCTTACTAAATTTCTTTATCAACGGCTAAAACACTCTTTACTTGGTGTTAAATGGCCTGAAGATTTGCTCGCATCAACTTTATTCATAGGAAATTCTGTTAAAGTTTGAAATAGCACAGGCATCAAATCTTAAATCACAAGTCTTCTGTGATAGCCATGGAAACAATTCTGTTTCACACAGGTTAAATATTGTAAGCTGAGACCTCAATATTTTTTGATAATTTGTGTTCAGTTTGTTATTTTCCCTCCCACTTCCTGGTTGCGGTCTGTTTCTTTCCAACCTACAATGTCATTTGCAATATCTGAATTTTTAACTGTTGAAGTCAGAGAATATTTTGCTGTTTGATCACAGAGCAATTTACTACATTGGAAACATAATATTTGTATGAGATTCTCAGATATAACTATACCATTAAAAAAAGCACAAGGTGTGTGAACTAGGTTCATTATCTAGTTTTAGAACACTCCTGATAATTCTAAATTGAATTTTTGAACAGTTTCAAAATTGGTTAATATTAATATAATTAGTATGTTGACAAATTAAAGAGTTCTGTGGAACAACTTGTTGACCTAAGGACCATCTTGATTTACAGGAAGCTGGTTACTAATGCTGGTTGTACTGGCCCTCTCTAGAAGGCTCTATTTCATCCTTGAAGTTCTTTCCACATGCTTTATAGTGACCTCCTACTCAAATCAGTGAGAGAAATGCAGATGATGTTAATATTTTTCTTCCTCTTTGCATGACAGTGACATTTTATGTTAATTTCTTCTGCTCCTTGAGTTTGCAGAGCCAAAACATTCTGTGGGAGGCAGAATGATGTCACTTTAGTCATAGCATAATTTTTCAGCTGCTAGAACAAGACATATTGTGGCATATTCTTCAGTACTTTTTAAAAGTAGTGAAATATAAACCTAAGGTGATATATTTATGCACCGCCTTTTTCAGCTCTTAGAGTTAAATAGCAGGTTCAAAGTAGCATAATTCCTCCTCCACTAAATATTTTTGCTTTGAAGCCTAAGGACACAAAATAACCTTGATCAAATAATACCATTTCCAGTTATTGCATACAAATTTTGTGTTGCATTGCAATCACCCAGAAGAGACTGTTCATGGGACAAATCAGTCATTTTGTTCACAGCTCAAAACCAGTTGAAAATAGAATGTAAGTAAAATCACTAAGATCCCTTTAGGACTAAACAGATTAGAAGCTGTAAACATCAGAGAGGATACAATAAACAACTACTGCATGGCAAGCTCTGTCTTGGAGCCAGGGGAAGAACATAAATAGTGGGTCTCTGTTCTCAGATTTTCAAAGGAAAGACAAATGTTAAGCAATGCAGAGCAGCAGTGACACCGTATTCTCTTTCATTTATTCCAATGTTAAATTCCTGTTCATTGCAGTATAAAAAAACCCCGACAATTATTCATGGCAGTAATACTTGGAAACGTGTGCTCAAGGAGGTAGTGAGCATTAAAGACCTATCTTTTTATACTGTATTACTTCTTTCTAGGATAGTTTCAAACTAAATCTACTATTTCATTAGCAATTCATTTTTGTAGATCATTAATACCTATATACAGCAATTCGTTCACCTTCAAAAAATGTCTGCTTCTTTGGGCTGTTCAAGATGGTGTTCCAGGCTTGTCGTGACAACAGAGCAATGAGTCATGATTAAGAAATGCATGTTGAACTCAGCTGTTCTCCTCAGTTTGTCTACCCCATCCAGCTGTGTACCAAACTTTAGGCACTATCTTCTCCAGGTGAACTGAGTAGTCACAGAGCATGTGGCAACAGACGATCGCACAGTGGTGTTACCTGGTCAATAAGATAGACATAATCTCTACAGTCTGGCCATGGGTCTCACACTCTCTTCTGGTATCCTCAGATTACAGCAGTACCAAGAGGAAGATAGGAACAGACCGACACAGTAAAAATAGCCCCATCTTTTCTCAATCAAAGACATTTTTTTAGTGAGTCAGGTACAGGGAACAAACCTTCATATAGGACTTTGTGTTAGAAATGGGACAGGGGCATATTTACTTCCTTCACTATTTATTCAAAACCTGCAGGTTAACAGAATGAACTCTGGGATCAAGCATCAAAACTCTTGACAGCTTTAGTGTTTCTCTTTGCTCAGGGGAATTAAAACACTTTCTTGGTTGTTTACTATCAGAAAGTTACCGAGTCAGAAGTTTTTCTAATTATTTCTCTCTTTTTCACCATACCTGCAATGCTCAAAAAAACCTCCAAAAATAAATATAAAACCCACCAATCCCTTCAGGGTCAGCGAACTTCCTGACTCACAGCACAAGATTATTTCAAAGGCCATGATTGGAATACAGTGTGATGCCACTGTACTTCAGATAATTAGTAAATTTTGATTGTATTATCTTCTTATTGGTAATATCATTCCAGTAATAGATATTTTCTAGCAGACATTTGGATGGAGTCTTTTTCTCAGTCTATAACAAATCTGAGATGTGATAAATGATGATATCTATTACTCTTGAATACATTGAGGGAGAGAAAACCCAATGTGCGTCTTTTCTCCAGAGAAAGCTGAATTATGTTGATCTAGATTTGTTCATCCATTTGAACTAATAATGATTCAGAATCAAAATATTTGGGCCACTTAGAAATGTACATCAGGATCCAAATAATCCTTAACTATGATGTTATATATCCTCCTCAAGTTCATATCTTTGGAAAACTAAAGGGTCCAGGTGATAGATATTCATAGTGACTGAATTCCAGGCACCTAACTCTTCCTAAGTGAAATTTTATGTTAACAACATCCAGATGGTAACATTTTTTAAATGGAAGGGTTATGAAAGCATGGCTAATTCATAGAAAGCATAGCTATTACCTGTAGCTTACATTTTTCTCTAATATATTGTCACACAGACTATATACTAATGGGCAAACAGTACTCACTAACCTTTTAATACTTTACCCTTTTGTATAAAGACTGAACATTATTAGGTAATGAAAGAGTGTATGAGAAAGTAGTAGATTATTTATGATAGAAACAAAATGAAACTAATGGGACAAGATTTGAAAGCTGTGATGCATGAAAGGTGCTATAGAGGCAGCTTTGGCACCATGACAAATGGAGATAAAGACTCAGTGGGAAGCAACAGTGTGAACATGACTATGAAGAAGAAAGAATAGATTTGCTGAATGAATCCTTACCATCTGGTGTTTATTTAATACACAGTGAAGGTCAAATGGCTAGTGATCCCTTTTTCTATAGTCCAGTGACCAAAAGAATAGCAAGAATCAATGAATTTATCAATATGTCTGGAAATGTTTCACCATATGATCTGATTGAGTCAATATTATTGGAGCAACATGTTCATTACTATTTCACATATGTTTTGGAAGAGGGTCTATGGATGAGAAGTATATTAATTTTTTCATCTTTCTCAGAAGTTATATCAAACGCATAAAAGTAGATTAACTTAAATAAGCAAAACTTATCTGATAACATTAAATAAGCTTGTAAGCAAAATAAAACTATATTGGACAAATCAGAAATAGAGTTTGGACATTTTATCCTCTTTTTTTTTTTCTTTATTTTCTTTCAGATTGAGTGCAGTTTAGGCAATTATACCAAGGGGACGACAAGGGGACATATAGAATTTCAGTTAAATATTTGTTGCTATTTATCCACTTTAAGGTAGATATAATAATTAAGATGTCACAGAATTCTCATTGCATATTTTGAAATTCCTGAGCAGAAATAATACATGAATGTGCTTTTTCAGTGGTGACTTTATTTCTGACTACCCAAAAGATTACAAGAATCTTATATTTAGTTAAGACATGAATAATATGGAATTAATAATAAAATGTAGATTTTATTATGACTTTTCATTAATGGGGATATATAATGGGAAATAAATCAGAATTAAATGCACAGATAACCTATTTTTTGTTCTGCTCTTGTATTTTACAGATGACATTCAGCTCACATTTGTATCATATTTTAACTCAGAGATTATAAATACAAGAAAATTAGGAATAGTAAATGGGTCCTGCCCTCTGTCGGTGAAACCTTCACTCTAATCAACTGAATTTCTGGCAATGGGTGGCTAGCATTGTATTTGGAGCACCACAGAGTACTTCTATCTAAAGGTATTTACATGGTTTTTAAATATGCATAAATAAAATGCAGATTCAAGTGTGAGTCATTCCCCTATGAAAATATGAAAAATTAAATCTAAAAGAGTCTAAGAAAATCTTAGAAAATAATTTGGGAAACATGGAGAAAACTCAGTCAGCATCAATGACTACTTATCAAGCCTTCCTTCCTTGCTCTTCTTGATCATGTTCTATTCATCCTCTTACAATAACTTACAATAAGTTATTTACTATAACATGTCTGTGGTTAGATTGGAAAATAGTTGATATCACTTAACATCTACTCAATCTCCCAGCCTATGTTGAGATCAGCCACAACTTAATGTTATGCGCTCCACCTATTCATATTTATCATACTATAACCCATATTCCAATGCTTCTGATGAAAACTCAACTTGTGTATAATGAGGTTGCTTCTTGGACAATCAACCAAATCTCTCTCGTTATCTATTCTTTTTCTTTTTTTCCCTCTCTTTCATTTTGTCTTGATAGCTTATACTTTTCTCAGAAACCTGGCTATGATAGGATAACAGTGACATATCCTTTTAATTAGCTTAATAAAATAAATTCTAAGTGATCCATTCCATCTTTGTGCCCTGTGTGACAATAAAATGTGCCACATGTATGAAGTCTCTTCTTGCATAACCTAGGATATTTTTACTCAAGAAAGTGCAATTGTGAATTGTCTTTTGTGTATCCTGTATCCTCTTCAGTTTCTAAAGAATTCATTGTTCATTAACGTATATAGCTTATCCACTCTCTGTCACTATATTGAAGAAGATGTAGTTAAGGATCTGATTTTACAATGTGAGCCCTGGTGAGACCACATCTTTTTTATTGTGTCCAGTTCTGGTCTCCTCAGTTCAGAAAAGACAGGGAACTGCTAGAGAGGGTACAGTGCAGGGCAACAAACATGATGAAGGCATTGGAGCATCTTCTTTATGAGGAAAGGGTGAGGGAGCTGCGTTTCTTTGGGTGTGACCTCATTAATGTCTACAAATATGTAAAGAGAGAGTGTCAGGAGGATGGAGCCAAGCTCTTCTCAGTGACATCCAATGACAGGACAAGGGGCAACGGATGCAAGCTGGAACAAAGGAGATTCTGCATAAATACAAGAAAAACTTTTTCATAGTGTGGGTGACTGAACACTGGAAGAGGCTGCCCAGAGAGGTTGTGGAGTCTTCTTCTCTGAAGACATTCAAAGCCTGCCTGGATGTGTTCCTGTGTGACCTGATCTAGGTGTTCTAGGCTTCTCTGGACAGCCTGCTTCTAGTGCCTTGCCACGATTGTAATGAAAAATTTCTTCCTAATATCTAATCTAAACACATCCTCTTTCAGTCTGAAGCCATTACTCCCAATCCCATCATTACACACCCTTGCAGTAAGTCCCTCCTCAGCTTTCATGTAGGCCCCTGTCAGATACTGGAAAGCCACTACAAGGTCTCCCCAGAGCCTTCTGTACAACCCAAAGTCTATCAGTCTGTCTTCACAGGAGAGATGCTCCAACCCTCCCCTCATCTTTGTGGCATTACTCCAACCCTCTCCAACAGGTCTATGTCCTTGTGCTGAGGACTCCAAAGCTGTTTGCAGTGCTCCAGGTGGGGTCACACAAGAGCAGATTAGAGGGAGAGAATCACCTACCTCAACCAGCTGGTCATGCTACTTTTGACACAGCCCAATATGAGAAAAGTCAATCAAGCACAAGGCAAGGTATATAATTTTGTATCTTCTTTTTTAATGAGAGCTTTCAGTAGTAATGGCAAAAGGCAGTTCACAAAATGTCAATAATTCACACTTAATTTCTTCAAAGTAAAGTTGTGCCAGAACAGAGGGTACGTAGGGCAAAATCCGACCCATATTCCAAATTCCTTACACAGTTCCTCTCTGGCCCCTCAGTGTCTTACCGTTTCATTTCTGCTGCAGAGAGGTAGAGATCCCTGCCTGCCACTTTGCAGTATTATATGCCAGCAACATATTTCAGTTCAATCAACAAATTTCAGTGTCAGCAGCAGGTGACATGTTTCTTGTTCTTAAGATTGTCCTAATGACACTTTCTGTTGCTGTTGCTTAGGTTTATGTTTATGCAAGTGCTGTGAATGTGAGGTGTTAATCAGCAGCTCTAATTACTAGGGTGGAATGAACATTCTAGGATTGAGTTCATTTGGTTTTCATAAACAAGGCTTACCTGAAGCTTTGTTCACACTGAAATGAATTAAAAAATGACAGAAAGATGGTCTGCAGTTCCTGAAAAATCATCTTTAATCTATGTAACCCCTTACTGATGATTTTATATGAAACTGCACCTCTTCTATCAAGAGAAAACGGGAAATTAGAAGTAATTGAGCCAGAAGTTTCTTGAGAGGAGTTAAATTCCTATGCCCTTTGAGTAACATCTCCTACACCAAGGTGCCAAGGAAAATTTGGAAAAACTAGTAAGCCTCATAGGCATGATGTCATTACAGAAAAGAGTAAACAAAAAGGGTCAGATAAATCATTGAACTGATCTCTGGATATAGAACTTGGTTAGGTACAACCACTGCTGATAAATTTAAAATTTGGTAAAGATTTCAGAGCCTTGGGAAAATCTCCTGAGGGCTCAAGAAAAAAACCCCAAATGACTAATCTGAGACGTACTTATGTACCTTTCAGAGACAAGATTCAGTTTATCAGGAATACGGAAATTCAGTGTTTATATAGAAAATCATAAGTATATTTAATGTGAAAACATTACACATATTTTGCATCACCGTAAATTCAAACCTAATTAAACATTTATTGAGTACTTTTTAAAGATCCATATTTTTAAAATCTTATCTCCAGATACTATGTTTAGATTTTCATAAAAATAAGTTCAATTTCTGACTGCATGGAAAGAAAGATTGTAATGCTGTGGGTAAAAGCCCAGACTTGAAAGATGATTAATGTATTAGATTAGTGCATGTTTAAATGAGTGTGATTATATGAACCCTAATGTAACAATCATTGCAAACATACATGATCTACACTTCCAGGTTGCTGCGAAGTACAAATATAGTTGTTTCTTGCTTCTAATAAGTGAAGAAAAGGATGCAGAGGAGAGGATCTTAGGGCCTAAACCAGCTAACCAAGCCTCAGTACAATCCAACAATACCTTGCAATCAAGTGCTCTCAGTGTCTATATTTGCAATGAATTGGATTCTCCTTACCATGGCACTTTCTAATGTTTTGAGTTTGAAGCAAAGGCTGACTGGAGCTGGGACATTTTATCACACTGGATCAAAAGATGAATCTCTACTTTTTTAACAAGACTAAACATTTTTCAATGCTCTCTTCCACTCATTCCCACTGTAATTTTTCAAGGAATTTCTCAGGATGTGATAATGCAGAGCCCTAACTCACTTATAATCATTACAAGTTACATATCTGTTTCTTGCACCAATTACCACTGTATAGGTGGGTGTTCCAACAATATAAAGTGTCTAATTATGTAGCTAGATACCTAATCAGGTGTTCTAAAGTGTGAGGTAGATGTTTCTCTGTTTTCAAGACAAATACTAAGCAGGTAGAGATAAAATCTAATTTTTAAATCCCATGAAGCCTTTATCAAAATTAGTCAACATCTAGCACCCAACATCTATTCAATTGTCATTAAAATATTTGTCATTATTTCTCTTTTTCAGAGATTAGGGTCTCAGACTTCTCAGAAAGTAAGTTTCTACAGCTTAACAAGTTAATGCACATCAATTGATACATGTAAGAAAACACCATCTGTGCAATCTTAATTCATGTCAATTGTAAGGTAATTCAACTCAAAATTCCTTCACTGAAGGAATTTTGCATTGTCTGCATGTCAACAGGCACTAGAATGATAGCTGGAATGCACATAGCAAGTAGCAGCAAATTCATTGTGACCAAGCCCTTAAGGATTTTTAGACTTTTATTAAATATCAGATACTGCATTGTCATGTAAAAATTTTGGGTTTAATTTCTATATAGGATTATATGTAGCTAAATTCCAGGCTAAATGCCCTCCTATTCAGACAGAGAAAAAATTACTTCAGAGGCTGCAACCCCTACAACCACTAGACCAATTACGAATAATGCAATTCTTGAATATGATACAATTGCTTTTATTTTTTTTCTCTAAGTTGAATACAGGCATTAGTGACTCCAGCTTACAGAAAATGAATACAGCTGTAATAGAAGGACAGTATATAAGGAAGATTCCAGTTACACTAGGAGCATAAGGCAGTTAATATTGCAGTTGATGAAAGATGAGGCACAGGGGGAGATTTGTACTTAAATAACAAGGGTATCTTTATTTGGTGTGCATTAAAACCAATTCAAACATTCCTACATACATTTTAAAATTATATTAAGCATCACATGTTAAATGTCTTCACAACATGTATCAATTCTTCATTCTCAGCCCTGTTCGTAATATGAGGACTGTTTCCTGAAAATGCACACTGTTGTAATCAGTCATGTGGATTAAATTCAGTACTCAAACACAGGTCAAACAATCATAATGTATTGTGACCATAACATATTGATGAAGAAGATGAAGAGAAAAAGCTCCTCCATCTGGGCTGCTACTGTTGCAGAAACAAGGAAATGTATATTTCATCTTGCAAAATTCAAAGACAATTTAGGACAAATTTTCTGTTTAGATGGAATAGACATGAGAAGCAGAAGCCTATTTTAGATTAGATCATCCAAGTGCCATGAAACAGAAGACTGTGATCTTTTTTCATAAAACACAGCATTTCAGACAATAAGATTTGCCTGGTCAGGTAATGATAATTCACATTTACTGTTACAGGAAGAATTATGCCCTCCATATTTTCATTCTATGTAAACAGCAGCTGTGATTTGTTTTTTCTTTTAAAAAAATTAATTAATTAATTAAATGCCTTGTAAACTTATCCTTCTCTATCAGTATGTACTTCACCAAGAAATCTGCACTCTCCAGTTCAATCTTTCAGTAACTTTGGACCATGAAGGAAACACTGCTGCTCTTTGATGCATTATTAGTAAAGCAGTTAAAAAAAATATAATTCATATGATGATTCATGTCTCTTGACTTATTAACTAATTACACTAAATATTGCTGAAGAAGTTCATAACAATTAGTCAAACCTAAATTACAAGAGTAACACCTTTGGAAATAGAGTTGAGGAGAGCCATCTCCAGAGCTAGATCAGCTTAGCCTCTAGAATCATTCCTCAAAAATCCCTTCCTGCATATCCCTGGAAAGTAATCAATTTTAAAGAGTAGATTGTCACTATTTCACTATTTTTTTATTTTTTTTTTTTTACCTCCTTTCCCCCCCTCTATTTATATTTACACATAGTTTGCTTTATGTGCAGGAATTTGATGACTTGTCAGAGACACTCAGATGTATTTGGAGAAAGACTGCCCCAGCAAAAACCCTCATCAAGTAGAGATAGAAACAAAACAAGCAGGCAAATTTAGGATTTGGTTTACAGTACAGAGAGATGTGACTTTTGATGAATTCACCCACTGCATTCTTCCTTTAAAGCATGGGCACCCCCCACATGATTTAATTTTCATTAGAACAGTATTGTTAAATGTGATACACAAAATATAGTGGCCTCCAAATTCTCTGTGTATGAAAATGACAAGAATTGAGACATTTCCTTGGAATCAAACCTCTCCTTTATCGTAGCAATCCTCATCGCAATGAAGATTATGTATCTTATTTTTTGTATGCTATACTAAATGTTTTGTTCTCTATCTACTAAAAAAGCCTATTCCTTTACTTGACTTAATTTTTTAAAAGCAGAGAAAAGAAATATTGGGAAACAGATGCTCTTTGGTTAGTAAAAGATTTAGTATCACTGGCATCCTGTACCATAACCAGAAGCAGTTGAAGAGGAAGTTATTATTAAGTTTCATTTCTATTCTGTGTCTTGTATGATTGGTCTCCGTCTCTGATACTCTGAATTATCACAGCAAAATCCTACATAAATTTCTTGACCTTACAATTTGTGAATTGGTTCTTATACGTGCATGCTAATATGCTTCATCATGTTCCAAGATAACTGAGCTTGCTGATGGAGAATGTGTCTTAGGAGGAACAGTGAAAGGGCATTAGAGAACTAAATGTGCTTGGCTGGTTCTATCTGAATTCTTAGGCAAAGCTAAATCAAAACCCAGACCTCTGAAACTGGATTTTGTGTTAAGGAATTATACCAGAAAATACCTTTTCTCCTGCTGATATTTCAAATCAAAATGAGCTATCCTGAAGGATTTCTCACCTAAAAATTTGACCCTTCATTGAAACATTTTTTTCAGTGAAACTTTTTAAGGTTACCATTAAGTCATAAAATATCATTAATGAATTGTGAAATGAATTTTCCAAACAATGAAATTAGTGTGCACCAGAAAAAAAAATCAAAGTTTTTCATTATCATTCTTAAAGCCAGAAAACTTTTTGTAATTTTTGGACGGACAAAAATGTCTTTAAAAAGGGCAATTAGTGATAAGTGACTATGAAGAACCCTGTGTTGAGAAGCTGAGCCTAAGCCTCTTGAAGATTCTCCATGTAAACAAGTCAGACCACATCACTCATTATCCCTCTTTTGTTTACTGGGAGAAAAGTTCAAACTATTTAATGAGAGGATTACCCGTACTTCAACTCCATTGAAAAAGATTAATTGATATTTTCCTGTTAGGGGTTTAACCACTTGGATTTGCCCTCATATCCCCTATTGTTACTGATGCTGTGATCAGCAGAGCAAAGTTGCTTAAAGGTTAGACAAACTTTGCAGCATAAAGTACACAAATGAATTTACATTAAAATTTGGTGAACTTCTAAGCCTGAAGAGTTTCAGGGTTTCAGAAAAATAGCTTTTAGAAAACAAAATGCTTTATGAAGAATTATCTCATCTTAACAAAGAATTTTATAGCATGTTAAAGGATTTCTATTCAGCAATCGTGCAACTACAAAAAAAAATTGTAACATACAATAAAGTTAACACAACTAGTACTATTCACATTTCATTTCAATGTAGAGATTTTAAACTATGTTTAGGGGGTGCAGGGAGGAGGGCCATGAATCTCTAAATATATTTTTTCTTCAAAGCTTTACAAATTTCCAAAAAAATGAGTGTCTTGTGGACATATGGCTGCATATTTGGATAACACCATTTGCATTTTCAAACTTGCAATATTTTTAACCACTCACTTGGCTTTTGCTTTCAGAAAAGCAGACAGTTAGTGCATTCATTTGAAATGATTTAGTCTCTTTAACTATTTAAAAAAGACAAGAAGGGAAAGTACTTGTTTTCATGAATCATTTAGCATATATGTTTGTGTTTATGTTTGAAAACATAAACTGATGATATAGATTTATTGAGTAGAAAAGCAAGGATCTTGTAAATATTAACAAACTTCATAGCTATTAAGAGGAAAGAAACACCGCAAAAAACAGAACACTTACTTAAAGAGAAAGTGTTAGCATTAGAAAAAAGATTTTAAAACATTAAACCTAAATAGGAGTAGTTAAGACATAGTTATGTCACATTTTGATCCTAAAGAATGCCTGGAGGAGATATCCTTTCAGAAGCAACATTCTCAATTTTTTTAGTGTATAATGAATATACAATATTTATAAATATTTATTCTGTTTTTAAAAATTTTTCACTCTTTATCCTATTCAGTAGTATATAAGGCATGATGTCTATTAATAAAAAAAAAGAGATGATTGGAAGAAAAACTCTTCTCCAAAACATAAAATAGAAACATTAATTAAAATAACAAGTGAATGAAAGGTGATAATGATCAGTGTTCCTAAAAGTAAGACAGGATAATATATTTTAAAACATGTTACAAGTGAAATGGTAGTGGAAAACTAATAATTTTCCAGGCAATTTTAAGGTACCTAAAAAGACCGGCAGAAGATTAACAAAAATTTGGGTAATTTTCATTTCTCCAGATTGCAAAAAGTGTTATTATAAATTATAGCTTAAAAAATGTCATGATTTAGAGTCCAGATGTTTAATGTGTAAAGCAAATTTTTAAATAAACTCATTATCTTTTAAAAAATCAGTGTAGACAATTCCAACAAGTGTAGAATAATCATCTTCAATGTACAGATTCTAAATGTTATACATGCTAAAATATGCAATAGTCTGAAATTTGTAATATTGTGCATACATTTGGACATATTGCAGACATATTTGGACATATTGTGGACATATTTGGAATATTTCAGGTTTTGTCTTAATTGACATACTATATGGATACTTATATTTTCAAGAAACAGCAATCTGCTTCATTTTGAATTATATTTTTTAATGTGTGTATCTAATTATTACTTATTTATTAATTTCAGCACAAGTTTAATTAATTAGCAGCTGACTCAAAGTATGACAGAAGTAAATACAAGCACTGACATTACTTCTGATATTGAACAAGCACAAATTTTATTGACCCTAATCCTGACAAATGTAGTTAACCTTATTGATTAACTCAAGCACACTGAAATAGAGTGAAAAATGTTTTACCACAAGACACTATAGTATGACCACTATGTCAGCTATTTCAGCCTTCAAGACTTAAATGCACAGCCTACATTGAGCATATTGATTTTCCTAAATAGTCCTCCTATAATAAATACTACATTATCACTCTCTACAGACATGTCAGATGATCAGAGAATGGAGCTGTAATCAGAGGAAGTTCTGTGAAAGATAATCTTTCTTCATTCTCCTCCTCTGAGAAATTATGTGGAGAGGAAGCAAGAGAAGCTGTTCCTATAAAATCTGCTCTTAAATTATAAAATATGCCACTTTCGCTTTTATCCTTTCAAAGGTGAAATTTTTCAGAAACGTGTAAATTCAATTAACATTATTCATATGCTTTTAAAAGTATTATATGCCCAAGTTATTGTTATAAATATTAGAGCTGTAGCAGAAGCACATTTAGGAAGACAGATTAGCTTGTATAAACAGTAATAGACTTTGTTTTCATTTAGGATAAATAGAAACTACATAGAAATTGAGAAATACATCTTGTTGGTTCGTGGCCATTCTAGAGCTAATATTTTTGCTATTTTACAGCATTATTATTTTGAGGTTACATGATGATTAAGAACTATACATGTAAAAAAAGAGAAGAACAAAGGCTTAGAGGTCATGACATTTTTCTATCCTAAATTATAAACTCTTTTCAGTTTCTTGAAAATTACAAGGGTACCTAATCTTGCTGTGAAAAAATAAGACAAAACCAGAAGGAATGAATACAAGACTTTAACAAAACAGAAGACAGATGTCCAGAAATTATCAATTGCTAAAGCACACAGATTGTGATTAAACTTTAATGTGGCTTTTAACTTAAGTAATGATTTTGCTTATCGAAGATAAAGAATCCCAGAGAAAATATTGTTATTGATTTCATCATTTTAGATGTAACTGATCCTTTAAGTAATTTTTCATGGTTTCAGTGTCACTTTTTAAGTGTCTGCTTAGACTGAGGAAATCATTAGAGGGCACATTCATTTAAAATTCTGAGTCTAATGCATGAATTGTTCTCCTGTGCACTCAAAGTCACATCTGTTGAAAACAAAACAAAGCATTCAAAGTGCTGAGTAAAATCAAAACATAACAGTGAAATGGTTAGAGAGAGTTAAATTAAGCAAATTAAATGTCATGAGAAAATTTTCAATTGATTTAAAGAATGATTGCGTGCTTTTAAAAAATATATTGATTATCATTAATGCATTCAGGAAGAAAGCATTATGTCAACATGACAGTCTCACACATGGTGAAATACATACATGGCCTCACATGGTGTTGCAGTAGAGATGTATCAGAAGCCAGTTTGCCCATTTCACATTGGTCAGATGCAATGGCTTGGTCTGGATCTTTTTTTAAACAAACAGCAAGTGAATTATAATGTTGCCACACCAGTGAAGGAGTCCTCATCGTTCTGTCAATAAAATTAATTGCTAAAATTGAGGATCCTTAATAACCACTATCACGTTCTGATGTTTCATAAATATTTAACCGTGTAAGACTTCTGAGGTCAAAAGGGCTAATCCATTTTAGTTTCCTGAATAGCCATGCAAAACTGACAACTTAGAAAGGGAAGTGAATAAGGACATATCTTCATACAGATAGTGTTCCTTGATACAGATACATCATCTTCACTTACTCCACAGATTTCACATAACCTATTTAAAAATAAGTCTTCATGATTTTATGCAAAGTATTGTGTTACTGTCAGATACCTCCTTACTCTATGGCCTTCAGTTTATCTCTTCTAAAAGAGAACAGTAACCAGTGAGAAAAAATGCTCTGTACCATCACACCTTAAATAATTCTCAATATTTTCCCAGTAAGTTTTTTGTGTAAAGAAAATGTGGAGATGTAGGGTCTACACAATCCCCTTTTCAAAAGACTGAGCTAATCCATGCTTCATCAGAAGTCCTAGATTTTGAGAAGTGGACTGGCAAATGTTGGTCCAGTTAGAACACCATTCCAAAAATATCATCCTTTTCTGATCCCACAGCTCTTCTATCCTTAAGACTCTCCATCAATTTCCTACCTTGTCATACGTTGCTTTTCCTCTGCATTTGATATTAGATATGTGAGACTAGAATATAGAAGAGTCCAGTGTGACTTTCAATAAAAATTCAAAGATATCAATTAAAAAGGGACAGAATTCTATTTTTTAATGTTATTTTTGCTTGCACATTTTCCTTCATTATAATTCCTTGCATTGTGTAGGATGTCCCTGAAGGCAACTTCTTTCTATTTATTTCTGCAAAACTGATGACTAATCAAAACTATGATTTGTAAAATACACTATGCCCAAAAGTTAGAGTGAAAAAAGCCCTAAAGAAGTAGTCATGTTAGCTTAGAAACCAAAGGAGAGACAGACATCTTCATGGGTCAGATGAGAGAATTAGAAGAGTTCAACATTCTTCATTACACCACTCCTACAGCAAAGTAGTAGTAACTCATCTAATTTTTTTCCAGTTCTTTGCATTAGCAAATGCACTTTAGCTCTGAATATGAAATAAACTACAGAAAGGAGAATATGAAATAAACCAATTAGGTTTAAGTATTTGCAAAAAATGCTGCCTGGCCAAAAATTTTATTATAAAAAAATTTATCACGTCAAGTATTTAGAGCAATGTAGGTATTCCATTTTTCCATTACAGAAAAACATTATGTAGTTCAGTGTGATAAAGCCATTGATTAACATTGTGGCTCTAGTGATAAACAATTTTTCAATACAAGTAGAAACTATGGAGCTGTGCAATGAGTAGCTTTTTAGACTCTGGTAACACGCAAAATCTAAATGGAAAGAGTGGTTTACAGGAATATTTCACAAAGCACTTGAAAACAAAACAGAATCAGCTAACTCTCCAAGATGTCCGCCATGTCTCTGATATTTAACTCAGAGCCTCTAGTGGCAATTTCATCATGTAAATTAAACATCTCTGAATTGCCTATGTAACCAAATAAAACGTTGTGAATAACTCCTGCATCTCTGGAGCTCCCTCTCCTGTTTGCGGTCAGCAGACAGACTTCAGTTACTGTTAAAATAACCCAGACACTTTTATGGATCTCAATCAGGTTAGGCCCATTTGACCAGATGTTCGCACATCCAAGAAATTAATCCAGCAGTGGTTCTACTCAAATTTAATGACAAAAAGTTGAGTGTCAATATCTACTGGCATTTTCAGACAAAAAAAAGGGTAACATTCATTTCACTATAGAACCAGCTTGCAAAGTTATTTCAGAAGCTTCCAAAAAGACATTAATTAAATACATGCAAAACTGAGAAACTGCTATCAGGCAGATACAGCAGCTTTTTTTTTTCTCCAAATTTTTTTTTTTTTTTATATGTGTCTGGAAGTTGTTTACTATTGAACAGTTGGCCTGAATGTTTGCATTGTCCCATTATTAATGATGCGTATGAGACCTATTTGCTGAGTTGCTTGACATTTTTCCTTATGTGGTTACCTTCAGTTTATTTAACTTTGCCAGACTAACTGATATAGGCTGAAATTTTTCAAGCTGTCTAATTTAGACTGATAATTCTGAAACAATTAAACTAAAACAGTTTTTGCCATTTCCAAGAACATGGATATGGAAAAGATTTCAAATTCTTGTCATTTTAGTTCCTTAATAAATGCTATTCTGATTGTCACGTACTAAAATCACATTGCCCTTAGTTTTGCACTAACATAGAAAAATGGTGGTCTCCTCCCCAAGAAGTTTACATTCTAACAATTAAATGAGCAATAACCAAGTTATATAAACCAGTGAAGAAACATATGGAAACAAGGAAAGAATATTGGGCATCATGACAGGTCTTGCCAACAGAACACCAGAAACTAACTATAATCCTAATTGTCTCTGCCTTGTTTTGGTCTCAAAACTGTGTGATATTACTCACATCTCTACTATAAAGCAGTCAAAAATTAATAAATAGAAATATTTGTAGAAAGTCTTAGAGAAAACATGTTTTGGGTTGTGATTTTTTTCATTAATAAACAAATGGGATAATGTAGTCGGAAAGGAAAACAGAATATAAAGCAGTATCATCCATTGTGTACACATGATTGCATTATTTGAAGGATAAAAGATTGCACCACACCTACCATCAATGAAGATAAAGAGTCCACAGCATTTTCAATACTAGAACTGCTGCATGAGCTTCTAGTTTGACATTATTTAAATTGCCTCCGTTTGGCTGAACAAACTTTCTGTAACATTCTTAAAATCTGCTGAGCCACAATAGACCTTCCTAATAAATCTGTTGCTCTATTTTGAATTTACTGTCCAGGCCATGTTTAGCAGTCTGAATTTCAGCCTCTTCTTCTCACCAAGTGATACCTGCTCCACAAAATCTGCTTTCAGCATCTTTCAAAGGAGTTATGGTCTGATGCAGTTGTGCTTTATGAATAATTAAATTTTAACTCCAAATTCAGATATGTAGGGCTGCATGAGATAAAGCTATGCTGTACCCTGATAGCATATCTAATCATTACATTTCTATCTAGTACATTCATAAGAGTGCTTTCCTTGTTTTTGAAACATGCATTTAAGGAGGATAAATATTTTGTTGCCTATTCTGATTATTTCTGTAGCCTCAATGGGGATCAGAGTCCCATCAGGTTGAGTGCTACAAAAACACACAGCAAAATGGAATCTTGGAATCTAGCATATGTGTACTAATTTGTATTAATAACAAAAGCATCAGAGAAGAAAAGAATAAAAACTTATTTTTCAGGCTCATACAGTAAAGATAAGAGTTCAAAGTTCCCCTGTCTATTGCCTTCATTTAATTGAGGGGATTTATTCTTCATTACTTCTGCTGCTGAAACATAGTACTCTATCAAAACAAAAAAATCCTTGTCTTGAAAGGTAATTTTCATAAGCAAAAATAAAACAAGTCATATTTCCACCATTATTCCTAGGAAGTAATTTATAGAAAATCAGATATTCTCCAGCTTCAGAATTTTTTTAGCACGATTTTGGCAAGTGTTTTCGAAGTTACTGGTTAAAAAGAGTGATTATTTAGTTAGGCAAAATTAACTGAAAGAAAATAAATCTAAATTTTCTGATCATCTAAATGAATTAAACTACTTATTTTATTTATAAAATAATTCCTGACCAATAAGAATACAACTTTGCTCAGAACTTCCAGTTAGTTCCTATCAGGTTTGCATGGGACTCTCAAAGTTCCTTTAAGATTGTCTCTCTCATGCTGAAATTAATACAACTCCTGTGCTTTCGAAAGCCCATTAAAATGTGCTGATACTCACTTCACCTTCTACATTCATTGTAACATGCAACCATGTATTTCAATTTCATAGGCAAACTCTCAAACAATACTATGAAGAACAGATGTTCAATAAAAGGTTGTGACGGAGCATCTCAGGCACCATAAAAATAGCAATAAGATAGTATTGGGGTTTTCAGAACAGCTTGTCTGTAATATTCTATCAGTAATATTTTAGTAGGGCAATAGATGAACATATCAGTTTAGATTAATTTGTATAATGGCACATTAAAGCGACTGACTTTTTGAAGTTTGTTCCATTTCCACGTGTAATTTTTGGCTCCAGCATAATCACTGCTGTACTGTCTTCTTGCACATGGTAAACTAGCCATCTGGATAGTGTGTCAGCATTAATGTTTTCACACCCTCAGCTTCCTGTGCTAAATGAAGTCAAATTCTTGAATTATGGCAGCCCACCTGCATATAATTTTTTCAATGGCCTGTGACTGTAACTTTTCTTTACAGAAGAGTGCAACTAACCATTACTATTCTGAAACCTGTGAGGTTTCAGAGGTCTAGCAGTTAATTGCATTTTTAATTGTCTGTAGAGAGTGGACTGACAAGATGTAGCCTAAGGTCAAGAAGGATTTGGCTTTTCTTGTGAACCCTTTCAGGTTCACTGTCCCCATTCATTATTCAAGTCTTCATAGGGCAATTTCAACAGATCACTTTCACACCTGATACTGAAGCTGGTACCACAGAATGCTGTCTTAGTTTCTATTTCTTTCTGGACACCAGACTGGCTTTGAGTCCATTTGCGTGTTCTTACATTATGTTAAGAAACAGATTGCTAGAGAGGAATGTACTCAAAGCATGGTGTGGGTTTTTTTATATTTCATATCTTCAAGAATTTCTCTGTGGTTGATACATATAAAATGGAATGGAAGTTGTGAAGAAAGAATTTAATAAGAGACAAATATTGGGTTCTAATTAAAAAAAAACCCTTGAACCAGGGTGTAATTTTGAATGATTTTTATGATATGTTTACAGTTACACAGAAAACTAATGCTTTGGGAAGCAGTCTGTAGTGATTCTGATGGTGGCTTAGATTTTCATTCCCATTCACACCATTCAGAGTTCAGTACTTCATTTTTGAACTAACTACTTTTTCTTTTAGCCTACTTAAAGCAGATAATGCCAAATGTAAGTGTATAAAGAAATCACAAGACTTTACAAAAGCTTACTTTATCCCTCCTTGGAGGTTTATTCCTGTAGATTCCTCAGCAGGTGACTCAGACCAAGGATTAAGTTTAGATTCTTCCATTAACTATAAAAAGCTTGGGAGACTGCAGGTTTTTTCTTCTAGTTCTTGACTGAATCATACCTTCAATGGAACATCAATAAGGCAGCTGACAACTGCAAAAAAATGGAGTTATATGATTTCATAAGAATTTCTTTCCTTGCAGACAAAGAAACATTCCAAACCTGCTGTTTTCTCCTCATTCTCCATTAGAATTAAATGCCTGTAACAAAGAAAATGAAGCAGCTCAGGGAGCTGGGCACAAGACTAATAGGCATTTTGACTCAGTCATAGCCTTTAGAGGAAGAAAGGCACTCCAAAAAGGGGAATCACAAGCATAAAGGAGAAATGTATGTGTTTTTTCATAGATAATTGATCCAACATCAAGAAAAACAGGCTTAACTTCATAGCTCAAAGCCCAATTCCATAGATCCAACTTCAAGTAAAACAATCGTGTACAAAGTTTTGGCTGAGTTTGGCTGACACACATGGCTCAAACAAGCAGCAGGAAATACAACTTTCATCTGTAGTGTATGGGGTTTCTCTTCTTCTCCCTAGAAATCTTAATCATAAAACATTCCTTCAAGATATTCTATCCACTATTTGCCTTGTATACACTTTTCAAAACTTCTAATGTTAAGATACTAGTGCTGTTAGTATTTAAGTTCTACCCTATTATGTTCTCATTTAGTTTTTCCAAACTTATTCTCCTCGAGACTTACTTGACTGTATGGGAAAATACAGTCCAGAAATCCACCACCTAAACTAAAGAACCTAAACTTAAGTAACAGTGCATCACTCTATAATTTCCCTTTCCACAAGACAGTGAATCACACATATCTACCACTGACATCTGGGAATAATGTTTTCTTTATTATTGCACTGAAAAGTCGTTCCTATAGAGGGAATTGCACTGTTCTAGCAGTGTAGTGAAGCTTAAGTTACATATATTCTCTAGGCATATGTATAGAAGTACTTTTACCAGAAGAAAAATCATGTACATTAATATGTACATCAAGTAAATATTAGAAAGCTTTCCATATCTGTAAAAAATTTGCAAACTTTTTTCATCTATATATCATTTGCTGTTATTAGAAACAACAGGCCAGAAGTAGTGCCTCCTAAGTTGAAAGAATACAAGATGGGAACAGGGGGGGAAAATCCTTCCTGCTGTCAGTGAAGACAAAGTTTGGGACCATCAGAAGAACCTGAATGTCCACAAGTACATGGGACCTGATGAGATGCATCCCAGGGTCCTGAGGGAATTGGCTGATGTAGTTACCAAGTTGCTCTCCATGATGTTTGAAAAGTCATAGCGGTCAGGTGAAGTCCCTGGTTACTGGAAGAAGGTGAAATTTATGCCCATTTTTAAAAAGTATTGAAAAGAGGATGCCAGGAACTACTGACCTGTCAGCCTCACCTCTCTGCCTGGGGAAGATCATGGTGCAGCTTCTCCTAGTAGCTATACTAGGGCACATGCAGAACAGGGAGGTGATTCATGACAGCCAGTACAGCTTCATCAAGGGCAAGTACTGCCTGATTAACACAGTGGCTTTCTACAATGGAGTAACTACATCAGTAGACATGGGAAGACCATTGACTACTGNGAACCTGAATGTCCACAAGTACATGGGACCTGATGAGATGCATCCCAGGGTCCTGAGGGAATTGGCTGATGTAGTTACCAAGTTGCTCTCCATGATATTTGAAAAGTCATAGCGGTCAGGTGAAGTCCCTGGTTACTGGAAGAAGGTGAAATTTATGCCCATTTTTAAAAAGTATTGAAAAGAGGATGCCAGGAACTACTGACCTGTCAGCCTCACCTCTCTGCCTGGGGAAGATCATGGTGCAGCTTCTCCTAGTAGCTATACTAGGGCACATGCAGAACAGGGAGGTGATTCATGACAGCCAGTACAGCTTCATCAAGGGCAAGTCCTGCCTGATTAACACAGTGGCTTTCTACAATGGAGTAACTACATCAGTAGACATGGGAAGACCATTGACTACTGTCTATCTGGACTTCTGCAAAGCCTCTGATGCAGTCCTCTACAAAAGCCTTCTCTCTAAGTTGGATGGATTTGATGGTGGACTCATCAGCGGACTGTCTCGATGGTCACATCCAGAGGGTGGTTGTCAATGGCCCAATGAATGTTGTCCCTCGGGGATTTGTTCTGGGACCCATGCTGTCTAATATCTTCATAGATGATATAGACAGTGGAGTTGAGTGCACCTTCAGTAAGTTTGTGAATGACACCAAGCTGAGGAGTGCAGTCAACAAGCCAGAGATACAAATGTAATCCAAAGGGACCTGGATAGGCACAGGCAAACCTCATGAAGTTCAACAGGGACAAGTGCAGGGCACTGCACTTGGGCAAGGACAATCCCTGTTACTAATACAGACTGGGAGGTGATGTGATTGAGAGCAGCTCTGTGGTCAAAGGTTTGGTGGTACTCATTCATAAAAAGCTGGACATTAGCCAGCAGTGTGCACTCACAGCCCAGAAGGCCAATCATATCCTGGGCATCAGAAGAGTATTGTCCAGCAGATTGAGAGAGGTGATTCTGCCCCTTTACTCTGCTCCCGTGAGACACCACCTGGAGTACTGTGTCCAGCATTGGAGCCCTCAGCACAAGAAGGACATGGATGTGCTGGAGAGGGTCCAGAGGAAATCCATGAGGATGATCAGGGAGTGGAAGCAGTCCTCCTATGAGAACGTGCTGAAAGCATTTNGCCTTCTCTCTAAGTTGGATGGATTTGATGGTGGACTCATCAGCGGACTGTCTCGATGGTTGCATCCAGAGGGTGGTTGTCAATGGCCCAATGAATGTTGTCCCTCAGGGATTTGTTCTGGGACCCATGCTGTCTAATATCTTCATAGATGATATAGACAGTGGAGTTGAGTGCACCTTCAGTAAGTTTGTGAATGACACCAAGCTGAGGAGTGCAGTCAACAAGCCAGAGATACAAATGTAATCCAAAGGGACCTGGATAGGCACAGGCAGACCTCATGAAGTTCAACAGGGACAAGTGCAGGGCACTGCACTTGGGCAAGGACAATCCCTGTTACTAATACAGACTGGGAGGTGATGTGATTGAGAGCAGCTCTGTGGTCAAAGGTTTGGTGGTACTCATTCATAAAAAGCTGGACATTAGTCAGCAGTGTGCTGGAGAAGAGAAGGCTCTACAGAGACCTCATAGCAGCCTCCCAGTACCTGAGGGGCCTGCAGGTAAGCTGGGAAGGGACTGTCTGGCAGAAAATGTAGTAACAAGACAAGGGGCTGTGGTTTTATACTAGAGCAGGGTAGGTTTAGATTAGCCATTAGGAAGAAATTCCTCCCCATGATGGTGGTGAGACACTGGAACAGGATGCCCCGAGAGGTGGTGGCGGCCCCATCCCCAAAGGAATGATCTAGTGCAGGATGTTCCTGCCCGCTGCAAGGGTGTTGGGCTAGATAACCTTTGAAGGTGTCTTCATACTCTATGGTTCTATGAATTTTTGTATTTTTATGGACTCTTAGAGTAGCAGAAGTTTTTTGTTGTTTTTTTTTTTTATTACAATATTTTTCAGCAATATAGACATTACCTCAAGACTGCTGGACTGAGGATATAAAAGGTTACTTTCTATAAAAATACATTAAAATAACAGAAGGGAAATAGTGGAATCAAATCTGTTTTGCCTCTCTTTCTCCTAAAACTGGTCATGATGATGTTTGCAAGCTTCAGGAAGGTGGAACCATGGAACGGTTAAACAAAATAATATTGCAGTAATATTTTTCACCTGGAACTGTCTGTGACTTATCCACATGCAGCTGACTGGACTCGGCTTCTAAAATAATCTTACATGACATAATGTGTCTGCCACTTATTTAGAGATCTTCAGACAGCGAAAGTAATCTGTGACTCCTGGAATATTCAAGAGATGCAAAGACCACACCTCTTTCATTTCCTTTAATTAACTAAATCTTTAACCTCTTAGAAATTATGATGTTTCATAATTTACATAGTGCACTACACGCAATTTTTAAAGTGATTTTCCTTGACACAGATAGTCTTTCAGATTCTCTATGTTCCTGTAAAAACATTTATGATGCCCTTTTAACAAGAACTTCTATGGAGCATGTGTAAATTCATTCTTCATACATCAATGGGATGCTCAATCTCTCTTTCATTCTCTCTTGATTATTGGAAAAACAGCAGACTCTGAATATAAATTACTTAAGTCTTTTTGAAAGCTAATATTTTACATACTATTAGCTGGTAGTGGTGCTCAGAATTAGATGTTTTCTGTTGCAAACAAGGTTAAAATGACAAAGAAGTGGGATTTTGTCAGAATCTTAGGGTACTGTTACATGCATTTTAGGTCAGATATTGTTTGCTATGAGGGAACAGTGGTTTATTGTAGAGTTGTCAATATAAATTAAATTACAACTTTTGAGAAACTAACTTGCAAACTTAAAGCAGTCATATGATATTATGCATTACATCTTCAACCCATTAAGGAATTCTGAAGTAAGGTAACCAAAGACAGAAAATACTGGTTCAAGTTTCAAGCTACAGTAAGTGTGAATATACCCTCAATTTAATAAAATGTATAATGCAACTTCCTGAGGCTTAAATTTCTTGCAATTGCTCTTGGAATGGGCACTTGTTTTCCCATTATTGGCCACTTTAATCTACTTATGCCCTTGTTGTCTCATTTAAAGATCACTTTATAGTGCTGGGTGATGTGCATCTGAGGTCTGTGTTCCACCACTGCCTGACGCAACAACACAACAGTTTACAAATTTCTGAACTTGATCTGAAAGCTGATTTAAAAATCTATATGGACAATCAAATTTCCTTGAAAATATATACACACAAGTCTGCTGTGAGGTGGCTAAAATGAAGTAAATTCAGTTTCAGGAGACAGGAAGAAAGCTAAGACTGAAAAGTAAAGATCCAGAAGCAAATGGGCACTAGCAGTGACCAAGTTTGAAACTCATCCCTCCCCAGAGAAAATTAGAAGAGGGCAAGGAAGACAGGCTTTGAAAAAGTAGAATGTTTGTGCTTTTCTTTCCAGCAGACTGCATTAAATATTCAGCAAAATGCGGGGATCAGTTTACATTACTCTTCTTGTTTCTCATGTATCGGCTGACAGGTGCTGTAAACATACATAGACAAACATGGTCCCTTTCTTGCAATGCTCCAATAACTGAGGGAAAAAATACTTTTTTTTTCCTCCAGCAGTGACATTTGGATGCTTGCAGCCATAGTAAATTAAGATCAAGGTTGCATTCACTGGTAGAAATAAAACGCTTATTTTGTCCTTCTGTAAAATAAAGTATTTCATTCTTACAAATTACTAGAAGGAAGATGCTCTGTATTTAAGTTGAAAGAACATTTGTGTAGTTTTATGGGAAACCTCATAAAGGATCATTTTACTGAAACACCTCCCTAGTACTTAATAACAATTTAAAAAATCACATAAACATTTCAGGTCAACCTCTAGGTATTGCAGCTTGAGGAAAAGTACAGACCAGGGTGAAACAGTTGACCTTGGCTAAAAGTTGGGAACTAGTATTTAAAACATTCACTCATTCATGTTTAAGAGATGTCATGGTAAATAAATAATGACTGTTTACACTTACTCCTAAGTGTCTTCTTTTTCCACACTATAGGCAGCTATTTGGCTGAGATGGTATCATTCACTGATCTAATCACACTGTACCTTTTTTCTCACTTCAATTGTACTTTTGGCTGTCACTTGTTCTTTTGAACAAAGGTTTACACTATTAAAAGATATCATAATAGCATATCCTTCTTTTTACTGAATTGATATTAAAATCAATAACGATAAGGGCAATCATCTCTTTGTACCTAGAGAAATGTACCATCTGCATTTGGCTTCTGATATTCTGCTGTGAATAAAATTTAAGCATAAGGAACTGTTTAAGACTCCCCTTAAGTTAAACTGCAATTCTAAGTATTTTATAATCTTCATAACAGTCAGAGCCAGTAAAATCGACCCTGTATATTTTTATTTCATCTCTGCTGGATCATATGATATTTAATAATTGGTTCTGGCACCTCGTTGCAAATTATTATAACTTTGAGATTCAACAGTTTTATTGAACATATGGGCAGCACAGTCTCAGAACATATATATGATACAGACTATCAAGGGGACCTCCTTCTGTCATGTTTTGGTGAGCTCTGAAGGGTCAGGTAAATTTTGCTGGGTAGATGTGTGCTGTGTTTCCACATTTTTTGTTTTGTGTTTATTTTAGTGGGCTATTTCTATTTATTTTTTTATTTTTGGCTTGTAGTAAAATTCTTTCCTGTAAAGAGTGACTCCATCCATAACTGCAGTTCCTGATATCAATGTGTCAGGCTTATGTCAGACTTCCAAGCAGAACTGAATGAAAAGCAGCAACTGGAATGGCAGGAAAGACAATCCTCACTCACTCCTTCATGCTTGACTTTCCAATCACATGGTACCATATTGTATCAGTGTTTGTTTCAGTTGACATACATCAATACATAAATACATAAAGTTGCTGAAACAAAAAAAACCTCATCATATCAATAAATATGAACACGCTTAAGCCATCTCATTTTTAGTAGTGTACTTGATGGAAATTTGATGACAAAATTCAAAGGACCAGTTAAGAAATACTTATGGCTGGAAAAAAAACATATATTCTTCCAGCACAGTCTGTTTAAGTAGTGATATTTTGGGGAAGCTCTTGCTTCTCCATCCATGTCTAATCTTTTATCTATGAGTCTGCATCATTCATTGTATTTAACTATACATGAATTGAAGCGATTTTGCATTCCCTGAGTATACAAATGTCCCATAGATTTCAGTGGGAGATACATGTGTGAAAGAAGTAACACCCAGCCATTATGTAGATTATACACAAATGATTGCATAACAAATTGTACTGAGAAGTAGAGATGGCTTCTTGATACATGCATGTGCACATGCATGTATATGCTATATTTGTGTGTAGGTCTGATCTTAAAACAAGAAAACCTATTTTCCTAGAAGTTCTTGACTATAAATAGCTTATGTTATCATGATTCTGCTAAAATCTCACCATTGTATCACAGTATTTTTTCCTGTATTTCCTTTATCAGGGTTAGGGTTATGAAGATGAAGAATTAGGAGCTTAGTCAGCACTTAAATATTTTTCAGTGCTTACTTTTACTGTATCAGGCTGCATTTTTATTAATGAGGGTTTTAAATTCTTCTCTAAAACCTCTTTTATAGAGATAATATACATAGGAAATGTCAGAATAACATCTTGTGGTTTCTGTTTCTTTTGCTTTTTATTTGCACAAATGCAATTGACATTCACAGTTCAGGTTGGGAAATACTAGTTAGGATAGTCATCTGTGAAAGTAAATTGAGTTAATTCTGCTAATGAATTTGAATAGCAGTTCAAATGCATATGTGTACCTGATTGGTTCCACAGAAGATGTAAAAATATTTTAAGTACTGGAAACCAGAATGAAACTTTGAATGAAACTCTTATTAGAACATGAACTGTTTTTCTGATCACTTGCCTGGCATAATTTGAACCAGTAGATGGAGTACTTGCTAATAATAATTGCATGTACAGATCTTGTTAGGATACACTTAGTGCAAGACACTTTTCATATTATAGACTAATAAAACTGCATTTGCTTTAGGCTTCTTCTATTGGCATAATTAGATAGAAATAGCATCAAAAGGGCAGAGATGAAACATACCTAGAACTATAGCTATCTTTCAGAAAACAGAAGCAAATCCAGTTTGGGAAAGCTAAACATAATTCAGAAGAGACCTTTCAGAAAAATATTGTGTAAATTGATTGATGGAAAGCTGAGTTTTTTTGTTGCTTTTTCTTGTTGTATTTTCATTTTTCTAATGATACTTTTCTGTTGCATCTCAAATTCCTAAGGTTGAAAATTTCCTGTGGTATCCTCTCACTGAAATCAAGGGTTTACACTCCAACAGACACAAGGGGATACTAATAGAATGTAGAGGTATTTCTATAATTGAATGCCAATTCAGAGAAGAGGTTTATGAACTTACATTATGAACTTCAGTTTTTCAGATGTTCTCATTTTAGAGCAGCCTATGGGCAGCTGAATCGTACTTTCCTGTGAAATGCAAGCAATCAATTCCTCTTCTTCCATTGCCTATGTGTCACTAGTAATACATTTCCTTTTTTCAAGCAGATACCCTACAGAATGACTTAAGCATTAGAGGGTCATTTCTGATTCTTTCCACTGAAGCTTAGAGAAAACCTTAAGAAAACATAATGACTAGGCAAGCTGTTGGAGTGTTAACTTAGGAGAAACATGTGAGTTGTAATCCCATGATTCAAGTCCTGTTTATGTATTTCACATCAAATCTAAACAACCACAGAAACAACTGCAGCTTATGCGTGTTTATATTAACTCTGGGAATTGTTAGAACTGCAAAGGAAAAACATAAATAGAAAATACAACAAATTTCAAATAGTAACAATACAGTAAAATGTCTTTTATTCCTTCTGGTTTTCATAGGTGATGAGAATTGTGGTGTGCCCAAAGATGAAACAAAGAAGAAGCTTCAACTATTCTGTTGGTACAAAACTTTTTCTTAGTTTTATACAGTCAGCTCTCATGTGTATTTCAGATACCTTTCGGTATCTGTTCTATAACAAAATAGCATCAGTGTTACTGGTTATTCTAGATGTTAAATAATAATTTTTTCTCTTTGTACAAGGTTTGTCAAGGAGCCCATTGAAGGCATCCTGAGATTGTTTTACCACAAATCACACCATGAGTCCTTTTTTCAAACCCACTCCTCTGTTTTTTTCCAGGTCTATTGTCTTATGGTTTCTCACATGCAGATGTGGAAACAGACTCATTCTTATCCTTTGAATCTTGAAAGACAGATACATGAGTCTGCACCTCAGCAGGTGAAATGAGTAAACTCAGATGACTCATTTTGCAAGACTGGCACCTAGCAGTGAGATATGCACTGGGACAGTTAGTTTCTACAGTAATGTGAAGTACACTTATTGTTCATTGTCATTTGATTAGATTTTGTGGCCATTAAACATTTTTTAGAGACATCATTCTTTTTTAAAACAGTCATAGACATGTTACTATTACATGTCATCTTACCTGCATGTAAATATCATTAATGTCCAAGCATTAGATGATTCACCAACATATATTTTCCATATTGCATATACATATTTCAACACGGTTACTGTTAAGTTAGAAGATGATCAAATTACTTTGGATAAACCTCTGACATTTCTGATGCAGTATGTGGTTGTTCATGTAGCTTCTTTGAATGTAACTTCTAGTCTAAAATTTTAAGTGCTGACTTGCCATGAGTTCGCAGTGTTTAGTCTCTAGATAACATTTTTCCCCATGAAAAAGAGGCACACCTCTCAAAGCATAAGTAATTAAATTGTGATAGATTTACTTTTTAGAATTTCCATTCCTGCTATTTGAAGATTATAGCATGGAGAACATATTTAATATCTTATCTGAAATCTAGATAAAATATTATGTGAGATTGACATAGAACATGCCTGCAACAGATCAATACAGATCAATATTATTTATCCAGAAATTCCTAAAATATATATTCTATTGAATAGCAGCTTTCTTGAAAGAAGCGTGTCTTGGCTTACAACCATACAAATACTCAACACTCAATGTTTCAATTCTTAGCTCCACCTTCAGTCTGAAAACCCTGAGAAGTGAGGTTGGCATTTGAGTTTCCCACATCTTTGTCATTATTCCATTTCAAAGAGGTTGTGCCCATTTTGCACAGGTGTACATTTGAAAAAAAGAAGAATGGTTCATCCACTGACTTACAAGTCCTTTACACCTTCCCTTGCCTGTGCCAACACTCAGCTGTCATATTCAGCTGCATGACTCATGACAAGGTGATGATTGTCATACTACCTGGTTTGCTGGCTTTGAAACGAAGGACTGTGTGCCACAAATTCCCCATACATATCATGTAACATATTGAAAGTGAATAATTTTCTGATTTTTTTCTTCTTTCCATAAATCAAAACAACAGGGTCATAATTACAGATTCCTTCACAAAGCATCATTTACTCACTGAAATCTATTAATGAAATGACAGACACTGCCTAAGTGGTTCAGGTCCTGGTGAAGTTGTAAGGCCAAGATGTCAAGCTTAATTTTCAAGAGGGTACAAATCTTTAATTTTTCTGTGGCTCCCAGTATCACTTCAGTTTCTAGTATGACCAAAAAGCCTTGATGATATGCACCTTAGAGGTCTTTTCTGCTTTTACACATCCCTCAGTCCTCTACCCCTCCCCCCATTATTTATCTCTTTTTATTCTGCATGTGTCATTGCTTATGTACACACTTAACATATTTTTATTCCTCTCATTTGAAAAAAAATATTCTGAGTTCACTTGCTTTTTTGTCAGTTGTCATTCATTTTACCTTGTTTTGCTTGCTTCAGTATGTTACTTCCCCTTATATTGTGAACTATGTCATCTGTGCCAATGTACATCCCTTGATAGTGAGTATGCAGTAGACTTTACTGAGAAATAGAAAAGAGAAGTGTTAGCCACTGCTCTCACCAAGATTATATTCTCTCTTAATAGAAGCTGTTGATAGATCCTGCGAGGCTACAACACTTAGGGTGTTGACTTGTAGAATGAAATCCTCTACACACAAGCACAGCAAAATATTTTGGTGAAAAGTAATTATCAGAAATAGTGACACGAGTAAATTAGTTAACTACATTTCAGCGGGAAGCTTGAGTTACCCCTGCCCGTTCTTGTTCCAGACCCATCTAAAATCAGCAGTTCAGCTTAATGATGTCACAACATTTGCCAGGCTGTGGGCACTGAAGAGAAGACGTGAAAATACTCCCACTGAATCAGATCCCCTCCTCTCACTAAGCACAGTTAAACAGCCCATCTGTCTCACATTGGAACCGTTATCTTTGAAACATCTTTCTATTATTACCACAGTGGTTCTAAAAAACTGTCCTTAATTTTAGACATCTTACAGGGAATTTCTTAAATTCTCAGGATATTGTTAACCCAGATCTTAAGGACTGACACCAAACAATGCTAAGAAGTTCTTCTTGGTAGGATATGGCTCAAGCACGTGTACATCACCATTCATTTACCAGGGGTAACCTTTTGTGAAATACAGATATCCTACACTTTAAAAAATCACAACAAAGAATCTGACCCCTCCCTAATCTTTAATATTTTTGAAAGTGTGAATTGTAGAGGACTGAGAGACAGATGGGTCTGGATGATCAAGTTACCTGTTATAGCGGCACATCTGCCAGGGCAGTCAATCATTGTGATGTCTCTGACAGGTCGATGGAGACTGAGTACGAAAGGCTAATGCAGAGAGAAGCTGAGGAAGGGCTGCCCTCCTGCCTGTCTCTTGGGTTTGACTGCACTTGAATTTGCCACAGTTTAAAAAAATCTGTCTGTAGCACACAAATCCTAGGAAAAAGACTTCAGTCATAATAAAAAAATCATAATGCATTGAGCAAAGATAATTGTAAAGTAGATCTGCTCTTGATTTTGTTTCAGGAGTCAATCAAAAATGGAAAAAAGATGGATTCATATAAATATATTTTGGCAAAACCCTTTCACAACAAAGAAGATGATAAATATGAATCACTGGAATAGAAAGAAAGGTTAAGACCGTCAAGTAACAAAACTAAATAAACTGTGGCACTGGAGTAGTTTATTTTTTCTGAATCTATGATTACATTAATTTGCATTAACCATGATGTCTTTCTTCTGTGTTTTCCAGTGTATTTATTTTCAGAGCTGCTGCTCTATATGCTAAGGTTAATTGTCCTGCAAAAAGCTTACACTAGGAAGTACTGAGTACCAAGAAGGTTTTTCACAGT